>LT669791.1:38466647-38793077 GCA_900128785.1 Arabis alpina
TGAGACAAGAGGAGTACTTTGGGATGAAATTCATGTACATGCCTTGTAATATTTATACAAAACCATTAGCAAATTTTGAATACTAAAATTTGCCAATTCTGATTACAGGGGAGGTTTAATTTGCAAGAAGAGTGGCAAAAAGATTATGTTTTCAAGTAGATGGGTCGTTTGTGGAGGGCTTCAAAATCTAAACTAGTTACAAAAGTTCGAAATGCAAAGACTAGCGCAGTTCGACTCCATTTGAAACCAGCAACATCCAATCTATTGGAAGTTGGAACAATTGGGTTAAGAGTAGGATGACCACAAATTTCAAGGTTAGACAAATTTATATTTCTTTTGTTGTCTTGCATTTGATTTGGAGATCAAGCAATTACAACTATTGGCCTGATTTTGTAGGTCATAAGTGACAAATACAGAGAATTAAGGAGGGCTCAGATTCCGCACACCAGCAGTTGTAAATGAATGTATCGTTTATCTCAGGAAATGGTATGTGTATTTTGTAATGTCTTTTTGTGTTAAGCATAAGTAGGACTAAGGTATGTCTTAAAAAAAAAGAGTTCATACCCTAGTAAGATCAATAGGACTAAGGTATGGATAGCCCGACACACTCATTCTGATGGTACACCGGTGAGGCCTGAATTTGCTGAAACTATTGTAAGTTTAAAACTTTTTACTAAGGGCTACAATTTACAATGTTCTTTTTAGATCATCTGTTGGAAGTTATATTTTGTCAAATTTATGTATCAAGAGCACATACAATCACTCGATAGTCAAATGGACTCCACATCAGGTGATAATATACGAGAAGATGCTTTGAGCCAAGTGTTGGGAAAAGACAAACATGGACGAGTTAGACGGATGGGAAGAGGGGTTACTGCTACTAAGCTAGCATTCCTGCAGGCTAAAGACTCACATGTGCAAAAGCTTGAAGCTATACAAGTTGAAATGCTAAGCAAGATTGAAGAATTACAGAATGTTGTCAAAGACTTGGCTGGGAAAAAGTAAGTCTTCTGTTGCTTCTAATATGACGATGCTAACAAAATATGTGTTTACCAATCCTTTTCCTCTACTCAGAAACCTTATAATGATGTGGCCTCTCAGTCTGAGGTTAGTAATATTAGCAAATGAGGAATTAGGTGTCAACTTCTAGATTGGTTTGCGACGGAAAATGTTGTTGTTCATATTACTAAAATCATACAAGTGGAGGTAGTTCAAGTGATAGATGCTTAATTTATGATTGGACTGAGGATGAAGTTATTGCTGAGGGTTCATTGTGTTCAACTAAGCCAACATAGATGGTGACAATATTGTTATAGGTCTGAATGTTGCAGTTTTGAAGGTTGTTGTGATCATTAAACCTTATGCTTATTTGTGGAGACCAAGTGCTGAAATAAGTATGATGGGTGATGCACGTAATGCGAAGATCGCATGGCCAATCCTTAAGATAAAGTTACTTAATGTGCCTGCACGAGATGAAACAGTGAGAAGAACAACTCATGTACCTTTTTGCACCTACTGTGTTAATATTTATTCCTAGTCTCCATTTTTTGTTGTTGTTGCGATGGATTCTGATGAATGGGTTTGTTATTTTTGAGTGTTAGAGTGCTAGTAACAGCACCAATACCACAAAAAGTCCAAGGAAAAAGTGCATCATGTTCGATTACAACAACTTTGGTTTGTGCATCTGATCCAGCAGAGAAGATCCATCATTGTCCCTTAGGTCACAATGCTAGCAAGGTGTGGGTAGATTTTTCAAAGATTGATGGTGCAAGTGTGTGGAGACCAAATACAGAAATCTAATACATTTCTGATGCAATAGGCACAACAGTGGCTTAGCCTAATGATAAATTACAACTCCTTGGAACATGTTTAAACTTGTCTTACTCTGCTATTTTTAATTCGTTTCTGTTGTCGATGCATGTGTGTCTACATACTTTGAATTAGACTATGTGTTTGAGATTTTTATTTTAATTGTTCAAATTTAAAAGGCATTTGTTTCTCTTAAAATGTCATTTGATATGCAAATTTAATAAATCAGTACAATACAAATAATTCAATTACAAATTGAAGAATTCGAATCTTTACAAAAAATGAAGTTTTAGGGTTTAAGGTTTAGAGTTTCATACATACTTTATTTTTAATTTGATTTAGGGTTTAGGGTATTAAATTACAAAGTTTGGAGTTTATGATATTGACCTATAGTGTTTAGGATAGGACTAAGCAAAAATATAGATTCTCATTTCATATGTGGTTTAGGGTTTAGGGCATTGAACTGTAGGGTTTAGGGTTTAGGGTTTAGAGCATTGAACTATAGGGTTTAATCTTTTTCCGAATTCTATAAGTAACAAAACTATATTTACAATTAAATTATCATTTCATACTTAATATTACAAATTTGGAAAAATCAATTTCTTAGAAACTAACAATGATAAGTTACTAAGTATTTGATCCATAGTTAATATAATCACAAAAAATTAAACGTTGATGATAAACTTATTAGTATAAACATTTTAAATTTTAATATTTAATAAAACAATTAAAAAGAGCATGATAAATAAAATAATTTTGCATTAAACGAGAGCCAATGAGGAGAGATCACTAGGATCGATAACGTGGCACCAGCTCACACCATTTTATCATTCCTGTCTTAGGTTTTCCTACCCGTCCGATGTTTTCTTCCTTCTTTTAATATATGATGTTGCAGAACTCTGAAAAAAATAAAAAATGTATTATCTTCTCTCTCAATTCTGGCGAAGAACTGAGACTCGTTCCAGACAAGATAATCTCCTTCTAAACACTGTTGTTGATGGAGTCAATCTATAGCTCTCGATTCATAAAATCTGGTAACTTTCTAGATCTGAACCTTTTCCTTTCTCTACTTCTCGATTAATACATGCTAAAACAATATTTCATATCTAGAGAGACATCGAGAAACTTCCTCACGGTCTGCGAATTTGAGCATTCAGATCTTATGATGATATGGGTAATAGCTACACAAATTTTGCATATTCAGATCCGATCTGCAGAAATTATATTATACTCCCTCCGTTATTTTTTGATTGATGTTGTAGAGTGATTTTTTTGTTTTGTTTAGATTGATGTTTTCAATTTTTTATGCAAAATTAATTGTGATTTTGAGTTTTTGAATGTTTAAATTTTGCAGTTTATTTTTTTATTGGTTGATTTTTTTTGGAATTGATGATAAAACATGTTTTGTTTTGAAAAAATTAAAAATTTAATGATTTCTTAATTTGTGTGTGGAAACCTTAAACATCAAATAAAAAAGAACGGAGGGAGTATTAATTAATTATTTTTCGTCTGAAAAAACGAAACAAACTTGAGGATTCAGATCTACTGATTTATGTTTTCTTCCATCTTCGATACAGAGATCAAAATATGTTGAGAATATTCAATCCGAGGAGACACAAGAGCTGTTCTTAATACGGTAATGACTCTAACCTGTTTAACCATTGTTTGTTCTTAATACGGCATTATTTCTTGTTCTATTGTATTAAGCATTGCTTGTTCTAAATTGTGCCGATGTAGCGAAAACAAAATAATGATAATCGGATTCTTGATTTCACACCATCTTCAGTAAAAGGTAACAAAGTTGTCGAAATGATTGTTGTTTCAAAACAAATTTTTGAGGCCTATATATGTACTAATTGTTTGTCCAATTTGTTTCAGGTACACGAGTTTTAACCGGAGCATTTAAAAGACAATAGTTTTGTCAACATTTTCAATTTAAAAAATGTACTAATTACTCTTTCAGTTTTTTGTAATATCATGTTTGTATGAATAAAAATGATTGTAATTAGTGATATTTTACTTCCAAAAATATGCCATTTTAAATTTCATTTTCGTAAAAATTGTGAAGATAAAATGCACTGGTCCTTTTGAAAATTGAACATAACATTTTCCGAAAGCTATAGTCAAAAATCCAAATGCTATGTTTTTTTATAAGTTGTTCAAAAAGTATAAGATTTGACCATACATATAAAACGCTATGGTAAATAATAAAGAAATGCTATATAAATTAACCAATACATGACAAATGCCAATCTCTATTATATAATATTAAGATTGCATAAATAAAACTGCTATTTTATCGAAAATTACGACAGCAGTCCAAAAAACTGCTATTAAAAGTGCAGAACTTATTATCGTGGGCGCTGATATAGCGCTTAACGTAACGCTATCGTATAGTTTAGATAGCGTTTTTCGGGTGCTACCAAAACCTGCTTTTCCTGTAGTGTCTGGTCTATATGATAGTGTACAACAAGCCCTTCAACTTTGGAAAATTGGTGTATGATCAAATTTTCAATTGTGCAAGTGACTCAAACAACGGCCATCTTGCTCTGCCTAACTTGATCACATGACTGCTGGACTATCGACGATCTGTGCAATATCTGGATAGAGATCATTTCTCTCATATGCCTCACATGGTCAAACTGCCTCAGAGATATCACAATTCAGTCACTTTTCCAACCACACTTCAGAAATCATCTGTCTCAGATGAGCTCAACTATCTAACGAGGTTGGTTCAAGGCTTGCATCTCAAAATGTCTGGTATGATCTATGTTGCTTCTGAAGAACTTGTTGCCTGTTTTATGATGTTTACTTATGTGTTGTGCTCCTGGTTTAAATTGTATGAATTCATGCGTGTATTGTATGTTCGTGTGTGTGTGTGTGTTTTCACTTGTGCCGGCACTGGTGCTTGGATTAACATACTTATGTGTTGTGCTCCTGGTTTAAATTGTATGAATTCTTGATGCCACTGCGTGTATGGTATGTTCGTGTATGGTATGTTTGATGAGAAGTTGTGACATGAACCATTGAGTCACTCAGCTAAAGTATGGAGCTGATAGCAGATACAAATGTCAACAATGCTCACGTGGCATCTCGAGCCAAACAAGGAGGCAAGTGGGTGTGGAAAGCTGTAGCAGATGTATCGTCTGAGAAGCAAGTGGGTTGCACAGTTCGAGCAGATGGGACATTTTGCTGGATAAAAGAAAGAGGCTATGAAAGCCTACCAAAACCATTGGGAACTCTGCAGGGTAAAGGAAGAAGCTACCAAGTCACCATTTAAAGGTACAACACTATAGTTGTTGACTCTATTGTAGAAAAGTGAAGATGTATAATAGAGAAGCTGAGGTTTTCTTTTATAATCAGCCTTTCATAAAACAAAAACAGAGAAAGGCTCCAGAGAGTTACTCAGAGTTACCTATGAGAAGGGAAAAACTGGTAAGTGAACTTAGAAGCATAGCCTGTTGCTGATTTAAGCTAGGATTAAGGAATCAAAGAAAGAGTATTTCTGTAATCTGTAGTGTAACCATGGTTGGGTAGAATAGGCCAGAAGCAATTCACATGTGTGTGAGGTTGAGTAACTTTAAGTAGAATATGTTGTAAGAAGATTGTTCTATAAGATATTCGAATCAAAGAAGTATTTACTGCGGTATTCTCTGTGTGTTACACAAGTTAGGAGTCCCTGATTATTTCAGTGTCATGAAACTCAAACATGACCTAGAAATCCATACATGAATGTGCTGGGCAATCGGTGGATTTTTACAACAAAACTTAAGCCTGATGGTACATTGGATAGACTAAGGGCTCAACTAGTAACAAAAGGATTCAACCAAGAGGAAGGAATTGATTTCCTAGAACTTACAGTCCAGTAGTACGAACAACTACTGTAATGGATTGGGAAATTAAACAGTTAGATGTGAAAAATGCTTTTCTCCATGAAGATTGGCTAGAAGATGTCTACATGAAACAACCTAGAGGTTTTGTTGATCCTTCAAAACCATATCATGTTTGCAAAATTCATAAGTCTATATATGGATTGAAACAATCTCCCAGGACTTGGTATGATAAGTTCAGTGATTACTTTCTAGAATATGGATTCATATGCACCAAACATGATTCTTCATTGTTAAACATGCGGTGACCCGGGTCTCCACCGGAGACTACTGAGTTTTGCCGGAGTACATATGTAATACTCGCATGCGGTGGCTTGATCGACGGAGGTGACTTCAGAGACTCCGGCATTAGAACATAAAAGAGAAGGAAGACCGTAAAATCGAATCTTTCTTGAAATTCCGGTGGGGCGATGACGGTACCAGTCGGGTTGAATTCAATAGCTCCGATAATGTCGCTGTTAGGATTTAGAGGCTCAAAGTCATCAACTTTCCGAGCATAAACCGTCACAAACCAAGACCTAAAGCTGCTTGAGTCATAACAGGAAACTACTACAGAAAGTATTTCAAAAAACAGAGTATTGAGAGATTAGAGAAAAAAGGGGAGCACACACGAATTTAAGGAGTTCACTCCCTTAACTGGGTCGCTACATTTCCCCGAGACATGCTCGAAATCCACTAGATATAAAGGAGTTACAAGAGGATACAAGTGAAAATCTAAAGAACTCTTGATAATCTAAAGACTCACTCTGTATCACTCTCTATACTACTGCAGAAAACTGCTTCAAAGCTTATGTTGAAGTTTTCTCACACTCCTTTCTCCTACACACTCTTTGTGCGGCTCCAACTCTCTCTCACCTCCAAGATGCCTCTTTTATAGATGGGACATCCTTAAACGTAGTGCTGCAACCAAACGCTAAGTGTAACACCATGAATTGCGTTTGCGATTGGGACATACAAGCCTTAGACACAACTTGACAAAATTGTCCTTCTCTTGTGTCAGAATCTGCACTGATGCAGAATCTCTTCATTGTGTTCCCAAAACTTTAACCCAACCAGAGTTTAAATACATTAACTCTAGTTCCCAAAAGTTTGACCCATGTTTGACTTGATTAAACTTGGTCATCAAGTTCTCATTTTAACAAATCTCCACCTGAGAACATGATGATCAAATCAAACATTCCTGCACTTAACTTGGAGAGAGAGACTCCTTTCTTCTAGTTTCTTGGATTCCTGTCTCGGTTCCTGAGTACCATTACTCAGTCGTGATCCTTAGCAGTTTAAACTCCATAAATTTGCTTGATCCTTGCTGCAATTAACATCAAGTTCAATGCACTTCAGCTGTAGCTGATTACCTTGTTGATCTTGAGCCATCATCACACCATTCGTTCACTAGATTTGTGAAAACCAGCCCAATACAAACGTGTATTAAGCTCAATTCGTCAGTGATCAACTCTTGATGCATTCAACACTTGAATACCTGATATACTAGCTCAACCAACTCCATTAACAAGCTTAGAAAACCTCCAAACTATTAACTCAACAGAAAACTCCATAAGCTTCACCACTTATGACATCTACAATCACACGATATCTTCCATGGCTTCTGTTAATGCCATAAAATCGTTGCAGTGATTGAGAAATACCAATACACCTCTGCAAACCTTGATTCCCTTGCTAGCTTCTAGGATTTCCTCATGTGCACTGAGATCTAAAACCCTTGAATTTACTTGAATCAAATGCAAAAAACCAGACCCATCATAGCCTTCAACCTGAAGCTCTTTGATTCAACCTGTAACCAATCTCACCAACAGCTAATCCACTGCAGAAAACCTGAGATTTACCGTTACAACAACTTGCTTCAATAGACCAACCTTGAACTTAACCCTAGTTCAACCATCTTGTTAAAACAGAACATTAGCAGCAGACTTAAACCACTACCAACAACCTTGAACATGTTTCATAACCACACAACCAGTGATACACCTGAAACAATTCAACTCAACAACTATCGCATCAACTCCAAAACCCTGAAGTACTTCCTGATGCACCTCTTGTTGCAGAAATAGCCTACACCACATAATCTCGTGTGCAAACTCCACCAAAACTTGGTACCCGCATCGTTAACAATTCCAGTCCCAAACCAGAGCCTCTATCTTCTTTATCATCTCCTGATACCTGAAGATAATCCACTTGACCCCTTATAATGCAAACAAACAACTTTACCTCCTAAGTTGTTCTCTTCCAAATGCAACTTGATATTCCTGCATTTGCATCCTTGATAGGACTCCTTTTGAGTTGCTAACACCAACCTTGAGATTAGTTGTTTATCAAACTAGATACACAACATTTTCACCTTCTTGAAGTGAGTAAACTTGAGACACTTCCTACATCACTTGCACTTGTCTCTCTTCCAGTTTCTTCGTTAGAGAATCCACTGAACCACTTCAATAACTTCATCTCAGCTTACACTTTAGTGTCTTTTTCACTGGAAAAATCCAGAAACCTGCAACTCAAAATATTATCACCACCTTAGAGCCAAATACCCACTGATAAACCACATGTTCTTAACTTGTATCTTCTTGGCACACTGAACTTTCTTGAATGTGATCCAACAGTGACTGATACAACCTTTTAACTCATTCCTTTTGAGCTAATCACCATCAGATCACTTGTAAGATCTGAACACCTGAGACAACCTCCAAATAAACATAGCTCCACCAGGGGAAAAATACCCTCTTGAATATCCATTGCTCTTCTTGTAGCAGCGATACTCCACCTAGAACCATAACCATTTGAACATGCCCTGTCTCTGTAAGCTCAACTCCACCATTCTGAGTTAAAACTACCTTTCACTGTAACTTTGATCCATTCATATGTTCCTCTGAATCAGATTGAGCCACCATGACTTCTTTCTTAAGAAAGTGTGTCAAAACAAGACACATATTTCTTTCTCCTTGCAGCCATTCCAAACTAATTCACTTGTACCAAAGAACCACCAAGAACCTTGCAATAAACAAACAACCTTGTCTCATCTTTACCTGAAGCATTCTCCATGTCTTGATCAACAGCTTAAGCTGATACACCATCAAACATACCTCAATCCCAGATCACATAACCTATCCTTCAACAAAACCAACATATACTTTGTCTTGTACCGCTGTTAAAATTAACAGAACACGCCGACTAACTCTCTTAGTTAGGAAGACTTTCGACACAATAACGTAGTATACTCTATTGCCTAAGAACATTAAGAGACCTTCCTCATAAACATGATGTCTCCAGTGTTTTATACCATCAGATTCCTCTTCATAAACTTGAAGATCTGATGCAGTACAAGATCTTTCCTCTGAGAACCGTAGCTCCACCTGAGACAAGAACTCTTTGCTCTTACACCATAAGTATGTATCCTCTCTGTCTCAGCAGAACAATTCATGTACCAGAACAAACTGCTTCAGAAACCAACAGATTCAACACACTTCATTGCCTTCCCTCTGAAAATAGCAATCTTGTACCCCCACGTTCATTTATAATCAACCAACCGTAGACTCTCATAATACCAAGAACTGACAGCTACACACCGAGATAAACCTGCAGCAAGAAACCCCTTTTCAACACTCAAAAGCCACTGAAGTTTCTGAACCATTTCTACATTGACCACACAGGATACTTGACTTGCTTCAAAACCATTCTGTAACACCCTTTAAACTGATTGAAGAATATCCTTACTGATACTCCCACAGCCTTAAAACTCCCATACGATTCAAGATTCTAAGGCGTCCCCTAGTTTCATGAATCTTATGAGTTACCTGACTGGAATAACACAAAGCTTGAATCACCACCTGTAACTGACTTTGCCAAACTGATTCAACCCAAAAGACAACCTGAAAACCATCATGAGTCTTGGCCAAACCCTTGTAAAACCAGTACATAACCCTTGCGATCCACCACACTTTCAATTCCAATAAATATGCAGAACTTGAGCAAACCCAAACTTCGGTACTAACATCACAATACACCTTGTGACTGCAGCGGAATCAGACATTAAATCTCTTATAACTTGAGTCTTGAAGTTGATGTTTTGATTCTAATATCCAACCTTGAGTTACATAAACTTGTACTCAACATTTCAGAATCAAACTCAGCTGATACTTGTGAAAGATCTTCAGCTTACATCAACCTATAAACCGGATTCTTTAGCACTGATATTGAACAACCATCTTCTATCATGTGCTTCTTGCTTCATCTCTGAATTTTCCTTTTAAACTTGCAACACTTCATCTTGTGAGTATCTTAAATACTTCTCACTATGTTGCAGACCTTGTACCTTTGGCGAACTTAGCTTAGAGGCAACACGATTTCATAAACTTGAAATCACCTCACTTGATTCATTCTTCCTAGCTGAATCTGGTCCCAAAGTACCAACTTGTTTACATCTAGCTCTCTTACTCGGTTACGCTCCATAACTATGAGCTAAACAAGTTATCCAACTACCCAAGCATCTAAAGAACCTATTGTTACTCCACCTAACATCATGCTAGATATTTCCTGTAACACAAACAAGATCTTACCAAAAAACTGTTTCTGCAACTGTCTCAGAAAACTCCCTCAGAGACTACTTCATAACCTTCTGTTTTCTTCAATCTTGATGTTCCTTCAATGAGATGCTTCATAGTTCACCAGGATGAGTCTTACAACTCCTCCTTCTCAGATTCGTGATATCTACTCAGAGAAATCACCATGGTGTTAACCAAGAAAGAGTCTTACAACATCTTCCCCTCCTTTACACCATAACCAAGAGCTTCTTTCTTGTTCCTCCACATGAGACGTTGCTTGTCTCTCTAGAAACAAGCTCTTCAACGAAAAGGACCATGGATACTTAAAGGGAAGGAGCCTCCTGCTCCAGCTTTCCAAAGATCCAACCTTTTCACTCTCTTTCTTTCTCTAGATCTACTTTACCTCGTTTCTCCCTCTGTTTCTTCAAGATCTGAGACTTTCTCTACTGAAATCTCAGTCATCTTCACTGCTTCACTCATGTCTAGAATCCCTAAATAACCCACAAGTTCACCTTGCATAAAGCACAACTTCCATGACCTTCAAACCTTACACTTCTCTTCTTGAAAGTAACATGATTCTTGGCTTGAGAGAACCACAAAACACATAACCTGTCTCTGATACCAATTTGTTAGGATTTAGAGGCTCAAAGTCTTCAACTTTCCGAGCATAAACCGTCACAAACCAAGACCTGAAGCTGTTTGAGTCATAACAGGAAACTACTACAGAAAGTATTTCAGAAAACAGAGTATTGAGAGATTAGAAAAAGAAAGGGGAGAACACACGAATTTAAGGAGTTCACGCCCTTAACTGGGTCGCTACATCTCCCCGAGACATGCTCGGAATCCACGAGATAGAAAGGAGTTACAAGAGGATACAAGTGACAATCTAAAGAACTCTTGATAATCTAAAGACTCACTCTGTATCACTCTCTATACTACTGCAGAAAACTGCTTCAAAGTTTATGCTGAAGTTTTCTCACACTCCTTTCTCCTACACACTCTTTGTGTGGCTCCAACTCTCTCTCACCTCCAAGATGCCTCTTTTATAGATGGGACATCCTTAAACCTAGTGCAGCAACCAAACGCTAAGTGTAACACCATTAATTGCGTTTGCGATTGGGACAAACAAGCCTTAGACACAACTTGACAAAACGGTCCTTCTCTGGTGTCAGAATCTGCACTGATGCAGAATCTCTTCATTGTGGTCCCAAAACTTTAACCCAACCAGAGTTTAAATACATTAACTCTAGTTCCCAAAAGTTTGACCCATGTTTGACTTGATTAAACTTACTTGGTCATCAAGTTCTCATTTTCACACTCGCAAGCAAATTCAAACATGTCTCTCTCAAAAAAAAAAATTCAAACATGTACATCCCTGATTATATCTATTGAAAAACCCAAAAACTTTAAAATATTTTTCTTTGAAACATGAACACCATGGAAGACGATTACCAAGAGGAAAACCCCACAAACATATAAGTTAAGTTTGTGTTTGCGTTTAATCGTCAATATCCGTCATGTGTTTTAGAAGTGTGTCATTATCATTTTTTTTGTTAGATTTCTTGATTTATAAATTCATAAATATTATAGTTAACTAAATAAGTTATTAAGAAACTAAAATTATTGCTACAAAACGCGACATCGGATACTCTTTTCTCAACTTATAATTGTGAAGGATTTTATTTTGTCACGGACCTACAAACTTTCTCACTTGTAAACTGTCGAACTTTGTTGTACCACAGAACATGGAGTTAAAAATTTATATATAGATTTCGAATTGTGACAATCCAGTATGATAAATGGTCCAAATAATAAAAAATCTTATTATATAAAGGAGAGTTTGTCAAAATTGTAACTCACGAGATTATGACATGTGTCTAATAATGATCGAGATGATGACATGTGTTAGATTTTAAATATAATTAAGAAAATAAAATGAAAATGGTAAACTAACAAAATAATTGTTGAGTAACTAACCAAATTGTAATTTTTTTTATAAAAAGTTAAAAATGGAAAACACACAAAATAATTGTTAAGTAACTAACCAAATTGTAAAAAGATAAATTCCTAATAATCCAAATTAATTAGAAACCAATAAATAGTGTAACTAATTAGAAAGTTGAATTACAGTTGTATCTATATTAGGATCCACATGATATGGATTAGAACATGAAATTAAGAAGAAAAATTTGACATCTAATGATTTAAGATCGATATTTGAATAGTATTTCAAATTATTTTAATAGTTCAACATATTACTAATTTAAATTTAAATATCTTATAAATAATTTTTAATATGATTATCCGCGTTTAATCTAGTATATACATATTAACTATCATAATATCTGACAAATCAAAGTAAGAATGAGTGTTATTTCCTGTAACCATGAAGACCAAGATGCACTTGGTAGAGACAAACTTTCACTATTAGAGAGCTTATTGATAACATTTTGTGAAGTGTATTTTTATTTTAAAATGTATTATTACACCTCTTATAACTTATATAAATTTTATTTTTTGTTTTATTTGTAAACTAAACTCTCTGATATCATAAGGAAACGCAAGATATTATAAAACTTTTTTTTTATGAGTGACCGGGAACAAGCTCTCATATATTAAAAAACTCAAAAATAACAAATTACATGCAGACTTGTCGTGTTCGAGGAGGTCCCATGACATCCTCACTCAACAAATCCACAACGTCTAAAGGAACATAACTTAAAACAGGAAAACCCAAAGGTAAAGAAAATGCGTAGTTTGCTAATCCATCCGCCAGACGATTAGCTTCTCGAAACACATGAGTAACCCGGACATTCCAGTCCTTTGAAAGATAGCCATGACACAATCGTATCAGGAAGGATATCGGATGAGCGTCTCCATTCCCTGTCTTTAAATACGCCACTACCATCTCGGAATCCACTTCCAGCTCCACTCTCGTAATTTGTTGAACCCAAGATAAGTAAAGCCCATAATAAACGCCCCACAACTCTGCCAATGTTAGTGAGCATCGACCGATGTTTAGAGAAAAACCACTACACCATCCTTCCTCCGCATTTCGTATAACCCCACCCGCCGTTGCCGATCTGGGACATCCATGAGCAGCTCCGTCTGTATTTAGCTTGAACCAACCGGCGTCTGGTCTCTTCCACTGGATCAGACGTTCAACTCGTGTGGTCATCCTCCCTTGTACACCGCATTCCACATTAGCTTTAACGACCTCTGCTGCCAAATCTCTTAAGAAACGAACACGATCCCTACAAATTTTATTCTCGCCAAAGATATTCCCACAACGCCATTTTCATGCCCACCAACAAGTTACCGCAAATAGTGAAGATATTATGAAATTGAAACATTGGTCTATAAATTTTTGTTATTGATCTATATATGTGTAGATTTTTGTTATGATACGAGACAGCTTAACATAAACTGATGTACCACGCTTCTGAATCAAGAAAAGTCGGGATAATTTTTGAAAAGAGAAAAGGAGAAAAAAGATGGTAGGTTTTAATTAAATTTGTATGCCTACAAAATTTTAAAGGGATGATTATTTTTTGAAAAAATTGTGAGAATTTTGTGGATAGAAAAGCGAGGATGAGTCAGACGTGTGTAATGTTTCACCCTTGGTGATCATGTCCTCTCTATTATGTCTCTTCACCTTCTCAGCCTCACGTCTTGGCCTTCATTCTTGGTCCCACTTTGCTTCAAGAAATGGATTCGAATTCGATTTTTATTGTATGCCACTAATTAACATTTCTCCAAAAATATTTACCTCTTTTAAATAGTTATCTTGTTGTATTTTCTACATCTTGTTTTTTCTAAATAAGTAACACACAAACTTTGTATATAAAAACCTATTCAAACCAATGATAGACCTACAAAATAGTTTTACCAGGGTCAAAAGATACACTTTCGGACCAGGAAAAGTTACAGCAAAGCCACCATAGAAACGAGGCTAAAAACGTACACAAAACCCTAAAAGCAAGGTACCTTCCATAGCAAGAAACATGTAAACCTTAAAAACAAGGTACCTTTGAAATAGTACAGTTTAAAGATTAAGAGAGCTGGTTTCGTCTACTTTCCATAGCCCTTCCTCATACTTATACCACCTCATCATCCCTTCATCTTTTATCGTCCTCTGACACATCACACAAGTCTCCGCAGGCCCTAGACAAATCATAGACCGCTTCAGCTTCGAAGCCTTCTCCACTATTTTTCTCCATTTAACCTCAGTCCTCGGCACCACCACGATGTAAGAATGAGAAATGTTGAGAACCTCGAGGCGCTTCATTTTGTCCAAGATTTGTATGAGCGCATCTTTGTGTATAGTGGTGCATCTGAGGCTGGGGACTTTCAGCTTTGGGAGGAGCTGGACAACGTTCCGGACGAAAGAGAGGGCTATTGGACCCATTACCTTGAGCTCTCTGAACTTCTTGCATTTCTTACGGATCGATGAAAAGACAATATCCGGATTTGGCATGCTTGGTATTGTTAGTGATTCTAGGTTCTTACATAAGCTTATGGCATTGCATATGCTTGTCTCCTTTATTATGTTCCAAGCTGGTAGTACTAAGCGTCTCAAGTTTGGACACCTACAACAATTGAGTAGAGAAAAATATTTGTTAAACGGTGATATCTATGAATCCCTTGGTTGAGCTGTTTATATATGACGCAAAATCATGTTCGAGAAAGGATAATGACAACTTAATTTACCTTTCTAAGGTGTAAGTAAGCATTTCATCAGTAAGAAACAAGTTGAAATGGAAAACCAAGGTCGTTATGTATCCCTTGCTAAGACTCATGGAGATTTTCAAGATCGGAGTCAGGTCTTGATCAGAGCAGCTATCTACATACACATATGGCTCATATGGGATTTTGATGAAAGTAGATTTCATTTGCGATAGATCGACCGTATTCCAGACAATTGGATCACCGCAAGCCACATGCCAAGTTCTACAGACATGAGCTACTCTAGAAGTAGTCAACTCACCGATGCTAAAATTGTTTTGAAAAATCCGCACTAAGATATCGATGTCCAACTTATCCCATTCCATGACTACTTTTTAATATTTTTTATCCATTTTTAAAAAGCTTCAAGAGAGAGATTCTTGTTCTCACAACATCTTCATAATCCCTAATCAAGCAAGAAGAAAGTTGTCAATATAAGTTTTTTTCTTTTTTCGGCAGTTGTCTATATAAGTTATGCAATGGTCACAAGGCATAATATCATGAAAACAAACAAGGCTTCACAATATATAATAGCTAGTGTGATTGCTAAGTGTTTTGTTAAATACATCAAACTGAATCTGCATGGTTTTCACATAAAGGGTCGTAATTGCGAAAAGAATCAGAATCTCAAACCGTGATTGACTCACAAGAATCTACATATGATTTTGAAGAATGTAATCAGACACATAAAGAGATCTATACAAATCAAACGAGCGGTACTAGATTCCATAGGAAATGAAATTAAGACAGTTTCATTTCAATAAATGCAGAGAATTCGAGCATCAACTAGAAAGCTAAGATCATAAAACTCCTCCCGTAAGAACACATAAGAGTAAAAAAAACATATACCTAGCATAAACATGACGAGGAAGAAGCTAGCTTGGAACTTTTAACTTTGGTGGCGGCTCTTGTAAGAAAGAGCGTTACGTTTTAAAAATTTATACAAGTGCACTGCTCTGATTATCCATACTTATTTTGTTGGATTATGTATTACCAATAGAAATCAAGTCAAGATAAAAAAGATGTTATCTTATCAACATATTCTTATCTAGTTAATCAATTTTATATCTTTTCATTTTGGCAACACATAATCAATACTTTTCTTCTTATAGGAAATCAAAACAGCTTTTAAACAAATTAGCTTGTTAAAATTTTTTGTTCGTTATTCCGTTATTTATACCATTAAACTAGATGAACACCGACACAAATATTCATATACATCCGCAAAAAAACTCACATATCTTATATAATATTTTAAGGTTCCACTAAGTTAAAGTTTTGACAAGTTGCCATGTGTCACTTTTGTTGTTGGCAATTAAAGTCCATTTTCATATTTGGAACCTAATTTTTACTTAATTATGACATTTCCTCTTTTAGAATTTAGAATTTTTGTATTTATTTTTTAAAAGAAAATAGGATATCAATTTTAATTTAAAGTAAACATTAATATAAAATTATCTTCATGAATTTATTAAAAACATGTAAAACCATATTCTAATATATTTTTTTTTTTTACAATAATATGATAGATTTTAAAATAATTCACATAAAATAGTTTAAAATTATTGTTTAAGTTTTAATCTTAACTTCACTAAAATTATAAATTGTGACCATAAATCTTAAACATCACTTAATTAGCTCTATATATATATAGAGAGAGAGAAACAATGTTTTATACTTTTTAATATATATTTTGTCATAATATATTTCAACAATGTTCCATCTTAATTTGTTTTCTACAAATAATATTGTATATATCCAATAATTTGCTACAAATATTTAGTCTCTGAACCTAGATAATTATTTACTATAAACACCAAATTTCTGTAATATTAAATATATAAAATAGTCAATAAATTAACAAATATTGTATATTATACCTTGTTAAATTTTAAATCCACGCAACGCGTAGACACAGGGCCGGCTCAAAGTTTTTATGGGCCCAGGGCAACAAAACATTTTGGCCCCTTAAACTTAATTTTTAAAGGTTTTTTTGCTATATAAATTTTTAATACATATTTTTTTAAAGAAAACGAAAAATATATTTGAAAAAAAATTATTGGCCCTTTTATTTATTTTTTATTTAAATTTTTGTTAATTTATATATAATTTTTTTTAAAAAACTAAAAAAATTGGCCCAAAAATACTAGGGGAGGTAGTGGGGCCCAGGGGCAGTGCACCACTTGACCTCCCCTATAAGTCGGCACTACGTGGACATACCCTAGTGTATATATATAAAAGGGAATTTTGGTAACAGATATATTTGCCTGCTTGACTACATACATAGTACACATACACAACAAAGCCACCACACAAACCAGGCTAAAAACACACAAAAACTTTAAAACCAAGGTACCTTCCATAGCAAGAATCATGTAAACCCTAAAAGCAAGGTACATTACAAAGAGTACAATTTAGAGATCAAGAGACCTTATTTCGTCTGCTTTCCATAGCCCTTCCTCATACTTGTACCACCTCATCATCCCTTCATCTTCTATCGTCCTCTGACACATCACACAAGTCTCCGCATGACAAATCTTAGACCACTTCAGCTTCGAGGCCTTCTCCACTATCATGCTCCATTCAACGACCTTGGTCTCCGGCACCTCCGTGATGTAAGAATGAGAAATGTTGAGAACCTCGAGGCTTTTCATGTTATCCAAGATTTGTATGAGCGCATCTGGGTGTATAGCGTTGCATCTGAGGCTGAGGACTTTCAGTTTTGGGAGGAGCTCGACAAGGTTCTGGACGAAAAAGTGCTCAACTGGACCCATTACCTTGAGCTCTCTAAACTTCTTACAGTTCTTCTGGATCGATGAAAACACAAAATGCGGGTTTGACATGGTTGACATTGTTAGTGATTTTAGGTTTGGCATGCTTGGCATTGTTAGTGATTCTAGGTTCTTACATAAGCTTATGGCATTGCATATGCTTGTCTCCTTTAATTTGTTCCAAGCTGGCAATACTAAGCGTCTCAAGTTTGGACACCTACAACAATTGAGTAGAGCAACAGATTTATCGGTTAAAGGATGAATTTTGTACAAAAATATGGAAGTAGATAGCTAGTATCTTACTCCCTCTGTTCCTAAAAGATAAAAACTTTACAAAAAAAATTGGTTCCAAAAAGATAGAGTTTTTACAGTTTTCTATGCACTTTTACAAATTCCAAAACAAATACTGAAATACTATTGGTTAAACGTTATTGGAAACTGTAAATTATAGAAATCAATGCGTTTTCTTAATAAGTGTGCATAACTTTAAACATCTATCTTTTTGGAATGGAGGGAGTATTATACAAAGTTTGATGCGTCTATCTGTATAGTGAAAGTATTTGGTTGAAGAAAAAGTAATAATGAAAAGTAAATTTACCTTTCTAGGGTGTAAGTAAGCATGTCATTAGTGAGAAACAAGTTGAAATGGAAAACCAAGGTCGTTATGTTTCCCTTGCTAAGACTCATGGAGATTTTCAAGATCCGAGTCAGTTCTTGATCAGATCGCCTATCCACGTACACATATGGCTCATTTTGGATTTTGATGAAAGTAGATTTCATTTGCGATAGATCGAGCGTATTCCACAGAATTGGATCGCAGCAAGCCACACGCCATGCGCTACATACATGAGCTACACCAGAAGTTGTCAACTCACCGATGCTAAAATTGTTTCGAAAAATTCTCACTAAGATATCGGTGTCCAATTTATCCCATTCCATGACTGCTTTTGTACGTTTTTAATCCATTTCTTGAAAAGCGTCAAGAGAGAGATTCTTGTTGAGAGTTGTTCTCACGATATCTTCTTCATAACCCCTAAACAAGCATAAGAAAGTTCTCTATATAAGTCAAGCAATCGTCACAAGGCATAATAACATCATGAAAACAAGCGTTCACAATAATAGCTAATTGCTAGTGTTTTTGTTAGAACAACAATAGACGACTGAATCTACATGGTTTTTACATAAAGGGTCTTAATTGCGAAACAAAACACAATCTTAAACCGTTAATGACCCACAAGAATCTACAACGATTGTGATGAATCTAATCAGAGACACACGAAGAGATCCATAGAAATCAAACAAAGCGGTACTAGACTCAATAGGAAACGAAGTTAAGACAGTTTCATTTCAAGAAATGCGGAGAATTCGAGCACCAACTAGAAAGCTAAGACCATAAAACCCCTCTCGTAAGAACACACAAAGTAAAAAAACCATACCTAGAAACACGAGGAAGAAGCTTGGAACTTCAACTTTGGTGACGGCTCTTGTCAAGAGGAGCGTTACGTTTTAAGATTTTATACAAGTGCACTGGTCTGATTTTCAATACCTATTTTGTTGGATTCTATTACCAATAGAAATTTATTTTATCTTATCAATAGAATTCTATTTTAGAAATCTATTTTATCTTATCTAGTTTCTAATCAATGTTTTTTTAATCTTTTTATTTTGGTCAAAACATAATCAATATATTTCTTCTTATACAAAATCAAAACAGCTTTTAAACAAATTTACTTGTTAAAAAAATAACTTTCTTGTTACGTTCTTTATACCGTTAAACTAATGAATACCCACATATATATTCAAAAAATAATAATTTCCTTCTTATCTTATTTATACCGTCAAACTAGCTGAATATCCTCGTAAATATTCAAAAACTAATTTCCTTCGTAGTTTATGTATAGCGTTAAACTTAATGAATACCCGCGTAAATACTCAAAAAAAGTAATGTCCTTCTTACATTATTTATACCGTTAAACGACATAGTTGAAAAAACTCATATATATCAAGGAGTTTTGTCATAGTCTTTTTATACATTATACACTTCCTTATATATATGATTCTCCCATTTTTGTTTACTCTATTGTAAATTTGGTATTAGCCTAAGATCCTTTACATGAATATAAAAACAAGACAAATATCAGTTTTTCAGAAACTCAAAGTATGTTCGATTAAAGGCTTTAACCGGGACAAACCACTGATAGAAATTAAACAGGATTCTCTAACCAGTATGAGACTGAAAAGAATTGGAGCTAACATCTGAGCCACGACCAGTGCTAAGCTTTAGAGCCTCCAAAGCCTTTTGAATCTCCATGTTCATTGCACTGTCGATGCTTCCCGAAGACAATTTCTTGTGAGATTTTTGGAGATGGAGCTTTAGAGAACTGCTGCTTAGACCTGTGTTCTTATCACAAACCGGACAAACATTCATCGTTGGTTTCCTCTGTCTCCACTCCATTAACACCTTCCCGTGACATTTCTTGGCGAGGCTAAGTAAGATCCGGGCAAATCCGTCATTTGGTTGAGCTCGTCTATGAACTTTTCTCAGTTTCCCCCATGCTTCTAAAAGTCTGAGGTTCATGTTTTAATCCCACCAATAAACAAATGAGAGGAAGGACTAAATGTTGATTTTCAGATCTTAACTTTAATTGTCCTAAGAACTTACTTTCGAAGCATTAGGTACGCGAGCACTACGGTTGCACTTCTACTCCGACTTTCAAAGTAATGAACTAAAATCTTGCCGCCTGCTTCTCCGCCAGGGTTAATGAAATCGAGAGCTTCTTGAAAGATGCTTTCGATATTTGAGTCTTCATCGTCGGTTATCTGGTCAAAGGGAAGACAAAAGAAGAGAACTCTCATCTTTATAGATGCATTCACCAATTCCTTATAGCAAGGCCTCTCGTTGTTACAGACCAAAGGTTAGGTTAATATAACGAAAAGAAAATAAGAAACGTTCACTTACTGAGAAATTTTGGTACCCGAAGAGATCAGGGTATTGAGTATCCGATTGCCCGATTTCATTTGCACACAAACATAAAATATGAGTTATACCTAAATGTTGAAGAGTGTAAACGGACCTTGCAGCCAATCCTCCTCCGATAATAAATATAAACTCTCTTGGATGCCATAAACCAATCTCCAAAGTGCCAAAGATAGAAAATTCATCTTTTGATCGGTTTAATGTCTCTTTGGTTAGCTACCAGTTTGTGAGCTGATCTGAACTCGTCTCCACATGGCTTGGTGTTGTATGAGTTCTGATTTATCATGGATTTGAGGTTCTCATCAAAGTTGTAACAAAGTTGCTAATCAGATAGCTAAAGAGCTGATGAACATGCTTGTCCCTTTTAACTTTCTGTTTTTTTTTAATCTGATTTCCTTGTAAATTTCCTCCATGGGGATCGCAATTAGTTTATTTTCTCAAACTAATGATAATGAAGATGTTAAAAAAAAATGGTTACATGTTATGGAGATGAATGTTGCGTTATCACGTTTAGGGATGTAAGCAGGCCCGGCCCTGAGAGTATTTTTGTGAAACATACGTATTGGGCCTCAGATATTTTGCAGAATTTTTAGGCCCATTTTTTCTCATTATTTTTGTTTAACAACATATATATCTTTTATGTATTAGACAGTGTAGAGGATATGATGAATATACACAGGTGAAGATGTGAAGAAATTATGGGGTCCATACCTTCTTTTTTATTGTTGTGAGTTCTAATGAAAACAAATTTGGAAACAAAAAAAAATTTGGAAAAGTAAAAAAAGTCTATAACTTATTAACTTATTTATCTAAAAGACTCATTAAATAATGATTTATTCTTTAGATCAAAATTTAATTTGTTTTTCCATAGCAAACATAGATTCGAGAGATCGAAAGCTTCGAGAATTGTTATCAATTTATTTGTTATTCAGTTTTTATTTCTTATGTTCGTTGATAACCAGTTATGTAAATTTTGATATTTAATTATAAAAATATTATAATTGACTATTAAAAGTTTGATAAATGATTTTACAGCAAACAAAAAAAATGCAAAATGTTATTTTTGAGAATATCGTTTTATGTTTCACCAACGATTTGTAAAACTAATTTTGCGTTATCATTTCATGTATATATTATAGGGCTCCGATTTTTATTTTCGTATTGGGCCTCAAATTTCTCGGGACCGGCCCTGGATGTAAGATTACATTTTTGTAGGAATAGTAGGAATTAGTTGTTGATAAAGTAAATACTTTACACTTTTTTTTACGTGACAGGGCAAGTTCGCCCTAGAGATAAAACTCTCTCGGGCCCAGAACCCAAGACGCGCCGCCTCCCTCAACCACCGTCGTCTATGGCCTCTCGGACCGTCTCCTCTGTCGTTCTTCTTGCTTGAGAAGCCATGCTCCTCACGCTTGGGACGTCACCGAAAATCAATCGGAACCCCTCCTCTTGTGGCTTCGTGAAGATTCACAAATCCTCCCATGGATCTCTTTCTCTGCTTTCCGAGACCACCACATCAACCTCCTTGCCTCCATCAGATTTGAACCTCCATCCATGGATCTCAACCGCCGGTGTCTCGTCAATAAATCCGGTCCTTTCCACGAAACCCATCAGAGCGCTCTCTCGCCGCCGCCTCGTCTTACCTGATGAAGCTATACCCATTGGATCTGGTCGAGTCTCGACCTTACCTGGAATAAATCATAACGAGACAAATCCGGTGGTGTTGAAGCTGGCCGTGAGCGATGTCACTGTCTCGGAGCCCCCAGATCCAACAACGATGGTGGTTTCCCTCGTCTGCGTTTTGAATCTGAACCAGCCAAAGCTCCCTCCGCCAAAACCACCGGACCCACCGGACCTAGCCCCTGCATCTCCACCGTCCACTTCCAAGACCCAACATACCGAAGACCCTGGATCTCAACATCACCGTTGGCTCGTCTCTCCACTCCCTCCCTGGTGCTCTACTGGTTTAACCAAGAGCAAAGTACACACCAGAGGTAAAACCGCAACACTTATGGCGGTGTTCAGAGTGACGACCGAACCTATGACCAAAGCATCTTCTCCGATCTGCCACCGTAAGCATCCTTTCCTTTGTGTAATGGGCTTGGTTGACTTAAGGTATGTGGCCCATTTAAGTTATGTAGGAGAATTAGCCCATTTTCATTATGTTTTCCCAATGCTTAGGATAGAAAATCTTAAGTTATTAGCAAAGGTCAGTGTGCAATCGACAACATTGATACTACGATTAGCTATGAATGAGTGTAAAGCCAGGACGTTTGAGTCCTTGGTGACTCAACCACAACCCCAAGCGGTTTGGTCACACGCGTGTTCTAACGCGGTAGAAGAAGGAATAAGGACAAGCTCGATAAAAACTGAATCCTTACAACGTTATGGAGTCTTCTCTTTAGGCTCCTTAGTTCCCAAACTATTTGATGAATCCCATGACTCTTCATGTCTTTCTCAAAGACTTTCTATCTGCTTTATGTTTAATTTGATATTGTCTTCTTTTGTAACCGAAACAGTATGTTAAGTTAATGAAAGGCTCTTGTTGTTCAAAAAAAAAAAAAGTAAATACTTTACAACAATATTTCAATGTAAGGAATATATGTATGTTCTGCGTCGAAGGTTCCCTGATGGGAGTGAAAAATGTAAGAAGAAGTCTCTCACCTTTGTATGCGGGATTGGAAGTTCTCATCTGGGCTATCGAGTGCATGCTTTTCCAGAACCAATTAGAAGTGACGTTTGTGACTTATTGTTCTGAGCTTATCAAGATAACGACCGCTCCAGCGACACTTTTCACCCTTTTGGATGAGTTTGGGAGGTGAAGAGACATGTTCACTCATTTCTTAGTTTCTCATGTTTCTCGAAGTTTAAATTCTAAAGCAGGTATATTAGCTAGATGAGTTAGAAAAAAAAAATGAGTTAGTAAACCATGTTCTTTGGTTTGGGTTTCTGAATTGTTGGCAAAAAAAAAAATTTATCCATTTGATTAACTAAAAATTTAAGAAAATTTAAAACTAGATAAGTTTTACGCTACGTCACTCATATATTTTTTTTTTAAACGTGTGAGATTGTATTCTTACACGATGAACATGCGAGTAATTACTGTTGATTTTTGTATTCCATGTTAATGTTTAATTGAACAAATCAAACTATATAAATGAATACTCTGTTTTTTTTTGTGTGCTAAATGATAATTATTTCATTGAAAATGTATAAGATTTATACAAGTCGAAATTATAAATTTATGCAATGGTTCCATGGCTATAGTAAAGCGAAAGAAGAGGTAGACAATTTGAAAGGGTAATGCACAATATCAATCTCAATCAAATGTGTCATAACTATAACCTCTCAGTGTCTTATAACTATTTACCTCACCTACAAAAAGACAAAAAAACTATGCAGAAAAAACCGTGTTGCCATATTACTGTTTGATCCTTGCTTGTTAGAATTCTTCGAGCTTTTGGCCAAGTAACATAGCCTTAAGTTTTGTTTTATTGACTACTACCATTAACCTGATAGATAATACTCCCTCCGTTCTTTTTTGTTTGATGTTCTAGAAAAAAAAATTGATTGTAAAAGATTGATTTTTCATATTTTCTATACATTTTTAAGATAATCATAATGATGAATTGTAAAGTTCAACACATATTAATTGACTTTACTGATTTACTATTGGTCGAAACTTATGGAAAATTGTTTAGTGCAAAAAATAAGACATTTATAACTAAGTATTAATGTGTTTTTTTAATATGTGTAAAAAATCCAAAACATCAAACAAATAAGAACGGAGGGAGTATATGCCACCAAAAAGCTAGGATCTAAAAACTGATGTTACGATTCCCTTGGTGGTAAGCTTCAAGGTTTCCGACAACTTTTTTTCTGTATCAAATAAAATTCATGTCTTACGACTTCGTGCTATAGCTGACCGATTGACACTTTTTTTCTTATAACCAAAAAATATATTGTGTTTATTTGCTTGCAATCGTACTAGAATATATCCGTGTAGATTGATAAGGTGAGAAAGTAGAAATTTAACAATTTTCCTGATCATAGACCTGGGGCTAAAATCCCTCTTAAATCAATAATTGGGCCCAAAGAAAAAGAAATGGTATCCTCATTTAAACACAAATTGTTGAAACATATTCCCTCCGTTCTTATTTGTTTGATGTTTTGGATTTTTTACGCATATTAAGAAAACACATTAATACTTAGTTATAAATGTCTTATTTTTTGCACTAAACAATTTTCCATAAGTTTTGACCAATAGTAAATCAGTAAAGTCAATTAATATGTGTTGAACTTTACAATTTATCATTATGATTACATTAAAAATGCATAGAAAAGGTGAAAAATCAATCTTTTACAAACAATTTTTTTTTCTAGAACATCAAACAAATAAGAACGAAGGGAGTAACTCTCAGTGTCACTACATCCATGATCCACCAATAGCGAGCTCCACTTGTTGACTAAATTACGTTCAACACAACGACTATGAGAACGGTTTGATTCTGGCTAATGAAAATAAATCACTAAAGAATCAAACTAGTACAATAACCCGTTTTTTCAACATTTTCTTTTCCGGATTTCAAAAGAATGCAAGATTATATTATACAATCAAGAAAGAAGCAACAAAATACGACACTATTAAGTAATCCTACCAGAACTAAGATGAAGAACAAAAGTCTATAGAAATGCAATTCTAATGAGCTCACTCATGACTTCATAAAGCTTCATTCTCAATTAGAATTTGACATCCTCGAGAACTTTTTGTCAGTTTATTAAGCTCCTCATAGATACTTGAATCAGTAACGCAATCTTGTCGAGGATGTGCAAATCTCAGAACGAGTTTCTTGAGGACTGCTGTGTTTTCAAGAAAGTAACTCACTATTTTCTTCTTCTCTTCTTCCCAATCAAAAAAGCCTTCTATCTCTACACACTCGAGAGTCGTTACGAAACACTGAGGCACATTAATGACTTGGAATGCTTCAGGCTCCTTTGAATACACAATCTTCTGCAAAACACAAAAAAAAAAGAAGCAAAGGCAGAGTTTTTACAATAATACACATCCACATAACCCACAATGTTGTTAAGCTACAATCACAACAGGTACTTTACCCAGATTAGGTGTTTCAGATTCGGGCAACTCTCAAGGAGGGCAGGCAAAAACTGTAACGAGGAGCTCGGGAAAACAGCTTGTAAGCGGAATAAGTGGTTGAATTTGGGAATCAGCGTTAGTTTTGAGTAGAAGTCAAGGACCTGCAAAATAAAGAAAGAAAAAAAAAACGATACTAGTGACGGGTTTCCAATAGTGCAAAGTCCATGAACTGATGATGTATAGAAAAATGTACCTTCACTGTTAGCTGAGAGATGATCATATGTCTTACACTTGTTATCCCGGTGAGAAAATCACGGATTTCATTTCTCTTTGGTAGGTTCAAGACTAACTTGATGGCAAATTTTATATCGAGATCAACCGAGAACAAAGAATTCAGGTTCTTTACCACGATTCTATCATAATGATCTTCTTTGAAACTCATATACTCCAATTTTGGAGCATCAATCTCAAGTATGTATTCCAGTCTCGAGGAACAAGAATATTCAAGCACAGGCAGAACACAAAACCTCTTCAAGCACGGAGACCTGACACGTGTAACATCATGAAGATCCGTAGAAGATCCCTGAGCAAGGTCAATTCTTCAAGAACAGGACAACCCGAAACGAGCTTTTCTAGAGTCATATTACCAACCCATTTGATCTCTGTAAGATGCATGAATTTGAGACAAGGCAAAGACACAAAATCACCATCATCAAGGCCCGAATACGAAAGCATTAAGGAGACTAATGTCTTGCTGGTATAGATATTCAAAGGCATGACTTCTCTAAAAGGATAGAGGACGTCAACCTCTAGATATGCGACACTGCTCTCAACATCTAGATGGTGAATTCCACGGTTAATAGCTGTGCCAATCCGATCCCTGAACCCGTCTATCGCCACATCCCTGGTCTTCACCTTAACTTTTTGCAGGCGTGGCATGGAATTAAGCTCGAGAAACATGTCCATGAAGCTGGTGTACACTTGCTCCTTATCATAAGGGAAATCAGAGTAGTTTAATTCCAGTACAGGAACATTAAGCCAGTGGTTCTTCCATGTGGTCGTTAAAACGCTCGTTTTCACGGAATCTTTAGTAGGAAGGTACGAGAGAATCTGAATTAACAAAGGTTCCAGCAATTCGCTGATTCTATCTATCCCAGACATCACGAAACCAAAGCCTAAGAGTGTGAACAAAGAGCAATAACATGAGAACCGTCAATTTTCAAAGAATATTTAGGTACGAGAGAATCAGAATTAACAAAGAAAACCAAACGAAACGAAACCCTAGGAGCATAAACAAACAATCATGAAACAAAAGTCCTGGTCGAATCCTAAGATCTAGGGCACAAGTTGATTCAAATTAGTGTTATGAAAAACTCACCGTGGATTTGATTCGTCGCCGGATTATCGATGGAAGTGGGTGAGATTGAGAGACAAAAGTGATTAACAACGTTTGAAGCGATTAGAGCGTTACACGTTCGAAGCGATTAGAACTGCCACAAATAATGACGCAGTTAGCCAACGTGTGTGGTTTCTCTAATTTGCATAATCACTTGATGCCACAAATTTGGAAATACCACTCATATAATTCAGGTTTCATAACATGTTGGCCTATTTATAAACCATGGCCCAAATCTATAACCCTTACGAGTCTTTTTTCATGTCTTTCGTTTTCCTTGCTTCCATACCCTTTGTGGAGCCCAAAGAGCAACCGTTACTTGTACTTAAATTTCTTCAATATACCTACTAGCTCTCACTCCACTCCCTCTTCATCCTTAACTACTAAATCACAAATCACTTGACCAATCATATTCGGACAAGTGGCATGTGCTTGCATTTGAGAAAAAAAAGAAATTAAAACAAAACTGGATTTGAACCCAAGACAATTTAAGGTAAAACATAACTCTACCAACTATGCCACAGACTCTTTCGACTTAAATGTGGATTACATTGTATTTATACCCTAAAACCAAAAAATAAACACTAAACACCAAACCCTACATTAAACCCTAAGCTCCAAAAACTAAACCCTTAACTCATCATTAAACCCTAACCCCAACCAAAAAACTAAACCCTAAACCCAAAATCCCAAACCAAAAAACTAAACCATAAACCCAACATTAAACCTTAACCCCCAAACCCAAAAACAAAAACCTGAAACTCCGAACCAAAAAACTAAACCCTAAACCCAACATTAAACCCTAACCCCCAACCAAAAAACTAAACCATAAACCCAACATTAAACCCTAACCCCCAACCAAAAAACTAAACCATAAACCCAACATTAAACCCTAACCCCCAAACCCAAAAACTAAACTCTAAATCTAAACCCTAAACCCAAATTCTAAATCCTAAACCCCAAACCCAAATATTAAACCCTAAACTCCAAACCCCAATACTAAATCCTAAACTCTAAAAAAAAAAGAAATTAAGAAAAGTGGCATTTCAGATCACTTTTCAATCGTTTGTGGCATTTGAACCATTGATCCATCCCACAATCTCTTCTATTTCCAAACATGAGTATATATCTATGATTCGACAAGCAAACATCAAAGAAACTGAATTTGAAAACACAAAAGATAATTTTTACTCTTATTTTCTTCGATTTCAAAACCCCAATCCAAAATTTGGGGAATTATGATAGTTTATTATGAACGCAAAACTGAAATCGAAACACGTCAAAAGAAGGAGAAAGCACATTGGATTTCATTGCAGACAAGAGTAGACTTTCTCTTTAGGATATTCGATAGAATACTCTGATTTTTTTTTCTTTTTGTAATTTCAGTGTTTCAAAGTTTCCATAAGAAGAATTGGTTTTATGGACGGTTTAAGGGGCAAGAGGAACATGAAGAGTTAAAAACCATAAAAGGAACGATGATTAAATTCAAACAAAGCTAAACTTTTTCACAATCATCGTATATTGGATTATCGATATCAATTGATTCCTTTTTTATAACTTTGTTTCAATTTTTCAGATGTTTGATATATCAATAGAACGAAAGGGAAGCTTCTCGACTCTACTACATCTTCATTGTCTCCAGAAAAAAATAGACACAAACCGATTCATCAATAAAATTATTTCCGAAGGTAATTTTTTTCAAAGCCTTCTTTCTCGAAAAAATACAATTATACTGTACTTTGAAGAATTGTTGGAAAAGTTTAAAATTTGAAGAATACGCTATACTTTTGTCTCTTCATGTGTTCTTCTTCAGACTCATCAATGTTTCTACGTTTTTTTTTTTTTTTGAAACTTATGTTTCTATGTTACATACTGAATTTTATTACCTTTTCATTGTTAGATTGTCTGCAGGTGGTGGTGATACGCAACAAATTACTTTAAAAAGTAAGAGAGAAAGAGAGCAAGACATAAAGAAAAATCAATGTAAATTTTTGTTTTAAAAATCTAAACTTAAATTTGTTCATATTCGTATTATGATTAACCAATTACAAGTGTAGTAATGTCTTTTTATGGATCTACTTCAAGTTTCTTTATGAACAGTGAATTTGATTTTATTTGTTGGCAAAATAATATCCGTGCTTAGCACGGGGATAATACTAGTAGACTACTAACTTAATTGCTCAAACTAAACGTCTCCACTCTTTCTCCCCCACTACATTACCTCCTTTGCATGCCTTAATATTTGATTTTAGCTGTTTCAGAATTTTCTAATGGAAAACTATACCGGTGCGGCGGTGCCTATTTTGTACTAGACAAAAAAATCCGTCAAATCCGTTTCGATTCGCTATCTGTTCTGATCTAATCCGACAAATTTGGATATTCATAAAATTTCGAAGCAAAGCAAATACTAAATCTAAATGTCCCTAAAAACAAGGAAAACGTAGTAATTCCCCTCCAATAATTTCATATCCTTTCAAATACATCCCGAAAACTTTGCTCGTAATATTTCACCCCAAAATCAAAGATAAACGTTTAATTCACTCCAAAATGGAAGTTAAACGCTTAATTCACCCCAAAATCAAAATTAAACTTATATTTCCACCCAAATCCTTTGATCTTGGTTTACCGTAGACCATGTTTCTATTAACCAAAGTAACGAAAAACAAAACCGTGGGTTAACCATATAATAACCCAATTTTAAAACCAAACCAGATTTTAACCCAATTAATTAATTAATTAAAAAGAAAATATTTCTACAAAATCTCTTCTTCTACCTCCTCACCTCTCATCATCTTCTCTTTTTATTTTCTTCTCTATATGACGAAGATGAAGCAAGTGTGGGAGATTTTAAGGTTTGCTCAGGTTTGAAATGAACTAATATGCCTAAAAATATGAACAATTTCATAAGAAACTTCGGCAAGAGGAAAACCCTAATAACAAGACAAAGATTTTGATTTCACCAATTAGGGTGATTTTAACAAATCAAAAGAGTTAATCGCATAGAGAAGATCCAGATTGAGGAAATTTCACATACATGCATCAAAAACCGAATGAAATCAAAAAGAAGGGAAAGAATCGAAGAGTGTCGAGGTGCGAAAGTGTAGATATGATCTCCAAGTTTAAGCTCGTCTCTCTCAACCATATTTGCAAGCAAACCCATTGCTTATCTTCTGCTTCTTCTTCTTCTCTCTCTGTAACTTTCTCTCAAAAAGCTTTTGCTTGTGGAAATTGCTCGAACCATGATGCAATCAAAACAGAGTAATCCTTTAAATCAATGCAATAGACCAATCATCTTAAGAAATGAGAAGCCTTAATTACAAGTTAAGTTACCATGAAAACCTTCGATTTGGGATTTGGGGATTTAGGGTTCTTCCTTTCATTTGAAATTTGAGAATTTTGAATTCTGGGTTTTTGGTTGTACACCGTTCAGGGATTTGGGTTTCCAATTCGGTTTACTACCGGATTAATTAAATTTTGAATTGGTTATGTGATAAACCGATAAAATCGACAATTGGGTAGAAATACTAATATAACTTTGATTTTGGGGTGAAATATTACGTGCAAAGTTTTCGGGGTGTATTTGGGAGGATATGAAACTATTGGGGGGGAATTACTACGTTTTCCCCTAAAAACAAAACAAATAGCAAATATTATTTTCGAAAACCCGAATATCCGATCCGATCCGTTTATATATTTTATATAAAGTATATATCTAATCTATATGATTAGTTTTTTTTGTTATTATAGATTTAGAAGTGGGAAAAATTGTAGTAGATTCATTTATTTTTGCAAAATATTTAGTTTTTATTATGATAAAATAATAAAATAATAAAAGAAATAAATAATTATTAAAATAACGGATCGGAATGGATATCCACGGATACTTAACAAAAAAATTGGATAATTGATTTATATCTATCGGATATTCGCGGACATTTTAAAAAAGTTAGATATCCGAATTTTCGGATATTTGAACTTAACAGATTCGGATCGGATCGAAAAATATCTGTGGTGTCAGTACCATAGACGATTTCAGGCGTTTAGCGTATGCTGCCATGTCTTAACCAAAATGAACCAGAATGCACCATTTTAATCGAAATATTTTTTTGAGCAAATTTTAGTCGAAATTCAGTTGATATTTTTAGAAAAAATTGCAGATATGTCACAAGATGAAAGTATAATTACACAAATGTCATAAGCTGAAACTGAAATTGCAACTTATGTCACTTACACAGAAATATGACGAAAATGGCCTTGGCATTTACATGCAGAGAAAGAACTGATTTGACAAAAGCTCATCTGACATTACGTGCAATATTAAATTTCATTACACAAATGAAATTAAATCTCTTAAATTTATTTCATCTGTCAGATATAATGCGACCAAACCCCAAGGAAAAGTAGAGATCTTTTAACATTTGCAATTCAGTTTCTTCACATAACTACTCCGTTTCTCTCTCTTGCTAAACCTAAAAACCTTCATGAACGACCCTCCTCCGCCGCAGAAGTGGCCGACCCAACCGACTGAACTATTAATGTTGATGGGAACGGACGCTCCTCCTCCGACCCAACCGACTGTAGCACAAAGAGCGGAGACACATGAATCGGCTCCTCGGACCCAACCCCGGGATCCATCAATTTGGATGGATATTGGATCGGCTCATTGTGCAGCGAGTCCAGAATTGTCCGCGAGACCCAACCGTGAGACAAGACTCGTCCTTCCGCTTCAACACAACCGTCGCATGAAGGAATTTTACCGGCTCGACTTTTCCCGTCACAACAATACCCAAAAGGGTTGCATGTAAATGTCTATTCAAAGCCGCAATTGATTTCGGTCATTGCCGACGCTTTGGCGGAAACGGTCGTATGTGGAGCCAATTCATACCGTCGACATAATGGAGGCTGAGCTATCAGATTCTATAAGTGTTTATAACTTTTTGTACGTTTTACTTGTACACAAAATACTTGTGTACACGGTTCTTTGTCTTCTCAAAATACTTGTGTACACGGTTATTTGTGTACACAAAATGGTTATGTACAGAAAGAACCGTGTCCATAAGTATTTTGTGTACACAAAGAACTGTGTACACAAGTATTTGTACAATGTGTATATGTTTTATTTTTCACCGCTTTGGGTAGATAGGGATTTGGTGCCAAAGTATTCTTTGTACAGAATCATTCTTAATTATTGAACATACAATTTTTAATGTTGAGTATGATGGTGATGTACAACAGACCGACAATGTTCAACAGTCAGAGATTGTACAACAGACAAGTGTTGTACAACAGACAGCTGGTGTACATGGGACCGAGGATGTACACGAGCCCGAGGCTGTACAGGAACCCGAGGTTGTACAGGAGCCCGAGGGTGTACAGGAGCCCGAGGCTGTACACGAGCCCGATGCTGTACACGAGCCCGAGGCTGTACAAGACACGGAGTGTGTACAGGAGTCTGACGATGTATAGGAGACTGATGTTGTACATGAGCCGATGTTGTACAAGAGAACGATGCTCTACAGCAGACTGGGGTTGTACAGGAGACTCAGGGTGTACATCAATCGGAGACTGTACTTATATATCTATACTTTACCTTTATTACCACAGTTCTTCTTTCACCACTGTCGTGTACAAGAGTAGACATTTTTTTCCTTCTTAGAACTAACTCAAATTTTCAGAAATCGTTTTGGGAAATTATGTTTCAGAGTCCTTCTCTCTTCACTACAGGAATCAACTTTAACCTCCATTAAAATAATAGTCATTATAACCTGCTTGTTGTACGTATTTTGTATTTAACTTTTTAAACATCAGCCATTAATGAACACCACTTTTAGTCGATATACATCATGTCACCCCATTAATATGTCTCTCTCTCTCATAAGCTACAACAGCTTACAACTTAAACATCAGTCAGTAATAGTACACATCTCTCCTTCTTTCGTCAAACCTCATACACCATTACAGGAAGGGCAAAATCGGAATATGAATGTGTAAGTGATATTTCACGCAAATCTACAACTCATGTGACATTTTGGATAATTAAAACTCATAATGTGACAGTACGTGTAATTTTCTCATATTTTTATTTATACCAGCTTCATTGGTTTGGTTTTCACAAACCCAAATGGAATCGAACTAATTAATTCATATAACCAAGAAAGAAGCAACCAAATTCCCCCTTCTAAGACTGACTTTAAACGTGTATCAATGACATTATCAAGGAATCTAACCAGAAGTAAGATGAAGAACAAAAGTCTACAGAAATGCAATTTTCATAAGATAATGCTATGCTCTCATGACCTCACTCATGACTTCATAAAGCTTCATAATCAATTAGAAATTGACATCCTCGAGAACGTTTTGTTAGTCTGTGATGCTCCTCGTAGATATCAGAATCAGTAAGATAACTTGGTCGAGGATAAGCAAGATATGCAAATCTCAGAATGAGTTTCTTGAGGACTGCTGAGTTTTCAAGAAAGTAACTCGCTATTTTCTTCTCCTCTTCCTGCCAGTCAAAAAAGCCTTCTATCTCTACACACTCGAGAGTGGATACGAAACATGGAGGCACATTTATGACTTGGAATGCTTCAGTCTCCTTTGAATACACAATCTTCTGCTAACACACAAAAAGCAAAGACTGAGTTTTCACTACTACACATCCACGAAACCCACAATTTTGTTAAGCTACAATCACAACAAGTAGTTTACCAAGATTAGGTGTTTCAGATTCGGGCAATTCTCAAGAAGGGTAGAGAAAAACTGTAACGAGGAGATTGGGAAAATGGCTTGTAAGCGGGATAAGTTGTTGAATTTGGGAATAATCCCTACTTTGAGTAGAGATCAAAGGCCTGCAAGAAAGGAAAAAGGAAACTAGTAAGAGGCTAGTAAATAGATAAAGTCCCTGAACAAAAATGTATAGAAAAATATACCTCCACTGTTTGCTGAGAGATGATCATGTCTCACACATGTTATGCCATTGAGAAAATCACGGATTTCGGTTCTCTTTGATAAGTCTTCTGGATCGATAATAATGTCAGATTCGATGACAAACTTGATATCAAGGTCAATGGTGAACGAAATCAAGTTCTTTACGACGATTGTATCAAACTGATCTTCTTTGAGACACATATACTCCAATTCCGGAGCATCAATCTCAAGTATGTATTTCCGTGTAGAGCTATAAGCATGCCTACGCTTCAACGGAACAGAAAACCTCTTCAGGCTCCGAGACTTCACGCGCATAACTACAGGTTCACCATAATGATGCTCAAAATTAGAATCAAGATCCCTGCGCAACACCAATTCTTCAAGAACAGGACATCCTAAAACGAGCTTTTCAAGACTCATAGAACCCATCCATTGGATTTTTCGAAGATGCAAGAGTTTGAGACAAGGCAAAGACACAACACCTCCATCTTTAAGAGCCAAACGCCAGAGCTTTAAGGAAACCAAAGTCTTGCACGTATAAAGATTCACAGGCATGAACTCGTTAAAAGGATAGATTTCCTGATCAACATCTAGATAGTATCTAGAGCCCTTAACGTCTAGATGTTGAATTCTGCGGTTAATCACTGTACCAATCCGATCCGTGAACCCTTGTATCTCCACACTACTCGACTTTGCCTTCAACCTTTTCAGAAGTGACACAGTGTCAAACTCGAGAAATCTGTCGATGAAACTGATGAACATTTGGTCTTTACCAGAAAACTCCTTGAAGTTTAATTCCAGTACAGGAACATTAAGCCAGTGATTCTTCCATCTTGTAGCTAAAACACTCGTCTTCATAGAATCTTTGATCGGAAGATATGAGAGTATCTGAGTTATCAAACATTCCGGCAAGTTGCTAATTCTATCCATCCCGGACATCACGAAACCAAACCCTAAGAGCATGAACAAATAGCAATATTTAGTAGGAAGGTACGAGAGAATCTGAACTAACAAAGATTACGAAACGAAACTAAACCCTAGGAGAATGAAAAAACAATCATGAAACATAAGTCCTGATCCAATCCTAAGATCTAGGGCACAAGTTGATTAAAATTAGTGTAATGAAAAACTCACCGTGTAATTGATTCGTTGCCAGATTTAGTATTGAGAGACAAAAGTGATTGACACAAATTTAGTATTTATATACGTTCGAAAGTCGAAACGATTCATTTTCAGAGAGCGTTACAAAATAAAAATCTATCATTATTATAGGTATCATTTAGCGACAAGAAGATCTTTCAGTTTATCTCCGGATCCTAACAATGAATACTTCAATTTCTGTTCGCCTACAAATAAATTAATCAAATGTCACTTAATTATTCAATTAATACAAAATAAAAATCTTCTTAACAATATTTTCCTTAACGGTACAACTTCCCTTATCAAGTTTCGAATATTGTTATTAGAGCTCAAGTATGGAACCATATGACAGAATGAAGACATTGCCAGATGGAGCTTGGTTCCATAGTCGTCTTTGAAGTTTGTCGTTGTCAATATACTCACATTAGACTATTGACAATGTTCTTATACTAAAGTAACCACCTAAATTTTCTTGAAACAATTGGGCTATATAACACTTTACAAATGAAGCTCATGTATTTATAACACTTTCTGAAATTCTTTGCTGCATTTAACACTTTCCACACAAAAATGTCCGAATTACCCTCACGCTACCTGTACATTTCGATTTTTAGTTTAATTATATAATTATTAATTTTTTATTTATTTTTCCACCTTTGCTTTGTTTTCTATTTAATTAATTTTCTGTGATCCAAAAATTACCGAATTCACCGATTTACATTAGAATTTTTTGTTCTTCATCTTTTGATATCCATATTACTATATATACTAAATATGTAAATTATTTTAAAATTTGTAATTATTTAGCTTGTAAAAAATATATGTGTACATGCACATACCTTATGTTATACACATCGATAAGTAAGTGTACATGTACGTCATTATGCATATAATATAGATAATATATATAATTAGTGTGATGTGGTGTACATATGTACACATTCATACGGATACATGTACGCATGTACGCATATAATATGAATAGTATATATAACTAGGGTATTTCCACGCGTTGCGTGGATTTATAACTTAATATGGTATAATATACAATAATTGTTAAGTTATTGACAATTTTGATATTTAATATTACAGAAATTTGAAGTTTATAGTAAATAATTATATAAGTTCAGAGACTAAATATATGAAATATATTTAAATCTATTTTATGTGAATTATTTTAAAATATATAAAAATTTATCATATTATTAAAATATTGATATATATGAAACATGATTAAAAAAATTATATAGTGATATTATGGCACATATCATGAATAGAAACATATTAAAAAATCTTGTAAAAAAATTATTATTTTATTATAGATATAAAAAAAAATGTAACTTATTTGTAAAGAGATATTGTACAAAAAAACAGAATATTCTAATAAAATATGGCTTTACATATTTTCAATTAATTTATGAAGATAATTTGATATTAAATGTTTACTTTAAATTAAAATTGATATCCCATTTAAAAAAAAATACAAAAATTCCAAATTCTAGAAGGGTAAATGTCATAATTAAATAAAATTTAGACTTTAAATATGAAAATGGACATCTTTAACTACTAAAGCACAAGTCACTTGAGCAATAAAAATGTGACATGTGGCAAGTATAACAAATAAAAATAAACAAATAAAAAATAAACAAGTAAATGCAGCAAAATAAAACGTAGGAAACTACTTCATCTTATCAACTTATTTCTATTTATTTATTTTCTATATAAAATTAAAAATCCCTAAATTTTCTCACACTAATCCACGATCTCATGATTTTTGAAATTAATCTTTCAAATTGTAAATATCTAAATTCTCTTCAAAGAGTTTATGTTCATTCTTTTGAAAGACCCATGTCTGGATCAAGACCAAGGCTTATAGGTTAATCTTCCATATTACTTTTGTTTACTTTCGGATCAGTATTTTTTTTGTTTAACTTCCGGATCAGTATATAGTTAAATTTTAGTTGTTCTTAAATGATATTACCAATTTGCAATTCTTATGTAGCTTTTGTCCGAAAATAAATTGTGGAAAATTAATTTGCTAGAGAACAAGCTTACGGTTTTGGAGTCTCCAAAATCATTAATGGCACTGCTGGTGCTGGATATAATAAGCCCTAAGCTATTCATAAAGCAAGTTTGAGAATTAGAAGAAGCACATCAAAGAGCAAGGCATGAAGTAATATTTGTACACAACAAACTAATTTAGATCCATGTAAATTTTATGGTGAACAAAAGATAAATGTTTTAATGATAAATCCAAATTATTTTATACATGTAATTCTTAGTTATGCATATATCACAGAAATTTAATTTGATTCGTTGGCAAAGGTATATCCGTGCTTAGCACGGGAGAAATACTAGTTAATTACTAATACCAAAGTGACACATGGCAACTTGTCAAAGATTTAACTTAGTGGAACCTTAAAATATTATATATGATATTATGGCACATATCGTGAATAGAAACATATTAGAACATCTTATAAAAATTATTATTTTATTATAGAATAATTTTTTTTTTAACTTATTTGTAAAGATATATTGTAAAAAAAACAAAATATCCTAATAAAATATGGCTTTACATATTTTCAATTAATTCATGAAGATAATTTGGTATTAAATGTCTACTTTAAATTAAAATTGATATCACATTTAAAAAAAAATACAAAAATTCCAAATTCTAGAAGGGTAAATGTCATAATTAAATAAAATTTAGATTTTAAATATGAAAATGGACATTAATTACTAATACCAAAGTGACACATGACAACTTGTCAAAGTTTTAACTTAGTGGAACCTTAAAATATTATATAAGATTAGTATGATGTGGTATATGCATGTACACATTCATATGCATGTATGTACGCATACACACATATAATATGAATAATATATATAATTAGTGTGATGTGGTGTACACATGTACCCATTCATAAAGATACATGTGCGAATGTATGCATTCAATATACAAATATATAATTAGTGTGATGTGGTGTACACATGTACACATTCATATAGATAAATGTACGATGTACGCATACTATATGCATACATATATATATAATTAGTGTGATGTGGTGTACGTATATACACATTCAAACGGATACAAATACGCATGTACGCATACAATATGAATAATATATATAACCAGTGTGATGTGATGTACGCATGTACACATTCATATAGATACATGTACGAATGTACGCATACAATATGCATACACATATAATTAGTGTGATGTGCTGTACACATGTACACATTCATATAGATACATGTACGAATGTACACGTACAATATGCATACACGTTTATAATTAGTGTGATGTGGTGTACGTATAAACACATTCATATGGATACAAATACACATGTACGCATATAATATGAATACTATTTATAATTAGTGTGATGTGGTGTATGTATATGCACATTCCTATATATACATGTACCTATATTTGTATGTGTACATATCTTTTTATATGTGTACATGTGTACATTTTTTTTTTATGTGTACGTATATATAATATGTACGTGTATCTGGATGTATACCTATATTTTTTACAAGATCAATAAATACAAATTTAAAATAATTTACATGTTAAATATATATAGTAATATGGATATCAAAAGATGAAAAACAAAAAATAAGTATTTAAATTAGTGAAATCAATCATTTTTTAATAATAGAAAATCAATTAAATAGAAAACAACCCACAAATGGAAAACTAAAACAGTAAATAAATAAATAATTAATTAAAATTTGTATGTACACATGTTGTCATCGTACACTTCGTTTAATCGATTTAAACCTCATTCACACGCCCATGAAAGGTACACTAGTCCAAATATGGTGACAAAGTGTACGGAAAACACTACTGTACACAAAGTGCCATAAACACAAATGCATCTGTGAATAAGTGTCATACTGGCCAATTTTCTCAATTTTCTTTTACATAACTAAAAGATTTGTTTTTTTTTTGGGGTGAGAATCATAAATTTTTACTAAGCTTAAGTCGAAACAGTCTACAAATCATTAATAATTTTTATCTCTATATCTCTCTAAATTAATAATTTTTCATAGTCCCATCATTATTAATTTATAAAGGTTTTACTGTAATTCCATAAAATGTCTTCAAGATTGTGATCCAAGCCCCGACCTCTACCAATAACTTCTATAACCTCTGGTTTTTGATACCATCGTTTGTCAAAAAGGAACATGCCTCTCTATGTTTCTTGTTTTCAGCAACTAACCTTGTTAGGATAGGTTAATGATCAGACCCATAGCATGCAAGATATTCTGAATGTACCCGTGGAAATAGACGAAACCATTATGCATTCAGGAAAGCTCTATCCAACCTTCATTGGATATTTGGATCCACACATTCTCCTTTTCCCATTAACATTCATTGGGATTTCTTTTATTTGACGATCTCGAGCTAGAGATCAGAACTGGTAGAAAGATGACTCAAGTCTCAACTGTGTTTTCGAGAAAGTAACTCGCAATTTTCAACTCCTCTTTCTCCCAATCAATCATTACTTTGTTCCCAACACACTGAGAAACACTGAGGAACTTTTATACCTTACAATACCTCCATCTCCTCTGAATAACAGGGCTGCTTTTTTCAACATTCCTAGTCACGAGGCAATGCTTTCTTTCAACAATTCCAGATTATACGAGAGATTATTATACAACCAAGAGAGAAGCAACAAATCCGCAGTTCTAGGACTGACTTTAAACAACTTGTATCAACCAAATTGTTAACAAATCCAACCAGAATTAAGAAGACATACGAAAGTGTCTTTAAAAATGCAATATTCATGATATAATTGCTCTCAGAAGCTCACTGCATCAACGGACATATTCAATGATAATTCGACATTCCGGGGAACGTTTTGTGAGTTGACTAAGCTCCTCGTAGATTCGAGGATTAATGCGATCTTTAAAACTTAAAATAAGTTTCTTGAGGACCGATGAGTTTTCAAGAAAGTAACTCGCTATTTGCTTCTCCTTTTCCGCCCATTCAAACATTCCTTTGATCTCAACACGCTCAAGAGTCGATAAGAAACACTGAGGCACAGTTATGAGTTCCAATTTGTCCATCTCCTCTGCAGAACCAAGCTCCTGGAAACACACAAAAGACAATGGCTGGATTTTTAAAACTATACATCCACAAACCCACAATGTTGTTAAGCTACAATCACACAACATGTTTTACCAAGATTAAATGTTTCAGATTCGGGCAACTTTCAAGAATAGTAGGCAAAAACGGTAATGAAGAGCTCGGGAAAACGGCTTGTAAGCGGGTTAAGTTGCTGAATTTAGGAATCAGCCCTCCTTTTGAGTAGAGATCAAGGACCTGCAACATGGATAAATGATAAAAGATATTAGTGAGGGGGTTTCCAAATAGACATAGACCCTCTATAGACAAATATACCTTCACGGTTCGCTGAGAGATGACCATATGTCTTGCAGTCGATACTCCGCTGAGAAAATTACAGATTTGATTTCTCTTCGACAAGTCCTCTGGATCGAAATGCATGCCAGACCCGAAAGCAAATTTGATATCAAGGTCAACCTTGAACAAAGAATTCAGGTTCTTTACCACGATCTTATCAAAATGATCTTCTTTGAGACACATCAACTCCAATCCTGGAGCATCAATCTCAAGAATGTATTCCGGTCTCTGTCCATAAGTAAATTTACGCTTAGCCGGAACATAAAACCTCTTGAGACTGCGTGAACTCACACGCGTAACCACAGATTCCACATTAAGATCCTCAAACTCAGGACGAAGATCCCTAAGCAAAGTCAATTCCTCAAGACAAGGACATCCCGAGAGAAGCTTTACAAGAGTCATTTGGGCAACCCATCGGATTTTTCGAAGATGCAAAAGCTTAAGACAAGGCAAAGACACAAAAGCATGATCTAGACCGGAACGTGAGAGCTTTAAAGAAACCAAAGTCTTGCACGTATAGAGATTCACAGGCATGATATCAATAAAAGGATATGGACCTTCTTCCTCTAAATAGTAGAGGCTACTCTTCACATCTAGACGTTGAACTCCGCGGTTAATCACTGTTTCAATCCTATCCGTGAGTCCATCTATTTCGAGAGTGCCGGACTTTAGCTTGACTGTTTGGAGACGTAACTGAGGATTAAAGTGAAGGAATTTGTCGACGAAGGTGATGAACATTTCTTCGTCTCCAAAAGGAAAGTCATCCTCCTTCAAGTCCAGTACAGGAACGTTGAGCCAGTGATTCTTCCATCCAGTTGATAATGCACTCGTCTGCACAGAGTCTTTAATCGGAAGGTAAGAGAGTATTTGAGATAACAAAGATTCCGGTAATTCGCTGATTCTATCCATCACCCTAAGATTTGCGATTCTCAAACGGAAAAATAAAAGAAGGAATTAGGGATCTGAAGAACTAACAGTGGATTTGATTCGCCCGGAGCGTTTGCTTAGACGATTCCAATCAAAGGAGGAATGAGAGTTGTGAAGAAATAGTACTTATAGGTTCGAAACGATTCCACTTCTCATTTCAGAGAGCGTTACAAAGAAAAGAAAAACTGCCATTATTAATCCTTAACTATAAAGCACAAGTCACTTGAGCAATAAAAATGTGGCAAGTCGCAAGTACAACAAATTAAAATAAACAAATAAAAAATAAACAAGTAAATGCAGCAAAATAAAACGTAGGAAACTATTTCATCTTATCAACTTATTTCTATTTATTTATTTTCTATATAAAATTAAAAATCCCTAAATTTTCTCACACTAATCCACGATCTCATAATTTTTGAAATTAATCTTTCAAATTGTAAATACATAAATTCTCTTCAAAGAGTTTATGTTCATTCTTTTGAAAGACCCATGTTTGGATCAAGACCAAGGCTTATAGGTTAATCTTCCATATTACTTTTGTTTACTTTCGGATCAATATTTTTTTTTTTAACTTCCGGATCAGTATATAGTTAAATTTTTGTTCTTCTTAAATGATATTACCAATTTGCAATTCTTATGTACCTTTTGTCCGAAAATAAATTGTGGAAAATTAATTTGCTAGAGAAAAAGCTTACGGTTTTGGAGTCTCCCAAAACACTAATGGCACTGCTGGTGCTGGATATAATAAGCCCTAAGCTATTCATAAAGCAAGTTTGAGAATTAGAAGAAGCACATCAAAGAGCAAGGCATGAAGTAATATTTGTACACAACAAACTAATTTAGATCCATGTAAATTTTATGGTGAACAAATGATAAATGTTTTAATGATAAATCCAAATTATTTTATACATGTAATTCTTAGTTATGCATATATCACAGAAATTTAGTTGGCAAAGGTATATCCGTGCTTAGCACGGGAGAAATACTAGTAAACTTTCAACAATCGTATAATGAAGAAAATGACAACAAGATTTTGGAAACAAAGAAATCGGTTGCACGTGTTCAGAGAAAAGACGATTTTGGCCTCGAAATTAAGTAACATATATCATCTTAGGCGGCGTGTAAATCTTTTAGAGAAAATATTTAGGGCACTTGAGTGCTTATAGAGTAGTAGGTTAAAGAAATTCACACCATACATTTTTTTTTTGTCCGGCGGCGGAAATGAATAGTTTCCAACCTCGACAATATGCATGATACATACAATTGTAGGTAACGATCACAGATATTTCCCAGCAACCATTGTTTCCCCTCTATATAAACGCATAGCCATTGTAATAAATATTCACACCATCAAAGCAACATATCTTTTCTGCATTTATTCTCATCAATTCGCGACGGTTGCAGCCACCGAAATTTATAAAGAAACCTCTGGACACAAATCGAAATGGTAGGTCAACTCTTTCCTAGTCTTTGTTATTCTTTATCGATCTGTTTAATGGTAATGAATTTAAGAAGATGTTATTTTCTCTCTCATTGCGGTCGTATATAATCTAGTGTGTAACCTAAGATTGTTTTTCCTTTTTGTTAAACTCAGATGAATGGAATGATACGGCTCTTGTGAGGCGATTGGATCATTACAACCAAGGCACGGTGGGAATTTCATTCTGAGATGGCAGATCTGGGATTTGTGATCAACATAGGAGAGAACGATAGCTTTGACTCTCTTGTTGATCACATCGGACGTCGGTACCTCCTGGAATCTGGAACACCTGTTGCTCTTACTTACAGACAGCCGGAGATCACTACTAGTTCGTCGCCAAATCCTACTCTAAACACCGGATGATATAAGAACCGACTCAGAGTTCACAATGTTCAAGATCGTCCGTTCAAGGTACCCAGACCTGACGATGTGTTTTACTTTCGGTGCGTCAGCAGTGGTGATGTATGAGTTCCAGTGTCGGCGTCCTTTCACTGTGGGAAGAAATACATATTTGATGGACTCTCCAACGGCAGAAGCGAGACGTCGCTCCCTTGCTGAATACAATGGTAACTGTTTGTGCTTGAGATATGTTTTAAAATAGTTCAAAATTTTGACATGTTCTCATGTTATGGCACTTAGATTGTGACTAATCACAAAACTTTGCAGATTTAATTTCAGGGAGAACAATAATAGCGGCTCCGAGTATCCGGGCTTCTGTCTTTACTGATGCTGAGATGCTAATGTTGTACAGGGTGCACCTTGAGATGCTCTACTCGAACCCAATTCAGCAGATTTAAAATGCACCCCCAGCCGGAGGCCTTGAGATTATCGTTATTGAAGACGATGATAACCCTGATATAGATCACACTGGTTCTAATGGACATGGGCCGCCACCACCTCCAACAGGAGGAACTGCATCAGGTTAGTGTATATCATTGTACTAAAAAAGTGGCAGTAAATATTTAATGTAGCTGCTACTAGTAAACGTATATGATATTAACGTTCATGAGATGATAATACTGGCTTGTTTCTTATAGACCAAAATTCCGTTACCCAAAATGGTTTCCAGGCCCAGGGTAGAGAAGCTCCTAATGGATATAGAGCATTTGGAGATGTGGGCCGCAATCTCCTTGACACTTATATGCAGCCAAATGGGAGTATGAGTGGTGTAGGTGGTGATACCGTTGTGCTAGGTTGGGATGGTATGATGGAGGAAGAGTATTCTTTTGACGAGGAATCTTTTTTCCTTGGAGATGATGATTTAATGTACACTCTCCTAGCATAACCAATGTCGGGCAACGACGCCATTGTGCTAACTGGTGCTGATAGTGGCGATACATCATCCACCGGATCTTCAAGTGAGTTATGCTTAATGACTGATTTTGAATCCGAGCATAACCTTGCTATAATGCTATCCCAACCAACTGTCACTCCAATGACCCCCATTGGTTTAGATGCAACTAATCCTAGCCTATAAATACTCAGTTTTTTTTGAGTTTTCATTAAGCTTTCTTTTATTCAAGACCTAGAGAGATTCAGAGAGATTTTGAGAGTTAGGGAGACAAGTTTTCAGACCATTCAGATTTCTTCGAACCCATATGTATATCTCTCTTACTCTATTTTAATGCAGTATTATTTAGTTATTGTCATTTGCTTTGCTTCCATGTCTGAGTAGTTTACTTGTTAGGTTTAGGGTTTTCAAAGGAATTAAGATGAATTGTTAGAATTGAATTCATGTTAGGATTATCTATTGGTTCTTCATCTAGATTGCAATAACCCTGATTTAGGATTGATCACCCTTAATTAGATATCTTAGGTTGATTAATTAGAAGCGGAAGCATCAATTGATAACCTGACCATAATCTTCGATGAGCAAAATCACTTATTCTCAAAGGAATTTGGTTTAGGGATTTTGTGAACAATTGAAACCTGAACTTTAATGCTTGCATAAATTGATTGACTTTACAAAGGAATTTGGATTTCTAGGGTTTATGCATAGATAATTAATTCAACGGAAGTCGTTTAATTTTACATTAGAGTTTCAAGTTCGAGAACGAATCTTCATTAAAATCCTGACAGTTTTATAATTCTACAATTTATCTTTGCCTGCGAATTTCCCGAAAACCTAGCTCTTGTTTAATTGAATTCTAAGAAACCAACAACTTTTCTCTGTTTTGAATTGTTTTCGTGTTTACTTTACTTTACTTTATTCTCTTACCTCGATTCGAAGTCATATATCCTATCGTTTGATTTGACTCCCAGTGATTCGACCCCTACTACAATTGACCTCTTAATTTGAGAGAGTAGCTCAGGGCAAATTTGAGCATATCAAAATTTGGCGCCGTTGCCGGGGAGTCAAAATCTACCATAGGATTTTGATTCTAGAATTTTGACTAAGTATTTTTTTGTTTTTTTTTCGTTTTTACGCGTTTTTCTTTTGTTTTTGTGTTTCATGTACAATCTGAGATGGTGCGTCAGCATGTGGTTGTTTTTCCAAATGCTCAGGGAGATTTGTTCGACAGAGACGAAAATCGATACAATGAGCAGGGAGATCGGATTGACGAAGCTGGTAATATCCTCGTGATGGCAGAGGAGGTTTGATCGTCAACGGGCTGAGTTGGAACATCAGCGTGCTGAGCTAGAGCGTCAGGCTCGGGCGAATCGCAGACTTCAGGAGGGTGTGGTTAACCAACGCACTTTGGGAGACTATAACCGGCCTGAAGAATACTACGCCAACAGGACAGCGATTCGGCCCCCTAGATTTCGAAGGAGAGACTTCGAGTTGAAGCCTGCTTACTTCTCTTTAGTGGCTCAACATCAGTTCCATGGACATCCATCTGAGCACCCCATGGATCATCTCGAGATGTTCGAGGATCTTGCGTCTAGCATCAAGGCTAATGACGTCTCTGAAGACTACACCATGTGTAAGCTCTTCCCATTTTATCTTGCTGGAGAGACAGCCTCTTGGATGAAGCAGTTGGAGCCTGGCTCGCTGACTACGTGGAGAGATATCAAGAACGCTTTCCTAAGCCATTTTTACGACGAGTCGCGTTCAGAGGATCTACGAGCTAAGATCTCCACATTCAATTAAGGTCCAATAGAAGTTTTTAAGGCTGTGTGGGAAAGGTTCAAAGGTGATCAGAGAGATTGTCCTCATCACGGGTTTACAAAGGTTCAGCTGCTGGGTATCTTCTACAGGGGAATGGATTGGAGGCATCAGATGGCTTTAGATATTTTGAAATATTTTGAAATACTAAAATATTTTGGAGGCATCAGATGGCTTTAATTTTAACCCGTTGAATTACTAAAATATTTTGAAATACTATTTAAACATGGATCTTAAATCATTAAATGTAAAACTTTTATCTTAATTTTCATGTTTTAATTCATATCATGTGGATCATATATATATATAAGTGTAATTCAACTTATATTCCTAATAACAAAGAAAAAAAAATTATATTCTTATCCATAATGTATATATAATAATTATGTTATAAAATCGTTAAAATATACAAATAATGTAAAGTTACATTAAAAAATGTAATGTTAATAATGTCATAAAACATATAAAATTATTTTAATAGTAAATATATTCTTATTATCTTCTTAACTTGTATAATTTGTACTTTATACAATTTGTACTTTATACAATTTTCTTTTTAAAAATATAGAAAGGACCAATACTGTCTTATGTAGAAAAATTCCATTTTTGTAATATTTTATATTTACGTATGTTGAAAAGTTTGTTTAAAGATTTTTGTGTTCTTTGACATAGTTGTGGATATCTTAAACTTTTAAATTTAAATATCTATACATTTTCTAATTATTTTATGTTTATATATTCTATTGTTTTTTTTTTTTGGTGAATGGCCGGGAGAAGAGTCTCCCGAGTATTATTAAACTTCAAACTAAAAAATTACACACATACTTGTCGTGATCGAAGAGGTCCCATGACATCCTCTCTCAACAAATCCTCAACCTCTAACGGTACATTATCTAAAGACTGAAATCCTAATGGTAAAGAAAACGCATAGTTCGCTAATCCATCTGCAAGACGATTAGCTTCTCGATACACATGAGTAACCCGGACTATCCAGTCCTTTGAAAAAAGCCATGGCACAGACGTACCAGGAATGACAAAGGATGAGCATCACCGATCCTTGTCTTTAAATATCTATACCTTTTCTAATTATTTTATGTTTATATATTCTATTGTTTTATCATTCTTTTTCTTTTATTCTTTCGATTATTTTACGATTGATATTCTCTTTAAGTTATTGTTTTCTATTTATGTTGTCTCTCTACTTTTGTTAAGGACTTATATTCTTTCGGTTTTTATTAGTTTTTTTATAATTAGTTTAGTTTATTAGAAATTTTATTTATTTTTTCTAATTAGTTGAGACTACTAAAATACTTATTGTTACTAATTAATTTGTAATATTAATTTTTTTTTTTTGACAATTTGGTTAGTTGCTTAACAACTATCTTGGTTGTTTTCCATTTTAATTTTTTTTAGAAATTTTTTTTTTTTACAATTTGGTTAGTTACTTAACAATATTTTGTGTATTTTCCAATTTTAATTTTGCTCTTTCTAATTTTGTATCTTTTCCATTTTTAATTTTATTTTTTCTTAATTAATTTTAATATTTAACACATGTCATTATCTCGATCAATAGTAGACACGTGTCACGATCCGGTGAGTTACAATTTTACTTACGTATCGTGCTCCCGTCGAGGGAAGTCTTCTATATACAATAAGATATTGTTTTTTATTGGCATGAAGATTTGGTCTACCATAATAATTATTTGTCACAAATTCTTCCTCTTGAACAACACGAATAATAAACTCATAAAGTCATAAGCAATAGTATCCAAACCACATTTTATAGTTGTCATAAGCAAAAATGTCTTTGACTTTAATATAACTTTTGAGAGCTCACACCGATGAATTTTATGGATTCAGTAGCATATGATCCAAATTGGTATCACTACACTACAGGAAATAACCAATTTTCTATCCAAGTGATGGAAGGCGAAAGAAGAAGCTACATAGGCACAAAAAAAGAGAATGATAATCAAAAGTTAAACACTCGCTTTCATGTCACCACTACATGGTTTAATTTGTCTTAATTATCTAATTTACCTTGTTGAGGTGTGCTCATTTCCATAAGGATTGTCAAAACAACATTTGTCAACCTCAGGCCGATTCTTTCCCCTAAAATTACCATAATCTAGTCTCTTATAAATTGTGATGTGTGGTGATGGAGGTATACAACTTACATTTCTACTTGAGGGAGAGAAGAAACTCTTACACCTAAGTGCACTCTCCTATGCAATAGCTTTGAATTACTTGACCTCAATGAAGTGACCCACACAGGCAATACACCCTCCATCGAAGAAAGAGATTTAGCAACATGTTTAGTTAAATATAGATATTGGTACATGATGCAATGATAAAGAGGAACCAAACAATAACAAAGGGAAGCCAGAATCAGTGACGCATTTTTGAAATTACCTTGGCCAGTGCATGAAATATGTTAGAAGAATCTAACTCCTCTACATGTTTATCGATTTCATTACACGACACCGGACAGCTATATAGTTTGCTATGTATATGAGATAGGAAAACAGTTAGTGAAAACAATTAAAGAAGTTTTGATTTGATCTCGGATTTAACCTTCAGCCCTGTTCGTTTTCGTAGTTAAGTCTAGATGCGGCATTCAAGTGCAAAATCTGGATATAACATCTAGATGTTTTTTTTTTCAGTTTAGTTTTCAAATATATATCAAGATATAACTTTGTTCGTTTGTGACTTTGAAATTTGTAGAAACCTCTACTAACAAATTGACTAAAAATGACATGCTTACTATAAATTATATTTATAACAAATTGACTAAAGATGACAGGATTTTAAGGTCATTGCGGAAAAACGTAATTTTATTATCTGGACGGGAAAACATAATTTTACGGTTGTGGCTGGAAAACGTAATCATTGTGGTATTGACACAAAACATGATTCTACGGTTTTGACGGAAAAAGCTGATTTTAGAGTTTTGGCAGTAAACGTGTTTTGATGGTTACGGTTTTGGCGGGAAAGCATGATTTTAAATTTTGACAAAAACGTGATTTTACGTTTTTGGCGGGAAAACGTAAATTTACGGTTTTGAAGTGAACAAAATTTTGCGATCTTGATGAAAACACAAGCTTCCATAAGAAACAAAGTCAATCGAATATTTAAATTATGTTTTAGTTACATTGAAGATTAAATTAGTCTTTAAAATTTTGAAAAGTAAGGCAATAACCTTTTTGTAATGCTATAAGTACGGCTTATACTTCATGTAGTAGAGATCGGAAAGGAAAAAAACTAAAAACCTATATATCAATCAAAGCGGAAGATTTAACTTACATGTTTCATGAGAGTTTAATGCAAGTAATGAAACTCACTAAATGATCTTGATAGGTTCCCTAAGCAAACCATGATAATAAAGGTAAATGGAAACAAAGGAGAAAGAAGGGTCCATTAGCATTCCTGCAATAAAAAATTATGCGTCAAGATATGCATCAAGTATCAATGGAGGACCAAGATTTCTAAAAAGTCATGTGTCACTCAGGATCCAACAAAGTAGTCTCTGTCAAATATAGATCAAAAGTTTGTCCTGTCAGCTTGTGTGACAGGTGGCATCTCGAACTTTGCATTGTGCAAGTGGATGCTTGGTGCAGAGAAGTAATTTGGCAAACTAGGGGAAGACTTTGTGCAAAAAGGCTAAAAGCACAAAGCTTGGCGAGTTACACAAGATGATGTGACTGGTGGCAGGTGAAACATTGTTTCACTATTGCATAACAGTGAAACAGAGAAAGAGAGAGAAACTTGAAGAACTCAAAAACTTAAAAAGAGAGAAGATCATCAAAGATCTAGTGTTTTTCCTCGGTAGATTATGAACATCGTTTAGACACAAATCATGAGGAATGATGTTGTGTATATATGGGTGGAATAGGGTTTAATTTCTATTTGTTACTTGTATGTTCTTATAATCTATTTGTTTGCAACATGGGTTCACTACAAGAAAAAGCAGTTTTTGCTACTCCGGAAACAGTCACAAAACAGTCGCTAATGACCGATTTGCGACTACTTTGTGACCAAAATTAGTAGTAGCAAATTGTTGGTCACAAATTTATGGGGTCACAAATCAGTCACAAATTTGCGACCAATATGTGTCTGTTATTTTCTAGTCGCAAATATGTGACTGATTTATGACGAAGCAATTGAGTCTCATAGTTGCGACTAATTTGGCACTCCGTGCTTAGTGCGACTAATTTGTGACCCTTATTTGTCGTCGCAAATTAGAGACTGAACTTGTAGTCACAACGTTGTAACTAATTAGCGACGTTTGTGTGACTAATTTGGTGAATTTTTTACCAGAATTGGTCATATTTCAGTCATATTTAAGTAACAAATTTACTACTCTTTTGCTACTACCTGTAACTAAAAATATTTATGAACAAATTGTTTTTGTAGTATCCAAAACACAAAAAATCAAACGCAAAAGATAGTGACGAAGAATTAAGAAGAAATGCAGAAAACATTGTTACACAATCCAAAAGCAATACATTAGATTAAAAACTAAAGACATATTCGGTAAAGATCATTGTGTTCACCAAAAAATTAGATCTAAAACTATCTTACACCAAAAAATGTGTTCTAAAAGTATCTTACACCAAAACATATTGTTCACAGTCACATAGAAAGCTTGGAGTCATTGTTTAGCAAGTTAAGAAGCTTAACTCTGAGTAGAAGATGGCTCAGAAGTGGCTGGAGAAGGTGGATCAGAAGTGGCTGGAGCAGTTGTAGCTAACTGAGCTTCGTTGACATAGTCGAGAAAGTCAGAATTCTTCTCTTTGAGGAAAGAGAACATTATTCTGTAGCCTGCAAGCTCTGTCTTAGCTTCTTTAAGCTCTGCATCTCTGCGAGCATTCTCACGATCGTGCTCTTCGAGCTTCGCACGAGCTTCCTTAAGTTCATCTTGCATCTCATCGAGAAGGGCAGAGTCAGAGGAGCTTGGATAACTCAGCTTCCGTTTCCCTTTCACCATGTCTTTAAGTTGGCCAAGACCAAAAGGATTTCCTTTAGAATCTGATTTAGTACACTAAAACAAGGATAAAAGTCAGACACTTGCTTCACACAAATGTAAGTAGAGAGGAAATGAGTTGAGCTACTTACCTTCAAGAAGATGCCATTTTGTTCTTCAATGCTGAGTGTGAGAGAAGAGTCAGCCAATGTTTCTGGATTATCAGCCTCCCTGGTCCTCAACTCCTCTTCAACACTCAACTGGTAAGTGTCAGAAATGTCCTTTGCCTTATGATCAACAAAACTTCCATCTGGCAGTGTATGAGTCCTAATAAAGACTTCCGCAAAAGAAACGGGTCTCCCTAATTCCTCCTCCTGTGACAGTAGACACCACATTAGTTTAGACAACAAAGTACTAATAAGATTGTGTGTTATAAATAAGAGTAAGGAATTGAACATCTTACCATTTCAAGTTGTCTGGTCAGATAAGATTTCTGGCCAGAAACATGTTTGTGCTCTCCATATCCACCGCAGTCAGACTTGCGGGAGTCTGAACAGGTGGAACTCTTTGCCACTGACTCTGGAGTGTTCCAAACAATCCACATTTCTTTCCAAAGGTCCTTCCCAATCCAGTGTGGCCTACGACCACTATTCTTCGCTTGACTCACTATGCCTTTGAGCCTGTTCGATGCGATGGCCACAAAATGTTCCTTGACAAGCTCTGTAATACCTAAATCCCAAGTGTATTTTTGCTACATGTAAGATTAAAGAGAAAGCATTAGTAATGAACTAATGATGATACTAACTATAAATTCCTACAAACTAAAGTTCAGGAAGAAAACCTTACAGCGAAAGTTCGGAAAAACAATTCCCGCGAGTCTTGAGGCGTAACTGACCAGCTAAAGAACGGTTTATCAAATTTGCGCCGCAATATTCCAGCAATCGCACGACTCAGTTTGGTTTTGTCTCGAACAAACCTAAAGAAAAGTATCAGTAGCCTATTCCTTAATCTATCTACGACGACACAAACTGATTTGAGGATGGAAACTTACCACAGTGGTGACTTCCCAGGGATAGGGTGTGGACTCAAGGGAGTCAGATTTTCTCGGCCAGGGAGACGTAAGAGATCGTATAGCTCTTGATCGAAGTCCTCCAAGTTATGACCCGGCTGATTCATAACCTCTTCTCCTACACCTTCATCTTGAACTACATCTTCTTCACCAGCATCATCATCATCATCTTCTTCTTCTTCTTCTTGGTCTGGGAGCTGTATTTGCCTATTCCTTTGAAGTGGCAGTTGAAATACAGGAGGTTGTTCTAGATGAACTGGAAGTGGAGACCGTTGTTGGCGGAGTAGTTGCGGATCAAAGGACAGTCCAAACTGTCGCGGAGCAGTGGTTCTGTTAACCGATATTGTGGCCTGAGACGACCGGGTCGAGGCGTTAGAAGAGCTTCCATCGCCTTCCCGAGACGTTACCATCAGCCTAGTCTGTTCACCGTGGCATCTCGCAGCTGAGCCAGTGGGAGAAACATTGAGTGTGGGATTGGAACGGACGCTTGGTGGTGAACCATCACCGGTTGGTGTTCCATCTTCTACGGCGGTGCGTTGAAGAGGCCCGCTTGAAGACCTCGGTAACCCAGATTTAGGGTTTAGGGTTCCGCCGCGAGCAATACCCTTACCCTTGTTAACAGCTCCCTCCACCGCAGGACGTTTGCCGGAGTTGGGTCGAGGAGGTGCTTCTATTGCTTGACGTTTCCCGATGTTGGTTCGAACACCTCCGACTTGGCTCGGACCACCGACGTTTCGTTTACTCCCACCACCGTTTGGTTTACTCCCACCACCATCGTTCTTCGGTCGACCTTTAGTTGATTTCGCGTATGTCTTCATCGAGTACGAGTGATATCGAGAGACTGAGAGACGGAAAGATTGAGAGACAAAGAGAAATCGAGAAGTTTGAGAAGAGAAATCGAGAGGTTTGAGAAGAGAAATCGAGAGAAATCGAGAGGTTTGAGAAGAGAAATCGAGAGAAATCAAAGAAAAACAGGATATAAACCGATAGAAATCGAATTCAATCCATAGAAATAAAAAAAAATCGACAGAAATCGAATGGGTTTTGAGAAAGAGAAAGTGTGTTTAGCTGTCGGTGAAGAGAAAAGAGGCGATTAGGGTTAATCTGATTTAGGGTTAGCTTTATATACCCTATTAAAACCGTGACAATGTAGTGACAAATCAGTCGCAAAAATTCATTGGGCCTGACATTAAGCAAACGAAAGCCCAATCAATGAAGAAAAAGCCCAATTACTTTCAAACTAGAATCTGTTTATGGACTCTTAGTCACAATGTAGTAGCAAAAATGTGACTCTTTTGTGACTCTGTTGTGACTCATTATGAAAATTAACAAATCAAAACCCTAACCCCTAAAGTTATAGACCCAATATCTTGATACACTTGCTTCTTATATAGTTTTTAATACATTTCTCACAAATATTCTTAAGTATAGAGTGGTTGCCAACAAAAATTAAGCAAATATTTTTAAGTTTTCAAATGTAGTTACAAAATGGTAACAAAATAGACACAAATTTATGACGAATTCGTATTAGTCGCAAATTTGAGACTATTTTTTGACTTTTTTTTGTTAGTGACATTTCTATACCCTAAACCCTAAACTATAATATACCAAAAATTGATGGGCAATGTTAAAATAAAAACCCTTTTCACACTTTTAGGTGTTTGGTTGCATATATAGTACTAAATAATACAAATTTAAAAAAACTTGAAATTTAACTTTCATACAAAGATGTTAGAGATGAGTTATATGTGTATTTATGTGATTTTCTAAGATAAGGTGAGGTAAATCTTTTAAATAGTTGTAATTTTTTTTCCAGTTTTAAGATTAAATATTAGTCTAACTACATCTTAAATGTGTACATATATTATGAAGAATGCTATTTATAATAATCAATAAGTACATTTTCAAATAATTGATATGGAAGTGGTTGCAAATTAGTAACAATATGGTCACACATTTGTGACTACCACGGAACCAGTAAGAAAATAGCAACTAAATTGTGACTCTTTTGTTACCAGTTTTACAACTTATGCCCTAAACTTAATTCTCTGAAATTGAAACTTATCCCCTATTTGTTAAATCCTTATTTTAAGAATACATATTTCGATTACATGTTAGTCTAACTACATCCAGATTTATAGCATTCTGTTTTATAAATTTGTTCATGAATCCTACTGATTTGTGGCAAATTTGTAACATAATAGTCACAAAATTTATCTTCATGACGAGTCAGTCGCAAAGTAGTGGTAAATGTGCTACTGTTTTGCGACTCCGTTCAAAAATAGGTAAAATTGTAAGTCAGCATACGCCAACTGTACTCGAACTCAAGACCTCGGACTTCTTATATGGGAGTGCATAACCATGTGATCCAATGTAACCTTTCTGTCTATAGCTTACATTTGTTTCTTTATAACATGTGATACCCCAAATTTAAAAATATTATATTTCACAAATTGCACACATATATTATTTATTACAAATATTTATTAAAAATCAAACAAATATATTACAAACACCAATTAAAACCCAATTAATTCAGTATTCATTATAATCATCCTCTTCATCATCCTCGACATCTTGGGCATCCTCATCATCATCCCCGGAAGATGATAAATTACAAAGAAATTCATCTTCGGGTTCAGCGTCTGCTACTTCGAAATCAATTTGTTCAGCCTGATGGGTATTGTCGACTAAAGTATCGATAATTACTTCTTCAACTGTATTAGCCATTCCCTCATCATCACTTGGTTGTTGTAAAATGACCAGCTCATTTGACTTCCCTTCAATACGATTTCTTGGGTTTACTTTCAGAACTGTATGTCATGATATTCGATGCCGTTTAAGACGTGGATAGGAAAGATAGCAAACTTGATCAGCTTGAGAGCCTGAATGTAGGGTGAAATCATTAATTATAATCTTATAAATATATCGTAAGCAATGACCTGAAATTCATACCTAAAATAAATGGTTCATAACCCGGATAGTCCCGTGTCATGACAACGTCCACAACGCCTAAATCATTTTTCCGTATGCCTTTTCCATAGGTAGGATCAAACCATTTACAATAGAAAAGTATGATCTTTAAATTCACCATTCCGGGATACTGGAACTCCATGATACGTTCTATCTTCCCATAAAAATCATCCTCTGCACCATCTGTATAATTATGGCTTTTGACACATACCCCATAATTCATTGTTTTTCTCCTCGCGCCGCGATCCTCTGTGTGAAACACATACCCCCGTGTACAATATATGGGCCACAGTTTAACTTTACGTTCGGGGCCTGCCACAACATCTGCAACCCAATACGGGAAAGCTTCTTGTTTTTTCATTGTGTGCACCTATATATATATATATTGAAACATATGTCATCAAACATTGGATAATATTTTTAAGATTAATTAAAGTACGCCGGTAGGAAAATACGTATTGGCGGATCCACTCAGGAAATACTTCATCTCTTCTCGCATTGACCCCTTCATCAAGCAGTCCCGGATTATCATATCGAATTTGTGCTTCGCACAATCTGTTTTGCGAACACATACATAGGTATGCATAAAAATTGGCGTAGGTGAATTTTTAGAAATTAAGTAAATAATGAACTAGAACATACCTTTCAAACGGCCGAAAATAATCACAATTCCGCAAAACATATGAATGTGCGCAGTTGTATTCTTCTTCGGTTAACCACCAGTCTTTTCCTTTGCCACTTGGACGACCTACTGCATAAAATATTGCCGGTGCTTCTACAATATACTCAGGTATTTTACCTTCATCATACCTACTTTTCCTGCAAAATTAGCAGTTCTCTTTCATTAGTTGTCCGTAATTATGATCATCATACAATAATAAATATAAAGTAAGTAAATTATTACCTTCTTCTTAGAGCTGTAGAAACGTTTGATGCAAAGTAGTGTTGCGAAAAGTAGGATATCTCATCATTCATATACGCTTGAACAATTGAGCCCGCTGGATATCTTTTGTTCTTCGCTTTGCCTTTCAAATGTTTGAAAAACCTTTCAAACGGATACATCCACCTATATTGCACAGGACCACCAAGCTCTGCTTCATATGGTAGGTGAATAGGTAGGTGCTCCATCACATCAAAGAAAGAAGGTGGGAAGATTTTTTCCAAATTACAAATAATCATCACAATGTTCTCCTTCAGAGTTGCGAGTCGGCTCATTTCCAATGATCTGCTGCTTAGGTCACGAAAAAAAGCTCCAATGCCTACAAAACATTTTCATTAATTATATATTACACTAATTAATTTACAGTCACCTACATACTTAAGGTTATATTAAATTACCTGCCAATGCTTGATGCACGTTACGCGGGAGAAGTTCTGCAAAAACAAACGGAAGCAACCGTTCCATAAAGACGTGGCTGTCGTGACTTTTCATTCCGGAGAACTTTCCACCAGCAATATCTGCACAACTGGCTAAATCTGCTACATAGCCGTCTGGAAATTTAACCTCATTCTTCACCCATTGAAGTAAGGCTTCTTTGGCTTTTTTACTGAGTCTCCAAATAGGAAATGGAGCGTTCCCACGACCATCGACATGCAATTCTTTTCGAGCACAAAATCTAGCAATATCTACTCTTGAATTCACCGTGTCTTTTGATTTGCCTTTAACATTCATTGAAGTATATGTGATGTTATCGCTAATGTTTTTCTCAATATGCATCACATCAAGACAGCTCCGTAGATTCAAATATTTCCAGTATGGTAGCTCCCAAAAGATGCTTTCTTTATGCCAATTATGCCACTCTCCGTAGCCCTCCGGTTTTTTTTCATGGCCATTTCCACCACATTCAGATGTTTTAGGTGCCCCGACATACCGTATACACTCCAAAACTTCTTCTCCTGATAACAATTCCCTTGGGTAGTCGTGAATTACGCTCTTTCCCTTGACAAACGCACGAGTGTTCTTCCTTAGCGGATGGTCGGTGGGCAAAAAATTTCTGTGGCAGTCAAACCAACAAGTCTTCCTCCCAGCCGGCAATCGGAAAGATTCTGTATCACTTTTACAAATTGGGCATGCTAAGTTTCCATGTGTCGTCCATCCTGACAACATCCCATACGCCGGGAAGTCACTAATCGTCCACAACAAAACGGCTCGAAGGTTGAAGTTTTGATTTAAAGACACATCATACGCTTCGACTCCATAATTCCATAACTCCTTTAACTCCTCGATCAATGGTTGGAGGAACACATCTAGACTGGCTCGTGGATGCTTTGGGCCCGAATTCAAAATCGTTAGGAACAAATACTCGCTTTTCATTGCCATACCAGGAGGTAAGTTGTAGGGTGTCATGATCACAGGCCACAACGAATGGTTTTTCGACATTCCAAATGGATTAAAGCCGTCTGTACATAATCCTAAATAAACGTTTCGCGTTTCCTCCGCAAAACTCGGATGATTTTCATTGAACATTTTCCACTCTGCCGCGTCAGATGGATGACACATTACCCCGTCTTGTGACTCGTGCTCAGCATGCCACCTCATCGATGCAGCCGTCCTTTCTGATTGGTACAACCTCTTCAATCTATCAGTGATAGGTAGATACCACATCTTGCTGAACGGTATTTTTGTTCTTCCACCACTAGCTTTATATCTTGCTTTCCCACAAAATTTACAATAACCCAACTCTTGATCTTCTTTCCAGAAGAGCATACAGTTATCTACACATACATCAAAAGTATGGTACGGCAATCCTAACTTTCGCATAAGCGTTTCCATCTCGTAGTACGACCTAGTTGCGTGATTAGGGTCTGGTAAAATATCCGTAATTAAATCAGACCACGAATCCATACAAACTTCAGACACATTATGCTCTGCCTTGATGTTCATCTCCCGAGCCGCCACTGATAACTTCGTAAGATCTTCACGACACCCATCATACAAGGGAGTATTTGCAGCTTCTAACAAATCGTAAAATTGTTTTGATTCATGGGTAGGTTCTTCATAAACATGATCGTTTCCACTTTGATCATGTTCATGAGCAGGAGGAGGATATTCATTAAATGGAACGGAACCATGAAACGCATCCTCAACCATTCCCGCATAAACATTCTCTTCTTCATAATTGTACGGTTCATTATAATTACCACTACTAAAATTAACATTATCATTCTGATTATCATTCTGATTACTAGTTCCTACCCCATGTGCATAATAATCTTCCCCATGTTCAGACCATACATAATAACCAGGCATAAAACCGTTACGAAGCAAGTGCTTTTCAACAGTTAAAGCCGGTTTTATCCTACCTAAATTTTTACAAACTTCACAAGGGCAGTATAACCTACCTCCACTGCTAATTGAGAAATGCTGGCTCGTTGCGAAGTTGATGAAGTGCGTCACACCTTCTGCAAATTCGGTTGATATATTGTTGGTTCGCGGGTCGATCCTTGTATACATCCACTCTCGGTTTGAATTCCACATATTTTTCTCTCTCTTTTTGAAAAAATATTCTCCAACTTTATAATAAAATTATAAAGATCTAAGATTTTCTTTTTTCAGACAATACTCTCGAACTTAATAATAAATATTATAACAAAAAAATTAGATTTTTTCTCTCTTTTTTGAAATAATAATTTCGAGCTTTATAACAAATTATAAAAAAAAATTAAATTTTTCTCTTTTTGCAAAACTCTCAAGCTGATAAAAAGATAGGAGACAAATTGATTTTGGTTGATGTAATGTTTTTGTTGAGTGAATATTTGGTGGGAGGGAGCTCCTCTTTATATAACAAAAAATTTGCTACCAATTTGTGACTACTGAGAATCGGTAGCAAATGTTAGATGCCACCAACCAAACCACTCAATATACACGTTGTCACCTACTCGAAATTATCACTCAATTTCCACGTTTTCATCTAATTAAAGTTGTTACTGATTTGTGACTGATATGTGACTCATCTGGGAGTATGTATTTCGTCGCAAAGTAGTCACTAATTTGCTACTAAACTGTGACGCCATTTATTTGGTCGCATATTTGTTACTAACCGTATATTCAGTCACACATTTGCGACTAATAAAGGACTAAAATATTTCAGTCGCTAATTTGTGACTGATTTGTTTCCGTTATTTTGGAGTCGCACATTAGTCACAAAATAGTCTCACAAGAGTCGCAGAAAACTGTGACTAAAAAATCGGTCACACAATCTAGTCACAAATCCAGTGTTTTCTTGTAGTGGTTGTGTGTGGCAGTTGCTACGTACCTAGGTTGGGTGTTTCAGTCAAGAGGTTTAACAATTGTTGTGGCGTTACAGGTTCGAGTAGACTAGGAATATGTTCAGGAAAAAATCACAATGAGTGGTGTTGCATAACTTTGGTAGAATAGGAGTGCTGAATCTATTCTATATAAGTATTCTTGTAATATATCTATTGCAGCAGATGTTGTGTGTAGCAGTTGCTATACCCAATTTTGATGTTTCACTAAGATAAGAATATCTTATGTGAATTGTCTGTCTCTTAAGTTGTGTTTCCTTCGGTACTATGTTGTTTAGTTGTGCTAAGATTCGTGCTTCTTAGTAAACAACAAAGCTTGTAGTCATTAAAAGTCTCTAAGAACCAATTACAACGAATGTGGATGTGGCAAACTGGCAAATAACTATTATTGGCGACGTGATGATGAATGACAATAACAAAAGAACATACGTGATGATAAGGTTAGCAACTAGACGCCACATTTTTGCATAACTATCCAAGTTGAAACCCTGAAGTAGAAAAAACCATATAGTTCTCATATTGCATTAGAAGCTGATATTGGTGTTTACATAACAAATCATTAAAGTTCCCATACAAAATAATTTTTTTTTTACTAGAGTGTAACGCCCCCGATCAGCGGTAGAACCGGCCAACCAACGGCAGCACAAGCCGCAGCCGGGAACAGTCGAGACCAACACTCGGAAACGCATTCCAAGTCTTAGCACGACTGGCCCAACACGTTTAATCTTGACTAACCTGTCCCTAAGGCTTTTCAACCCGGAAACAGATCAGTTAGTTAGCGTGGTCCGGACTAGACCCGCATCAGTTACACTTACAAAATCTTTAGAAACGTTCCGCTTTACTTAATATGTATATCATATTTAAAAAATCCTTAGAAAACTATAGACGTCGGATCCGAGGTTTAAAATCAATACATATTAAATATTAGATTTTGCAAGACCAACGGAATTCACCTACCCTGATTTCCTATCGTCCAACGTATCCCGCTAAGGTTTCCCGACTATGGTTACCTGCAACAAAAGAGTCGGATGAGTAATCTAAAATTATTCAGCGAGAAGAGTCGGACTAACAGTTAGTGAATCTCGCCCAAACCCCAAAGAAACAAGCAACAAGCGGCAATCAAGTAAAACAAGGGAAAATCACGCAAGGAACCACAAAAGTTCTACCAAGACTCAAGTTCTAAATGAATGCAATTCGTTTTCTCTCAATTTAGGCCTTGCGGTCTAGTCAGCCGTCCCGGTCCCTCAAACGGAGAATTGAAGACACAAAGTCTAACAAAACTCGAGTTCCCTCTTGGAACTCCAATTACACCGTCGTGTATCACAACCCTGGGAGCTATCCAAGTTCCTGTCGTGTGCGCGAGTAAACTACTCACGTCTTCCCCATGCCGTGAAACCGCTTAAACAGGTTATACTCATGCATGACTCCTACCAAAAATAAGCTATAACCCCAACAACCACTACAATCCACAAGTCTCTTCCTGAGCATTGACTACCGCAAGCTCGAGACAAACAAGAATACTTCTCACTAAGCATTCACTAATCAGTTCAAGAATCAAGTTCGACTAACCATTAAACGGCTTAATTGAAATAGACAACACGACTCAACCAACTATTATTAAGCTTCATAGATCAACCAATAAGAACCAGCAGTTAGTTCAAGGCAGAAACACGCATGCAAGATTGTCTAGAAACCAACGACTTCTACAATGCAAGAATGCGAGGTTCTACCAAGAATTATCAAGCTCAACCGAAAGCATAAATCAGCCACATAGACTATATCTAGGCTTAAATGATTCATGCAACACAATCAACGAATAACAAGTACCATGGCAAGCGTAAATCAAGCCACCGAGACTAGATTTAAGCCTAAATGATGCTTGCAAAGTAATCAACGAATAACAAGTATCACGGCAAAATCAAGCCACCGAGACCAGATTTAAGCTTACATGATGCATGCAAAAAATTTAACAAAGGGACATAAACTTAAACCACGGGGATTTGAATCATCAATCCCCGCTGCCCAACTCATAGATTTTAGGATCGAGGTTTGCTAGAGAATCCACCGCGATAACCTTCCCACCATGACTCGATTGAACCTGAAGCTAAGGTAACATTACCTTAACACTCGGCTAAAACAGATCTAAGGGAAAAGTGATGACACAGGTTTTAACCCAAATTAACTACTACAAGTGCACAGCAAATGTTGTAGTAATGCAGGGATCGAATCCACAAGAACCAAGTCTACACTTCAAACTATATGAATCAAAATTAAGCTAAGATTAATTAAAAGATGATTGTTTGCAAAAAAAGTAAATGAGAGAAGTAAATAAAACGATGTAAACTATGAATTAAAAGCATTGGGCATTAGGGAATTCGCAGGGATTCAGGGATTTAGAAATAGATAAATTGTCAAGGAAAGCATTATGAATCGTTCTAGAACTCAAATCACGAAATCAAATTAATCTACTGTCGTAGCATCAATTACTGTGTCTAACAACCTAAGATCCTAAACTGTCGTTTGAATTCAAGAGGTTAAACATGCATTAGAATCAAGTTTGATATGTTCACAAAACACCCTAACATCAACTTTCGTTGGCTAGGGATGTTTTGCTCATATAGGTTCTTTCAGGCATTTAAACAAACACTTTTGATGCGTTAAACAACCTTAGATCAGAAACTGGGTAGCTAATCAAGTTCCAGCAATAAGAACAACCTATATGAAGAAACTAAGTTATCAGTCCCTAAATCAACATCAATTCAATCAAACCCTGAAATCCCTTTGAAACCCTAAAACCCAATAAGAAAACTACTCAGACATGATAGAAATCAAATCACAAGAAGAATTCATAGAAAACATGATGAAATTAATAAATAAGTAAAAGGGTTTAGAAATCTTCTCCAAATTGTCAATAGGGTTCAGAGATCTTCTCCCAAAAGCTTAGAAACTAAAAGTATGAATAGAAAATAAAGTGTTTTCCAAAAAATGGCTAAAAATATCATAAATATAGGAAAAATCACGAGCCGGTCGAAATCCATGACAAAACCAAGTCAGAATAGGAAAATCTGCAATTTTCCTTTTTCCACCGAACCGGTCGGTTTAGGCAGATTCGCATGTCTTCATTAAAACTTGCATAACTTTTGATCTCACCATTGGAATATCCTAAATTCACCTCCAAATGAAAGATAACTCAATGATATATTTTGTGTCAAAATTTCAGGTCGATCCATCGGTGTAAAGTGCCTCAACTAATTGTCAAACTTCTGACCTTTCTGCACATTTGCTTCAATTCCTTGCTCTTTTGTCTTAGTCTCCATCCAAACGTGTTTTAACCTGAAAAGACTCTAAAAATATAGAAAAGACTCAAAAATCCATTGAAAACATTGGTTAGAATGCGTCAAAAACGCAATACATCAACTCCCCCAGACTTAAACGCAATACATCAACTCCCCCAGACTTAGCCTTTTGCTTGCCCTCAAGCAAAACAGAAGTCTAAACCTGTGAAAGAGGTTTGAAAACGCGGAAACTCAGCTTCTCTTTTGAATAGTTTAATGATCTCTAAATTCGTAATCCACACACTGCAAAACAATCCCTAACGAACCACCATGTAGTTCTCCTTAGACTTTTCCAGCTTCCCAAATTCATTCGTTCATTTCGCAGTATTTTTCACAATTCATCATCGCTAGCTTCATCAGAGATTTCAGTGCCAAGAACCTTCTAGATTCATTCCCGTACAATACCATGACAAATCACCCAATCAACCTTTGGTACTCTTTCTCTCCCCCAGATTTAATCTGTTCAATACCCTTTTTTGTAAGTCCTCATAACGGCGCTCACTACTGTTGTTCCTTATGAGGAGACAGGGTTGTAAGCTCACTACTGTTGTTCCTTGTGAGGAGACAGGCTCGTTTTCCGTCGTATATATATACAAGTATATATTTTAGAACAGCGCATCACTAGTGTTGTTCCTTGTGAGGAGACAGGATCATGCGGACTTTTGCACTGCTCTTAAGGGAGATCAAAGGGGAAGAGGAGTACCATCACTTTTCACCAAAGGTGCATTTGTCAAGTACAAACGAGAATATTGCAATATTTTGAAACTTCAGTTCTCCTCTTTCCTCCTCTAATTGAGATGAAAACTCGTGTAACTCCCTTCTACCTCTTCGGGATTACGTCACACCTTTATTGATAGCTCTAGAGAGCATAAAATAAGTAGAATTCCAGCAAGTTGCTACATCTAAAATATCACCACATTTAGCTTGAATTCCAAGAGTTTTTTTTTGTTTTGAAAACAGTAAATTCCAAAAGTTTCCATGCAGCTTTCAAACATTTGCTCTCTAGTCTCATATCCCTTAATAAACTTGACATTATCAGTGATTTTCTGCAGAGCATCTTGACAAATTTGATATGTGTGATGGAAAAACTCTCCATTGCACATCAAATCTTTTTGTATTTGTATCGTTAGAATGAATTGCATGCAGAGCCGTGCTTACCATGTTGGAAAAAAGGTTGTAGCCTTAAGCCCCCAAAATATATAGATTAATATGTGGTGTATCCTAGTGGTCAGGCTCTCAATTTTTTTGATGAGAGAACATGGATTCGAATCTCTATAGGTCTTTTTAATACAAGAATTTTAGTTTTATAAAAAGAAAAGAAAGTTCCAAACATAAAAGGAAATGGATCGAGATTCCAGATCTCCAAACCTATAAAATTATACTAATCACATTACATATTAAATAAGAATCAAGAGGAAAAAAAGGGATTTGTGTTTCTTCCTCTTCGATGTCTGGTGCTTTTGCCGGCATCGTGAGAGAGTTGTAACCAGTAGTTTCTACTCATGAAGTTTAGAAGGTTTCTTTGAAGTTTTAGGAAGAAAACGATGTGAAGGTTTTCGCATCTAGTTTTATGATTTATTGTGATTTCTTTGTTTGGTTCAATTTTTATTTTAGGGGTGAAGGTTTTTATGAGGTTTCTTTTCCTCGTAGAAGATCTATACTTTGATTTCATTGTTTTGCTTCTAGTCAATTTTGGCTATCTATCTGATTTAGTTTTACAGTTCAAAGTTGTTCAACGGTAGTTTCACCAAAGCTCTCCGGGATAAAATTTGACAAAGGCAATCGAAGAAGAATTTATCTAAATTAAGAGAATTGTTGTCGTGCTATCGTAAAGTGTATTGGAAGTCCGGCTGCTACTGTGGATTCAGAAACATCTAATTGTCTACCTTAGACTCAAAACAATACCATCTTGGTATCGCTAATGTCAAACAATACCATCTTGGTATCGCTAATGTCAAACAATACCATCTTGGTATCGTTAATGTGTCATCAAAGCTACTTCTTCTTACCTAAGTTTTGGTGAGGAAAATACCATTAATTTCTCTTTGTATTTCACATGTTGAAATTCTTCTATCATGTAATATGGTTTAAATCAGTTTCAATAAAACAAAGCGTTAAAAAATAACTAAGAATCAACTTTGTTAATCTATAAATTAACTTCTATAATATTTTCAAAACAAAAAATCAAAATTCCTATTAGTTTTTTTTAATCAATTCCTCCGCCAAGGTCGCAACTCGCAACCGGTCTTCTTCTCTCGCCAGTGCTCTGACTTTTTCTTCTTCTCCTTCAATTGGTAATTGTATAATTTCTAGAATTATGCCTCCGAAATCGTATTCAATCTCGAAGCCTCTTTAAAACATGGAAATTATTCAGATGTTATTGGGGCTAATTTTTTTTTTGAACTAATGGTTTTAAAAAAGGCTTTACCAAAAAACTTCAAATTCCCGTCGAAGTGTTGAATTTTTTGTGAAGAAATGAGATAGTATCCAAACTGATGAATTGCTTACGGAATATTGTTAAAAGAGAACTAGTCAAAAAACATAGATTATGAGAGTTTGGTGAAATAGTTTATTGAAAAAGAAGAAAGAAATATTATGTCTTAGTTCATTGTTTATTTTAAATATTTTATTGTTTTCAAATTTTTGCCTTTAATTTTTTTTTATTAAAGGGCCCCTATTTGCTAGTTCGCTTTGAGCCCCTAAGCACGACAATGATTGCATGCTGTCATTAGCAAAAGCATTGTCTACAGTAAAAGTTAACACCTTCTCCTATGAGCTCCATTCTTTCAATAACTCCATAAACTTCATTGATAAAGTTATGCCATAATGAGGAGGCCGAAAAGCATATAAAGACACTATATTTACCTTTAAAGTCTAATCTATATCCACATAATGAGCGGTCAAACAAATATACCCTTCAATAGTGATAGCCCGCCAAATATATATTGATAAACTCTATTTGAAATTTCACTCAAGACTTTTTTTTAAGCGTGTTTTTCTCCTTCTCAAAGATCTTTAAAACATATGTTGCTTCCGTATTTTTACTCCATATCTGAATATCCATTATGATCATCTTGTATTCAACAAATGAATATGTCAGACTATGCTCTATTATAGCAGCTGCAATCATATCCCGAAAACAAGCATATCCACTTTCGTACTACTTGTAGGGGTACTTCCCAAGATATTTGGACAAACTTAAGAGTGGGAATTGCATAGTGTTTGTTCCATTTCTATGTACGTAGATTCAAGTAATAATCCTTCTTATTGTAATTACATGTAATATTATACTTTCCATTAGTTCCAATTTATCTATTATATAAATAATTATTGTTTATTTGTACCTAACTACACATGGATATATAGCTAACTACATTTAAATATAGTTATACTAGGGGTTATCACATGTATGCGTGTGAATTTTATTTTAAAATATTTAGCAAAAAAGTTTGTGGTAATTGTGTTACTCTTGTAATGTTGATGTGTATTGCACATTATATAATTTTATTGTTCGTAAGTTTCTTTTGTTAGGTTTTTCTTTCTCTCTTTTTGATAATATTATTGCAAAAGATTATTCATCCTTCTAAGTTGGTTATGCACGTGTTGTCTATATTTTGTATTAAATAAATTTAACTATATGGTTAATGTAAAATTTTAGTTACTTAATAATACGTTTTTCAATGATACGTTTCAAAAACTGTGAGGTAAAATCATTTAAATTGTTATTTATGATTTATATGATAAATATGATTGTACTACTTTAAATAATATAGGAAAATTTATCAAAAACCAATAATAAATTTATACAAATGAAATGACAAAGAAATCTAGTACTCATGAAAACAAAAATATTTAATACATAAAATTAATCACAAAATATACTTCGACTAAACATGTAAACACTTAAGTCGTTTGTTTCCGCTTATGAACAAAAGAATACAATATTTGATTATTGCTACTGCAATCCAGAATGCGAGTGAACCGAGATCTGCAGTACGTGGAAGTGGTCGTATTGTTTCGCGTCTACTATTGCTACTACCGATATGGGCTACATATGCTACCACTGTGGCGGCAGATACAACATATTCTTAGAATGGTGATTGGACGTTGGTCTTAACCAATCCAGTCGGAATTGGTTAGTAGTGATGATTCTTTTTTTCTTTATGTTTGGATGTGGTGTAACAAAGTGGCTTTTAGAGAGGAGGTTGTCACAGATTTCACCACCACTTGAGGATACGGATTCAATAGGAAAAAAGAAAGCAAAAAAGATTTGTAATATTTAATTAAATGCATGAAATATCAAAAAAAAATATTGTTGGTCTCTATTTTATTTTTATTTAAAATCTTGTAATTAATGTAGTATGATTTATTTGGAGTTATTAATTATATATAATATTTTAGAACTTAACATGATATCACATACAATAAATGTTAACTTACTGACTATTTATATATTTTAATATTACAGAAATATGGTGTTTATGGTAAATAATTATCTAGATTCGGAGACTAAATAATTGTAGCAAATTATTGGATATATACAATGTTATTTGTAAAAAACAAAAACAGAGTTTATTAGTAAAGAAAATTGAATATGAATGGACATAAACTTATGGGAGTATATATTATGTGAGTTGATATTAATGTAAAATAAGACTAAGGAGATTATCGGGAATAAATGGAAGTTTAAGGATATGAAATATTAATAATTAATTTATTTATTATAAATTATGAAATTGTTATCAATAAAAAACACATATTTGTGGTTTAAATAAAAATTGAACACAAAAACTGAATGAAATTCATGAAAAATCATACAAATGATCAATTACATATGTTTTTAATCTATTTGTTCTTATATTATTGGCTTTCAATTTTTAATTTATAATAACAAAAAATTCAATATATCAAAGAAAAAAAGGCAATGGCTAATATATTTTGTAACTTCCTACAACTAATTAGCATTGTAATTATATATTAAATGTTAGTATTAATTGTCAAGTTATTATAAATGATTTTTGTTTTTCTCTTTAATAAGTATAGTAAAAATCCAAATGTCAAAAAGTATGTGACACATGGCAACCTCTAATGATTTGAATTTAGAGGAACCTTACTAAGATATATAAAATACTCCCTCCGTCCCATTTTAATTGATATTTTAAAGAAAAAATTTTGTCCCAAATTAGATGATTTTTTCAGTTTTCAATACAAAAGTAAATGCATTTTTGTTTGATTTGACTATTTGTATTCTGCAGTTTGATCAACTATTGGTTAGATTGTATTTAATTACATTGTAAATGATGATTTGGTTTAGAAGAACTAAAAAAATTAAATTTTTCTTAATTTGTGTGACAGTTTTCAGGATAAAAGTTCTATATAATTCATCTATTCAAACAATAATTAATTATTCTGAAACATAAAAAACTATAGCTATACGTATAATGTAGAAAAAAAAAAAAAAATTCTTTATATGTCAATTTCAAATTTATTCAAGATGAAATTATTATTTCTTTATTTATTAAAAAATAAATTAACATTAAATGAGATGAAATTTGACAATTTTTATTGAATTTATTATGGGTAAATTAGTCAAATTTAATTTTTTTTTTGTTAGTTACCTAATTTTCCAACTATACATGTTACTTTATAATTTACATGTCAAAATATATTATTTTATCTGATTTTCTTATTTTAAATTGATTGATTTATAAAGAAGCTTTATTAAAAATTGTAATTAGATAAATCATAGTTTTAACGGGTAGTGTATTAATGATAAGGTTGTTCGTGATCACTACTTTGGGAAATCACCGACCCACGTTTAGTTTGGCTTTTTCTTATCTATATAGGGATTGAAACATTAATATAGTCATTGTCAAAATAAACATCTCCTACTTTGACCATTTCCATGAGAATCTATCTATATTTTGGCATAAGTGCTTCATATCTTAGTTGCAATCGCAGATTCGTAGTAATTATACATTTGGGTACGTAACAGCAAACATGCGATGCAGAGACGACGTACGTGTGATAAACTGGAACGACCATTCTCCCATGTTGCACAATAATTATTAAACTTTATTATCGTTTTGTGGTCAAACAATAATATTTAAAAAATCCACACAATTACGACAAAATAAATCGACGCAATTATTAACCACCATTATAAAATTGAAATTGAAAAGAGAAACCAACAAGAAGAGAAAAAAGACAACCATATATTGTTCATTTGGACTAGTAAAGCATGTAAAACGACAGAACACAAAAAGAAAGTTGTTGTTTGATTGATCGTTGTCCTTTTATTAGTGTTCTTTTCAGTTTTTCTAGAGTTTTATTTTAAAATGACAAAGTGAAAAGTTGTTACAAAAAAACAAAACAAAATAGTATCCGTACAAAAATCGGATGAAAAATTAATGTTCTTTTAAAAGTATATTCGTTTGGTATTTTTGTGAGTGAATATGCCAATATTTAACGTGAAATAATAAATTTAGAACTTCAAAATAATAATTCGTAATTTATAGAAAAAATACATTTGATAAATAAAATGATAGTGAAGAAAATCAGAAAAATACATGATATTAAAAGTCTTTCTCTCTCCTCTCTCCTCTCTCGAGACAGGCGAAAAAAAACAACCTCTTTTCTTCAAACCTTCGTCGCTCTTAACGGCGGCGATACTCCCCTTCCGATGACAAAGAAGAAGAAAAAATCTCCCCTGAAGCGACCGTCACCCCCCTCCTGCTTCATCTGCTTCAAGTTTACCTCAACCATCAACTTTGGGTTCCCCTAAATCGATGGAAGAGCTAAATTCTTCAACCCCTTTGAGCGTCGTCGCCATGCCTCTGGCAGCTGGCGAATCTCCACCTCAGACTGCTACAGTGCCTGCTGCCTCTGGTTTGTCTCAAGAAGCGACAGGAACTCAAAGTCATTCTAACTTGACTCCGACTAGCTCCACTACGCCTCTGGCAGTGGTTTCCCCTCCGGCTTCTGAAATTCCTTCCTCAGGGAGTCCAGATGTTGCTCTGGCTCCTGGATCTAACAGTCAGTCTCAGGGAGCGTCCCCAATCCCTACTCTGGCTGCTAAACCCACTTGGAGTGAACTGGTCCAGGGATCCTCAACGAAGATGCAAAAGAGAGGAACCCCTTTTGTTCTGGAATCAGGGGAGCTGTGTGTCGAAATACTCAATGAAGTGATTAAGCGTAACCTCAAAAGATGGGTCTCTTTTATCCTTGGTCAATTCCACGGAAACCTACCTACTCATGGAGCTCTCCACGCCATTTTTAATGGAATCTGGAGCAATAAGCTTAGGGACATCACTGTCTCCAAGCTTGGCCCTAAGTCTGTCTTGATTAGGGTTCCCAACCCGGCAACTCGCAAAAGGATTCTTAGCCAAGCGCTTTGGCACATCGAGGGCCAAACGATGTTTGTGGCCTCCTACTCCCCTGGTCTCACTCCAACTATGCCTTCTTTAGAGGAGGTTCCTGTCTGGCTTGAATTCAAGGGAGTACCTCCGCACTTCTACTCAGAAGAGGGTCTGGAATATGTGGCTTCTATCCTTGGCAACCCACAGTACTGTCACCAATCAACGATTAGCATGACAAACCTGGAGGTGGCTAAAGTCTTGACTATCATTAATCCCTCTAAGCCTATCCCTGAAGTCTTAAATGTTCAGTTTGAAAGTGGTGAACGGGCTAGAGTTGAAGTGTTCTGCCCATGGCTACCTCTTATATGCTCTTTCTGTGGTCAAGTGGGACACAGCATTCGAAGATGCCTCACTGCTCCGATCTCTTGCCAGGCCTGCAAGTCCTCAAGTCATTCTCAAGAGGGTTGTCCTCGGAACAAGAAGCCGGAAGCAAAACCCACTAGTTCCTACTCCCTCCCATCTCTGGATCCTGTTCAGACAAATAATTTGGAAAAAGAACCTTTAAATCACATTCTCAAGAAGAGAAAGAAGAAGAACAAGCTACGAAAGGAAGTTGGGAGAAGAAACGCCCCCCTTCTAATCAATGAGCCATCAGAAGAACTGTTAGAGGCTTTCAAAGCGGAAAAGAAGGCTCAAACGGAAAGGCTCCTTAAATTGGCTAAGATGGATAAGGGGAAAGGAAAATCAAGTTCCCCAGTCCCTTCCTTTGATGATTCAGAAGCCGAATCTGACTCTGCTTCTGACTCCTCGAAAGAGTCGATTTCCACATCTTCAGAGGATCACTCGGAGGCAGAATTTTCCGCCTTCGAGAAGTTGGAGCAGGGTAGGAAACTAACGAAGAAACAAAGGCGTTTTGCTAAGAGACTGGCGGGGAAAGGCCCCAAGTCCCTCCCCTCTAAATAGAAATGATAGGCCCATGAATTTTTTGTTGGAACACGAGAGGTTTTAATGATCGGATTAAGAGAAGGAGTTTTAGGAAATGGTTTTGGAAGAACAAACCACTTTTTGGGAGCATTATTGAGACAAGAGTGAAGGTTTTGAACTCTGGTAAAAAATTTGCCTCCTGTTTCCCAGGTTGGGAACATGAGGATAACTATGCTTTTGCGGAGCTTGGTCGTATCTGGGTAGTGTGGAGCCCTTTGGTGAAGTTGCAGATCATTTCTAAATCAGCTCAAATGATGTCTTGCCTTATGCAGTTACCTCATTCTGCTATTGAGTTGGTGATTTCCTTTGTTTATGCTTTCAACTCGAAAGATCAGAGAAGAGATTTATGGGCTGAGATTGAGCTGTTGGGGACAAGTAATCTTGTTCTCTCCAGACCTTGGGCTATTCTTGGAGACTTTAATCAGACCTTGGACCCCAGTGACTGCTCCAAAGGAGGATCCAGGGTCACTAAAGGAATGGAGGAGTTCAGGCACTGTACCTTACAAGCAGGTGTTACTGACCTAACCTTCAGGGGAAACATCCATACCTCGTGGAATAAGCAGATTGAGGATCCTATTACCAAGAAGTTAGATAGGATTCTGGTCAATGACAGGTGGAAGCTTCAGTTCCAGCTTAGCTATGGTTATTTCGGCGATCCTGAGTTTTTGGATCATTGTCCTAGCTGTATCTATACAGGTACCACTGCCTGCTCTAAGAAGCATTTTATGGTTTTTCACTTCCTGATGGATCATCCAGATTTCCTCCCTAGAGTCAAGGATCACTGGAACAGTATGGAAATTAGAGGAACTAGCATGTTCAAGGACATCAACCGCCATCACTTCTCTGGCATCGAGCAAAGAATGAATGAGGCGCAGAGGAACCTTTCCTACTGCCAGGACCAGGCTCTCCTGAACCCATCTGCAACTTCCTTCTCTGAGGAAAAGGCTGCTTATGAGAAGTGGTGGATGCTCTCAAAGGCGTAGGAGAAGTTATTACTTCAGAGGTCTAGGGTCAATTCTATCTCTTTGGGGGACTTTTGTAGTGCGTACTTCCATAGAATCGCCTCATCTAGAAGGTCTGCCAACCACATTCCCTACCTCAAAACCCCTTCTGGTAGCAAACTTTCCTCTGAACTTGATATTCAGAAGCACTGTGTGGACTTCTTCACTGATTTGTTTGGTACCTCGTCTCAGAAGCTCTCTGATTCTGATATCCAGAAGGTCAGGAAGCACTGGCAGTTCAGGTGTTCTCCTCAAGCTAGAGAGTTGCTAAGCAAACCTGTCTTTGCTGAAGAAATCAGAATTGAAGTGGCAGCTATTCCTCTGAATAAAACTCTAGGGCCTGATGGCTATACAGGTGAATTTTTCAAAAAAAGTTGGGATATTGTGGGAAAAGATATCACGTCTGCTGTCTCTGAATTTTTCAGTTCTGGTAGGCTTCTTAAGCAATGGAACTCCACTGCGGTTTCCTTGATCCCTAAAAGACAAGGCGCAGATCTGGTGAGTGAATTCAGACCGATTTCCCTTTGCAATGCTCTCTACAAAGTAATCTCTAAGATTCTTGCTAGAAGGCTGCAACAAGTCATGCCTGACATGATTGCTCCCTCCCAGTCTGCTTTTGTGAAAGGGAGACTTCTTGTGGAAAATGTCCTCCTCGCTAGCGAATTGGTCCAAGGTTTCAATCGAAAATCTATCTCTACTAGAAGTCTGCTCAAAGTTGACTTAAGGAAAGCTTTTGATTCAGTGAATTGGGAGTTTATTCTTCTCCTCCTGAAGATTGGTGAGTTCCCTGAGGTTTTCAGAGGGTGGATAGAGCAGTGCATCACTACCACATCCTTCTCCATTAATGTAAATGGTGAACTATGTGGCTACTTCAAAGGCAAGAGAGGCTTGAGACAAGGAGACCCTATATCTCCCTATCTCTTTGTTATGGCTATGGAGGTTCTGGCTAATATCCTGCACTCAAAGTTCTCTGAGAATCAGATTGGTTATCACCCCCTCTGTAAGAAGCTGAGTATCAGTCACCTATCTTTTGCTGATGATATCATGATTTTCTATGATGGTAAAGCTTCTTCTCTGGCTTCCATTGTTCAGGTTTTAAAGGAGTTTGAGAAACTCTCTGGATTAGCTCTTAACTCTGGGAAGACTGAGAGGTTCAATGCTGGAGTTAGTACTGAGGAGAAGGAGAGACTTAAGCTGTTTGGCTTCTTTGAGGGTAAACTTCCCATTCGTTATCTAGGCTTGCCTCTTGTTCCCAGGAAGCTTAGGATTTCAAACTGCTCTGCTTTGTTTGATTCTATAAAGAAAAGATTCACTCACTGGTCAGTTAAGTGCCTCAGTTTTGTGGGTCGGTTGCAACTGCTTAAGTCTGTCATCTATAGCACCATAAACTTCTGGTTTTCAGCTTTCCTTCTGCCTAAAGGTTGTACTAAAGAGATTGAGAAGCTCTGCAGCAGGTCCCTATGGGGTAACAATATTGAGAAACGAGCAGCTGCCAAGGTGTCTTGGAATACTGTTTGTTTGCCAAAAGATGAAGGAGGCTTAGGTCTCCGGAGCTTCATAATCTGGAACAAGGTCTTCAACCTCAAGTTGATTTGGATGTTGTTTGTCAAGTCTGACTCACTCTGGGTAGCCTAGAACAGAAATCACCGCCTCAAGAGGATTAGTTTTTGGGCTGCTCAACCAAACACTAACTCCTCTTGGATGTAGAAGAACCTACTCTCGCTGAGGTACTTGGCCAAAAGCTTTCTAAGGTGTCAGATAGGTAATGGAAACGTGGCCTCCTTTTGGTTTGATCAATGGAATGAGCTTGGTTGTTTGATTGATCTCATTGGTGTTGATGGTCCTAGGCTCATGGGTATTCCTCTCCATGCTCCAGTTTCTGCTGCGAGGAGCAAAGATGGGTGGTCTTTCTCAGTTAGAACTCAGCGAAATGATGCCATTAGGAATCTCCAGGAGTCCCTGCTCTCTGGCCATTGCCCATACTCATCTAAAAGTGACTATTTCATGTGGGGCTTGGGAACAGAGGACTCTCATGAATTCTCTTCTTCAAGGACTTGGGACTGGATCAGACCAACAGCTACGAAAGTCTCTTGGGCCAATACGGTGTGGTTTAAACATGCAATCCCGAAGCACTCCTTCCATTTCTGGATTGCAAACTTAAACCGTCTCCCTCTGAAGCAGCGCCTCCTCTTCTGGGGTCTCACGGTTGATCCCAACTGCTGCCTCTGTGGTTCTGCGTTGGAAACAAAGGACCACATTTTCCTTCATTGTGGTTTCTCTCTAACCATTTGGAATAAGTTGTTGTTCCGTCTCTGTTCAAGCCATGTTTCCTTTGTTGATTGGGACTCCTTCATGCGATGGTTATCGTCTCCCACTCCTCAGGTTTCCCCCATGCTCAAGAACTATGAGGTTCATTCTCTCCTTTACAACATTTGGAAGGAACGCAATGCGAGGATGCACTCTGACATTTCTCTCTCTGCAGATGCCGTGTTTGCTACAATAGACCGCAACATCAAGGACACTCTTCTTGCCCGTCGAGGACCTCAAGGATGTAATCTCCTTTCTTTGTGGTTCTCATGATCTTAAGTCTCCTTTGAACTTTGTTATCTCCTTCTCTAGCTTATTTGGTTTTTAATTTTTTTGGCCAAATTTGCTCTTTGCTTTTGCATTTGTAATCAAACTCTCAGTTCCTATCGGTAAATATATTCACATATTATCAAAAAAAAAATACATGATACATAAAAAGAACTATCCTTCCGTCCTTCGACAATACTTACGTATGAGTAAACTTGTTCTATAAAAATAACAGAAGTTATCATTTTTCGAAAATATCACCATAAGTTATCAACTTTTTAAAATATGACTCATCAACAGAAATTTAAACTATAAATCCTAATATTCTAAACCTTAAAAATGGTATTGACCCTAACAAACCATAACCCTAAAAATTAAATTCTAACATAAAATAGTTAACCATATTTTAATATATGGATTTAGTGGTATTTTTAAATATATTTTAGAAGTGCGGCTTTTTTAAAAACTGTCATTTTTTTCAAGATTTCTCTAAATAATATGTTACGAAAAACAATTAAATTCTTGTAACAATTAAATAAAATAGATATATTTGCCCAAAATAATTTAATACACTCTCTTGTTCGTTGAACGGTAAAATAGTTTGTTATTTTCATATACAGCCACTTATCAGTGCCTATAGTGTAAACAATATATTTTATTATTATTTGTTTTAAGTAGGTTACCAAGAAAAATAAAGAACAAACAATACTATGGGAATCTATCCAAACTAGTATTGGTTTGGGGATATATGATTCTGGGGAAGTAACTATAAAATTCTCGACAATTTCACCTAAAACCTATGATTTGGCACTTTACATTTTTAACTACGAAATCCTCGTACATCCCTTGAAATCACTAAAAGTCAAATATTACATATTTTTAAAATAACAACAGATTTGAAATTATTTTTTAAAAACATTAATTTAATAACCCTGGATTTTAAATAAACATTTTAAAAATCCATGATTTAATAAAGTATGATTTGATAAATTAAAACAATCACTCTAATGTGAGTTTGAATACACCTCCTTTATATATGTTGTGGTGTATTGGTTAGTGAAAAGAGTTAGTTCTATTATGTCTTATGTTCAATTTCTTTTGGAAACGATGATTAATGGTACTATCAGCCGTTTAATCTCAAATTTTTATAGATGTTCGAGCTTCCTTTCCAAACTTCGAAGCGTAATAAAAATGTGATCAAAAAAAAAAAAAATTAACTATTGAATACTCAACCAAAAGAATGAATTTGGTTAATGTTTGGTTAACTATTTCATTTCAGAAAATATATTTATCAATATTGATACAACGAAATATTTGGAATATATTTTTATTATTTATTTAATTTATATAATAATTTTCTTTTATTGAATTTTTGTTTTATAATTTATCATTAATAAATTGTTTAGGCTTACGATGTATTGATTTGATTAATGGAATTGAGAGTTTCTTTTTATATCGGTATTCGTTTAAATGATTCAATAGTTTTAAAAGACTATCTCTTTGCACTAAATATGATAACCTTAATATCTCAAGAAGTGGAAGCTCCCTTAACCCGGTGGTTGAGTAAAGGCTTTAAAGTTTCTATACCAAAAAATCTGGGGTTCGAATCACAGAATATGCGATTTATTATAATTGCAAATTAATGGAGACAAACTTGCAAGAAATCTTCAGTTTGGAGTAGGGTAAAACCGTCTAGCGTGGCGTGGATCAAGACGGAAGGCATGCTCGTTTTAGAATCGTCGATGTAATAATTTCCTAATTTGTAATAAAAAATAAAAAATCGAGGCGTTTGAAAAAAAATCATCTAAAAAAAAATTCTATTCTAATAATATTTTACTAATATTTTATTTAGAAAATCTATTGTTTTAATTTCTTAAACGTCAGAGTCGCTTTACTACTTTCATTAAATAACGGTTTGAATCTATTATTTTGTCATAAATAATTTATTAGGTAGTGGTTCAAAATGCCAAAACATAAAATGCATGAATTTTATTCAAACAAACAACTAATCGAGAAAAACAAGAAACCATTATTACATAAATAGGTCTGAACAAAGAACGTTTGTAAGAATCGTGAGCCGTGAGGAGAAACATTACCATCACCGCCTGCTCTTGCTTTCAAGCATCCAAAGTATAAGCTTTAGGCCACATTATAATTAAGTGAAAATAAGGACACATGTCAGTAACTCTATGTTAGTCAAATGTCTTTGTTTCAGTTATTTACTTTGAGCATCCAATAGATTGCCATTTTAGTCAAAACACTTCCTGATGTACCCAAAAACAAATAAATTAGAGATATGGTTTTATAATATCTATGAAACCTTGTGGTCGAGTGTAAGGAGATGGGATTGGGACGTCAATACGTTTCAAATTCGATCCATCTGCTACACGAAACTAAACGTCTTGGACAGCCACATAGATATGGGCTCTGCTTTCGGTCTATTTGCATACCATGAGAGAGGTTTTATCCATGGGCTGCATGTTTTTAAAGCTCAACCAACATGTTTTTAAATCGTGACCTTATTCACCAATCCAAAATCTTTGTCTAGAGCATCTGGACTATATTTTTCGCAGTTACATACTTATTCATTGAACCTACTGTTAGAATAAGTTTTTAAATGTTGACCTTATTCACCAATCCAAAATCTTTGTCTAGATTCATGTGGACTATATTTTTCGCAGTTACGTACTTATTCATCGAACCTATTGTTAGAACAATTTTACATAATTAATAGGTCAAAAAACTTATGATTACGTCGGAAATGAATGAATTTCATAAAAAATGTGAATTATTGGACTAAATGAAAAAAACTTTAAAAATATTAACTAAATGTGTAATGTTAAGGACAAAATAATTTTATTAGGATGGGAGAATCATTCACCCATTGCCACGTCGTATGGTAGGGTTCATCGACCTAGAAGTATGGGTTGTTGTTGGGGTCAAATCTCACCCCACCTGAGATTATCAAGAAAATGACTAAGTGTCGAAGTTGCGCGCAGGACACCAGAACTAGCGCTACCAGTCTCTGGGAAGACCTGCGCTTATGAAGACGAGCACTGCTCATGCGCAAGACGATCTCCGAAGGCCCAGGCTCCGGAAATGACACAGTGAGAGTCCCAGGACGACGTGGCAGCGAGACAGACAAGTCGGGCCGACCTTTGAAACGAACAGCTCCAGATGGGCGTAGGTGACTTCTCAAGCCTAGGCCCAAGACGAGGACTAGGGCGAAATCCCTAAGCGGCCGCCGATTACGCAAGAAAGATATCCCGAAGAATTAGGATATCGTGCTTATCTTTTAACAGGCCTAGCCGACTTAAGACTTGTATAAATATATCTTGTACACCTCATTGAAAGGCATTCGCAATTTAATTCAAATACGCTCTTACGCAAACAGCAATAAAGAACTACTTCTTCGATCTTTGCTTACGTGTTTTCACCTAAGAATTCTCTGTTTGTGTAGATTCCAGCACTCACAATTGTTTCCAATACGATATCTCACACTCATTTGGGCCTTAACGGCCCCAACCAGACCCGGTCCTGGCCTAAAGTCCATGAAGCTGGTGCTTTAAGCAACAAAATAATATTACAAATTTAAGGGTATCAAATTCTAAATGTTTAATTTGGCACAATGGTATAAGGGCGCGGTTACGACTGTGAGATCTTAGTTCAAAGCGCAGAGATAGTAGTAAAAGAGTGTTTTTAAAAGAAAAATTGTTACTGGGCTTAATTATTTTTTTACTTGAGGCAACAAATCTCTACGGGCCGGGCCTAGTCCCAACACTAACCCTTGCCCTTAAAAGTCTGGGTAATTAATTATCTAGGGATAATAGAAAACCCATTTACGGATGCCAATCGTCTCCAAAGTAAATAGTTTTCACATATAAAAAGACCGGGAAAGGTAAAATATCTACAATTATTCATAATTTAATATATTTTAGGAGACTCATGTAAATAGTAAATACACAGATGGAAATGCTCTTACAACGTACTCTCTCCGTTTCATATTAGTTATCATTAATTTTCCATTTTTATCTATAATCTTTTAACTTATTAATTACATATATCAAATGGAAAAACATATATTAGGACCAATAAATCAAATATTTTTATCTTTGAAACCAATTAAATGAAGATAAAACAGAACTTTTAAATGTTTTCTTACCTGACGTGAAATCACCTAAAACGATAACTAAATGAAACGGATGGATTAGTTTTCTCATCCGATTTTACACGGTCTTACACTTATCACATAACGACACGTGTGGACCTTTTTAAGTAGTCATTCTGCATTTGATCGCCTTGTATCTAATCCAAAGCTCAATTAAATAACATCACATGCAACAACCACCCTCCGTCCCAAATATTTATAAAGAAACACGTACTTCTCTCTTCGGGCTGTAGTCTATAAATATACACACAAACACAACAGGGCTTTTTCATTATTCAAGAACCAATCAAAAATAACAATATGAAAATGAAGATTTGGTCACGACCAATGTTTCTTATAATAATAATATATCTTATCCCAATTCCACGAGTCAACTCATTCCGACCGTCATTATCTGTGCCGGAACATTTCCTCAAATGCCTCGACACTCAGCCGGCCGACCACGGCAGTCCCAACTCCCAAACCGCCGTGATCCCCACAAACTCATCTTTCTCCACAAATCTAATGAACGGTGTCCGAAACCTCCGGTTCGCTTCTGCCTCCACCAGAAAACCAGAGGCCATCGTCGCCGCCGTCACCGAAACACATATCAGAGCAACAATCTCATGCTGCAAACTCCTAAACCTGGAGCTAAGAATCCGTAGCGGCGGCCACGACTACGAAGGTTTCTCATACACCTCTCCCGTACCGTTCGTAATCTTAGACATGTACAACTTCCACAAAATCGATATCAACATGACCGATGAGACCGTGTGGATCCAAGCTGGAGCTTCACTCGGTGAGCTTTACTACAACATTGCAAGCAAAAGTAAAGTCCATGCTTTTCCCGCCGGAGTTTGTCCTAAAGTCGGCGCCGGAGGACATTTTAGCGGCGGAGGATTCGGTAATCTCATGAGGAAATACGGTTTGTCTATTGATCATATCATCGACGCACAAATCATGGACGCTAATGGAAACGTGTACCGTGACCGTCGTTCTATGGGAGAAGATGTGTTTTGGGCGATTCGCGGTGGAGGCGGTGGAAGCTACGGTGTGATTCTTGCGTGGAAGATAAAGCTCATTAGGGTTCCGGAGAAAGTCACTGTTTTTAAACTGGAGAGGACGGTGAAAGAAGGTGCCGTAGATTTGGTATGGAAATGGCAACAAGTCGCACCGGTTATGGACAGAGATTTGTTTATCCGGTTAGAGATTAAACCAATTAACCGGGAAATATCAAAAGGTAAGACTATTAAAGTTTCCTTCATAGGAATGTTTCTTGGTTTACCGGAGAGACTTCTAAACATAACGACACAGAGTTTCCCTGAGCTTCATTTGACGAAATCGGATTGTATGGTCAAAAAATGGATCGAATCGACCGTTTTCTGGGCGAATTACCCAGAAAAGGGTCCGATTCAGCTTCTTCTCAAAAGGGTGTCAACGAATGAATACTATTGGAAACGTACTTCAGATTTCGTGCAAACTCCAATCTCAAAACAGGGGCTTGCGAAGATTTTCAAGACTATGATCGATCATTCACCACTTCCTCGTCGAGTTTGGATGCAATGGAATCCTTGGGGAGGTAAAATGGCTGAGATTTCGTCTGATGCGACGCCCTTTGTTCATAGAGCAGGTAACATTTTCATGATTGAGCATTTCATGAATTGGTATAGACCTGGAGATGAGCTTGAAGAGCAATTCTTGGCGATTGCAAGAAGTTTTAAAGAAGCCATGACTCCGTTTGTTTCGAAGAATCCGAGAGAGGCTTTCTTTAACTACAGAGACGTTGATATTGGGATCACTACTCCTGGATATAATGCTACGTACCTAGGAGCTAAGGTTTATGGGGATAAGTATTTCAAAGGAAATTACTTGAGATTGGTTAAGATTAAAGCCCGGTTCGACCGGACTAATTTTTTCCGGTCTCAGCAAGGTATTCCGGTTCTTGCTTAGTTGATGAAATGGGATGAGTGATCGATTTGATTGTATTGTGGGGAATAATAAATAAAGAAAGTCGAAAATTTTATATAAATCAATTGGATTAGAGATTCATCGGATGTGTTTCTTTGTTGTTTGGGCAGGTACGGTTAATAAGTTTATGTTTAAGTCAACCTCTAAAAGAGAAGTTATTGATGTACTTTTAATAAGTTGAATAATTTATCGTGTTAATATGCAACTCTCTAGTGGTGATGAGTTCAACGATATGCACAAGCTTTTCAGCCAATTGGTTTAAAATTGTTTATAATGATTGTTTTAATTTCTCAGAGAATCAATGATTTTGATCTATAACATGTAATATATTAATATGTAACTTCTTTTAAGGCAAAAAAACCTAATATTTTTGCCTTTATCTGTATGAACAAAGTCATTGGTCCACTGCAAAAAGTATTTTAAGAAAACTTGGCGTAGAGTCACGGTGGTCGGTGGAACACATGATAGGATTCAAATTATTGACAACTTGAAACAGGACCTAGGTTGAGTTGTATTCAATAATTGTAATGGGGCCTAGCCGCCTAGATTTCATCAAACAGTTCTTAACTATGATGTCGACTGCTTCAAAGTGGTCCAAACTTGTCCGGCTTTGTTATATGGTTAGTTACAGTTGATAGTCCAACATTATACACGTGGGAAAAAATTCGAGAGTTTTCCCACCACAACTTGGAGATAATTCGATTCAAATCAAATTAGAATTCAAATAAACTAGTGTGATTTTTTTTTTAAATCGACAGTTTAGTTACTCGGTTACTTACAATTAATTTAACCAAATTTATCTCATCGTTGAGACTTGAAACATACAGTATTAGTACATACGATAGTCGGTAGACACCCGATTTTCTGAACATACGTTTCTGAAGTCTTAGAAAATTAATAACACATTTAATCTTTTGATTTTATTCATTAATTGTTTAATGGTTATTCATCAATCAGACTACCTTGCCATAGTTTTAAATTTTTGGTTTTGATTCTTGAAAAGAAATGGTGAAAAGGGTCAATGCTTCGGTAGGAGAAGAAGATTATAGGTGCTTACGTGGGTTTTGAGTAGAAGCGGCACAGAAGAAGCCACTAGAAGATCAAACGAGCTAAAAAATTGATGAAATTGAGCAGATTCATTGGAGAAATCGATGAGAAACTCGAGAAAAAGAGAAATCACAAAGACGTTGATGGTGGTGTGATGATATGAAACACTCATTGAGCTCGAATGAAGCTCAAAAAGAGAGAAATGATGGTGATGGTGATCAATTCTATGTCAATCAAAGAGATTGATGAAGAAATTTACGCTGTGGAAGAGAGAATAGTGAAGAAGAAAGCTCAATAGAAAGTCATTAATTCTTTGATACCAATATTAACTCTTTGTTGTAGTAAAGGAGAGAAAGAGAGAATTGTGTTGTGTATTATTCCATGAGAAGTACAGAGTATATATAGGGATACAATACTAAGAGAGGAACTAGGGTTTAGGAATACTCTAGAACATGAGCCTCTAATGGGCATCCACTAAATGGGTTTATAACACTCCCCCTTGGATGCCATTAGAGTAAAAATAATCCTAATACGCATAAAATGTTGCCTCATTAAAACCTTACCAGGAAAACCCAATTGGGACAAAACCATGGTTAAGGAAAAAGAGTGCAACGCGCTTTTACTCCCCCTGATGAGTACATAACTTGAGATATTCATGACGATGCAAACTTGTTTCTTGAAAGTAGTAGCTGGAAGTGTCTTGAAAAATAAGTCCGCCAAAGTTTCGCTTGAACAATCTCTAGAACATGCACATCGCCATTCTTCTGCAACTCATCAGTCTTCTAGATGATTCATCTAGATCATTCTCTTTGTTTATCTCAATATCATTAATGCATGATATTCTTTTGGGAGATTGATAGACTTTCAAAGATCATTATATTGATAACATTCCTCTATACGTGTCTATCATTTGCGTGTTCTTTGATGTCTCGTTAAAAACCTTTCATAGAAAAACCCTATGGGATAAAAACTATGATAAGGGGAAAAGAGTACATCCACGCACATCATTATATTTCTCCCCCTCGGAAACATCTTCTTCAAGAGATGAATTCCGATCATATATGTTATCTCTTTTGAATTATTATAAGAATAGCATTAATGAACAAACTCATATGCTATCTCATATCATTGGACTTCTGGTCCATAACATCATTTCCTTATAGAAGATCATATTTTGATATATTTGGACTTTAAGCCAAAATCTCATATATGTACAAGTCTCTAAACATTTCTCTTGTACATAATATTCATGCTCTTCTAAAAGCTATGATATTTGACTTTCCCTTTTGTCAAACACATATTTCAATCATGAAATAAATCACAGAATTGCTCTAATCTCATTTTATGTATGGTACTTCAAGACCAAATATATATGAGCATTTTTCTGTAATATCCTTCAAGGAACTTTGAACATAACATCTTTTTGCTAAATTAATTTGGGATAACTCTGCCGGAGTTTCGATGATTTTCAATTAAGAATCACTTTATCAAAAACTTTTGATAAGTCTACATGGGTAAACATGTACATGATTATACCCCATGTTACATCTTTCATTCGATCTAAAATTTCCCAGGAACATACTTAATCCTACAGGGATATATCCTTCATGGATTTTCATATAAATTTCATTATCCAATGGGTTGTATAAAAAAGTTATGGACTATATCCATTAAATATAAATCAAGTCATTCTTTTTCTTGCCATGTTGATAAAGAACTTGAAAGTAGTTGTATCCACCACAAGAGAGTAAATCTCTTCATAATAAGTTCAAGATCTTGTGAAATTTTCACTCTTTTTTCACATAAAGACTTGTTTATCTTCCAATGGTTTTACACTTCAGGTGTATGGACTACTGGTCCAAAATTCTCTACAAGAGATTATAATTATAAGTCTATTTCTTCCTTTCTATGATTGGCCAATCATTACTTTGTGTACACTTTTCAATAGACTTTTTTGATCCTCTTTTTCATAATATCAACTGCTTTCTCAATGCATGCAAAAATATTACGACGTCAATTTTGCTTTTCGATTCCATTTTATTTATGACATGACATAACTATTTGAGATCTCTTTATTCTCAGGTACCTGAATTTATGTCTATGTCATGTTTCTCTTCAGGAGATCATTCGTATATATAAGTGTTTCCTCAATCTAACCATTGTGAATTAAACTCCTTTTCTTTTTGAGGATTCTTATATTTGGAACCAAATAGGTCTATCACGCTTCATGCGATCTTTAGACTTATTAGCAGTTTGATATTGTCCTTTTGGGACATCAATTATAATTGGAGCATTACAGCTGGTAAGTGACTTTATCACTTTATATGGGTCATAAAAGCATTTGGCAATCAATGCTATAAGTTCTGAAATGAATTATCCTTTGGACTTCTAATTTACTTTTTTTTTTTTGTCCGAGGATCAATGATAATTCATTGCAGCTTATTTTATTTTCCAGCTGTTTATTTTCTCCCCCTAATGTTGGAAAGACTGACTTATTACAGTCTACAAATCATGCCTTATTTAAATCCTTCAAGGATGGCTCTAGATTATTAATATCAATGGAGATTTATATCCAACATATATTCCCATCTTTATTTAAGGATCCATCTTCAAAATTATGTGGTGGAGCAACTGGAATGTATATCGTACATCCAAGATCCTAGATGGAAAATAACTGGTTATGACCCAAAACCAATTACAATAGGGGACAAATATTGATTATTTATTGGCATGATGCGAATTATGTATGAACATGTGCTACCATATGTTCAACATTTATCCTAATTGATGTTGTAATCATCAAAGGCTCATGAATTCACTAGAGTTATTAAGATGCACGATGGGTGATCAGCCCTGCAACATCTCAACATTCTAGAAAATTCATAGATTCCAATTCTATTAGCCTCATGAAAACCATATATTAATTTATCTTATCAGCAAACATCACATGACAAATCATTACAAAGAATCTTCTAGTTCTTCAATGATTGTCTACATATATTACTTTTCGCATCACTATTGAATCGTAATGGTCTAACCGATTCATGCCAAATAAAAATATATTTCATAAACTTCTGATTTACTATATCTTTTCATCTCCATTCTACAAATCTTTGTGTAGTACAAAATACAAGTAGTTTCACAAAAATACTTTTGCTCTTGGGAAATACTAAGGTATTTACATTTCCTTTACTTGTTGTCTCAAGATGATTTTTTCTAAAAATCTCATAAATTTATGTTATGAAAGATTCGTATGAACATAGTCTTATGAATCTTCTGGATTCATGTGAACATAATCTTCTGGATGTTTCACTTATTATGGTATGTGGGATTCTTTAACTCTCCTCCTCGAGATGATAACACTGGTTTTATCAATCTTAAATTGAATCCCTTTTTAGAATCAATAACATATCCTACTCGGGACATGTATTATACCTTAAATCCTTCTAACTTTTGAGACTTATGAGAATAAATGCATACATATATCAAATACATTCCCAAATGCAATATTATCAATGTGCTCTTCTGGAGCATTCATATATATGCTCTTGTTAAGCATTCAATAAGCCATGTACTACCTTGTATTGTACTCTCAATAGATTCGTTCATTTTCAAAATGATTCACATATCTTTGACTTATAACCATCTCAATTTTCTCACTTCTGGTGAAAATATGAGTTCATGATAGAGACTCTTCGATCTCGATCTTGACCATAACCACATTCATATCCACTTTCACATTTACGACCAATTATATAGCAATTTCATTGATTATCTTTCTTAGGATATGACGTCACATTCTCTTCAGGGAATGGAGCTTAACATCCAATACATGATCTATGATGTTTTATGAATAGCTCATTATTTTGTTCAATGTCAATGAGATAAGATACAAGTTCTGAAAACTTCTTAAATCTCTTTTCACAAATTGCTGTCCACACGACAACATTACTTGCATGAAATTAAGTTTAAGTATGTCTCTCTAAGAGATATCAAATTGCAAGTAATTCTGAACATAGGTGAATTATATTCACTTAAAGACTTCAAGTCTTGTAGGCAATATCAACCAATCATTTTAGGCTTTAGGAAATATCACATTCTGGTGATCATACCTTTCCTTTAAGAATTGCTCTGACTAAATCTCTATGGTCAAGCAATGAACATAATCTTCTGGATATGTCACTTGAAGTGAACTTTCATAATCAAAGAGTGATCATAATCTTCCGGATTTGTTATTTATGGTCGATGTGAGATTCTCTAATTTTCTCTCTATAGATAATGAAACTACCATCACAATTTGCTAAATATTTTTCCAAAATTTATTCGATATTGCACGTTAAACTAAGTTAACCATAGTATTTGTATATAATATAACTATTAATACTATAATGCTTTACTTAAACCAACGATGAGAATATTCTCATTAAATGTAAAGTAACCTTTCCTATGTTAATGAATCTTTCATTAGAAAGTTTAGTAACTTACTTGGAAGGTGTTCGAAGATTTTATCGAAAATAACTCGGCCAAAATATTCCTAAAGTATTTGTCAATGATAATATTATTTATCACTGGTTCTCCTCCATATATGAACGACTCGAGTATCACTGCCAATTGGATAAATCAACAGCGTCATAAATATAAGCTTTCGGTTTAACAATTAATAAACAAACAAAAACCAATAAATAATGCTTTCGGTTTAACAATTAAACGAAACAATCAAACCAATAAAAAATCATCTAAACCGAAGTTGTGAATTCTACAGGTGTCTAGATTATAGCTAGCTTTGAATTTTATTTGCCCTCTGGTTTCTTTGTTTTTTTGGACCAATTAAAGAATGAACCGAATAGAACCAAACTAAACCAAACAGATCTCTCCATGAAACGGTAATTAAACAAACATATAATAAACCATGATTTCATAAGGTTAACTGATAGAACAAAGCGTTAAACTAATAAAGCATGAGCCGATCGATTATAAAACAAGAGGTTACTTATCTCATCGAAAAAGAGACGGTGGTGGTGAGATCGAAGATGCCGGTGAAAAACAGAGACGGTGTTGGAAAAAGAGTTTGTGTCGATTAGGGTTTGCTCATGTCGATAAGGATTTGCTTATACGGCTAGGGTTTTACTCAGTGGTTAGGTTATCGTGCTGATAACGTGTTGTAGTAAAGGAGAGAAAGAGAGAATTGTGTTGTGTATTATTCCATGAGAAGTACAGAGTATATATAGGGATACAATACTAAGAGAGGAACTAGGGTTTAGGAATACTCTAGAACATGGGCCTCTAATGGGCATCCACTAAATGGGTTTATAACACTCTTAGTGTAAAAGAATTATTTTCTCATTAACACAAAACAAGTATACAATGTTATATATACTTATGAGAGACTAAGCAAAAGGAAACTTAATCTCTACTAAATAACTCATAACAACCTAACAATTTTTTTGATAAGGTGTTGTATATGTTAATAAAGGTTCCAGTTCAAAGAGACACAAAAACCAGTAGCCTTAATCTAATAATCGATCAAATCATATAGAAATTACGAAAGTTTAAATTTTGGTTTATGGACTCCTTGTTTTACAAGTCGGATCTCACTTTGGTGATGACTTTGGTGATTGGAGCATCAGTTTTGCTCATTTGATTAACGACAAGATTGATTCAGGATTATAAAAATAGAGATTTTTGCTAAATTGACCCAAATTAAAAGACATTTTATCCCATTAACCTAATATGAAGGTGTTTTTGTCCCATTATCCAAGCAATTTGTGTAATTCAATTTTGTCTTTGGAATTAAATAAAAAAAAAATTCTTTAATTTCTGATTTTCAGAAATTTGATTAATATATTTTCTTTCCTTATTTTGCTAAATTATCTTTCCTTAATAAACGCAATTTGATTAAAAAAAATCGTTTTTTTCTTAAAAATCAAAGAACATGTCTTAGAAATATGTTTTTTTTACAAAAATCCGTTTTTTTCGTAAAAATCAAAAATTATGTCTTGGAAATATGTTTTTTTACAAAAATCAAGTAATTTTCTTAAAAATCAAATAAAATGAGAAAACGACTTATCTATACCCTAAACTTGGCAAAACATGTAATAAATGCTTAAAATATGTTTTTTTCAAAAATTTGTATTTTTCTTAAAAATCAAATAAAATGAAAAAACCACTTACCCATACCCTAAACTTGGCAAAACAAGTAGTAAAGGCTTAAAATATGTTTTTTTACAAAAATCAAATAATTTTCTTAAAAATCAAATAAAATGAGATAACCACTTATCCATACCCTAAACTTGGCAAAACATGTAATAAAGGCTTAAAATATGTTTTTTTTACAAAAATCAAGTAATTTTCTTAAAAATCAAATAAAATGAGAAAACCACTTATCCATACCCTAAACTTGACAAAACATGTAATAAAAGGCTTAAAATATGTTTTTTTACAAAAATTAAGTAATTTTCTTAAAAATCAAATAAAATGAGAAAACCACTTACCCATACCCTAAACTTGGCAAAAAATGTAGTAAAGTCTTAAAATATGTTTTTTTACAAAAATTTGTATTTTTCTTAAAAATCAAATAAAATGAGAAAACCAATTACCCATACCCTAAACTTGGCAAAACATGTAGTAAAGGCTTAAAATATGTTTTTTTACAAAAATCAAGTAATTTTCTTAAAAATTACAAAGAAAATGAGAAAACCACTTACCCATACCCTAAAGGCATATAATATGTTTTAGAACAAAAATCAAGTAAACCTACGTAAAATCAAACAAAATAAAAAAATATGCAACCTTGCTGAATTGAACTCATGGCCTCATGGGTATATAATGTGCTATGTGTAACCAATTGATCTATGGGTGGGAACTTGTTCATTAATAGAAAATTTAAAATATATAGTTTATGTACTCAGTTTTTTAGATACACTTTCTCCTCCTCATTCGACTAAATATCTCACTAGAATTTGGGGAATTCTGGATCATCGAACACAAACCCCAGCTGTCTTAATTCTCTTCCGACTTTGGGGAATTCTGGATCTGTTAGACTCGAACTGTGTAATTAGAATTCACGCAATCGATTTGACCAAGTAAGTGTTTGATTGTTATCCAACTTCTGTAACCGTTTCAGGTTTGATTTTCATATGCACTTTCCATTGTTGCGTAGGAATGAGCATCATATCATCGGGCTCAAGTCGTCGTGGTTCATATGTTAGGGGTATTCCGAGACTGTGTATCTGTGGCGAACGTACTACAATTTTCAAATCAACCACAACTTACATAGATATGAGACATTGTAACTAACACAAAGAAGAATCAAAGGAATTTATGTTGTAGGAGGTTTCAAAAACACTGGAAAAAAAGAGAGCACGATCAGAGAAGAAACAAAAGAAGAATATTAGATTTAGGAAATATTTTTTAAATATATTACTTAAGGAAAGTAGCTAATCACGGTTTATATGATCCTAGATTTAAGGAAATAAAACTAACTTTGGTAGAAACTACCTTCTACCAACGGTAGAATATAGGTAAGATGTAGATGCATGCGGTAGAATGCATCTGCTACATGGCGTAGAAGACAAGCGAATGGCAGAAACTAGTTTCTACATTTGGCAGCATTAAGCCAAATCGTGGAACTTGCTTTCTGCATTGCGTAGAAATAGAACAATTGGCAGTAAGTAGATTTCTAGCCGTCGCAGATTTGTGTTGTTTGGTAGAAAGTGCAATCTGCGGGCCGATTTGACCTTGGTAGACGGAAAAAACATTATTTTTCTAACACTTTTTTTTATAAAAAAAATTATTAACATGAATCTATATACCTTCTACATGACTTTTTTGTATTTTCCATATTTTTAAAAATTATAAAACCTATTTATTTTGAATTTTCAATGTTTAGTGAAGGGTAATTTAAGGAATTTTTGACACAAAAATATGTTAGGTTAGTGGGACAAAGTGCCTTTCAATTTGGGTCATTTTAGCAAAACTCCTTAAAAAATATTCATTTTGTTCAACTCGAATTTAGATTCAAGTAAAATCTCAAGTTACTATACTCTTCATATGAAAAGTACTAGTGCTAAAATTTGTTCTTGTCCACCCTAGAACAAATATATATATAGCACAAATCAAATCTCCAACCAACTTTATGGTTCAGGTTTACATAGCACAATTGAGAGCATCTATCCGTTCACTCTTTCCAATAGTGATCTTTGTCCCAATAGTCAACACCCCGTGACACAACCACATGAGCAAAGTAATTGAGAATATCAAATTCAAAGCAATGAGTCTTACATTAATATCAAAAAACAGATGATAACAATTTTGAGTAATGCAAGAAATAATCTTCACAGTCACAGATGATAACGTTTTACAAGTAACATATCGAATTTTCGAAACCTTGGCAATATACTTAGATCATTTTCTAATTTTCTCACCCAAGGAGACAAATGGGCTAGAGAAGGTAATTAATTAATAGGCTCAATCATTTAACGGCCATTTAGCTCATATTGAAGCCCATGCTACTTGGTAATGATGATTTAGTAAACTTGGCGGCAAAGTTAAAGAATGAGGCACGTAGAAACATGGAACCACCACCAGCTTTACCCGCCAAAATCTCCGTCTTTTACCAAGTCCACAAGATAAAAAATCCCAAAATATCAAAAACAAATCTTATAAAGAAACACAAATAATTCATTCGTTAAAGGATTAAAAAAATAAACGAGAGGTGAGGAGTAACCATAAGCCGAGTAAATATAGGTGATTAATTAATTAACGCGTTAATTGTAAAAAGCCGCCAAAAAATCAAAGTTAAAAGTGGCGGTTACTCTTCTATTTTATACCAAACCATGAGTTTTTTCTTTTTTGAAAAATATCCATGCTTATAAGTTACAAGCGGCTCTATTTTTACAAACTGATAAAACTCAGGATGCATATCAGAACTATAATTGGTATTATTAATTTTATCAGGAAAATATCATATACGCTAGCCAATAAAAATGTTATATTTTAAATGTATAATTTTTCATTCTTCTATTTAGGCACGTCTGACTATTTATTAAAAAAAAACATATATGTTAATAATAATGTTAATTAATTAGGTTAGAAAATTATTTATCGATTGAAATAAATTTTGCCCTTATAATTAGGAAGGTCGTTACAAAAATATCTTAAACCCAGAGACTCAAGAGAGTAACTTCTCCTTTATCTCCGCAAAAGCCCTAACTCATTTCTCTCTGTCATATATATATGCATAAGAGACAGTTAATGAGTAAAACATCTTACAACGTTGAAGTCTGCTTGAATTAAAACAAAAGACACGACAATATCATATCTCAATCTCCAGGTCTTTGATTCTCTCATACATATCCTCTCCTGTCTTTTTTTTTTTTAATTTTGTTTTTACATCTAAACATTAAGCTCGTTACTAGTAATTAAAGCTTAATAACCATGTGTTAAAATGCTTGGTATATCCCTCCTGGTTGTTTCAATTTCTTATTTTCCTTTTCTACAGGTTTCATCTCCTCAATGTCCATGGATTGCTTAAGCTACTTGTTTAACTTGGATCCACCTAACCAGCTCGAAGATTGCTTCATTCCTGATTTGGATATGATTATCCCAGAAACCAACAGTTTTTTCTTCCAACCTCAACCGCAACTTCAGTTTCATCAGCCATTGTTACAAGAAGAAGCTCCTTCACAGATCCTCAATCACTCAAACCCTTTCTGTGACCAATTTCTTCTTCCCAAAGAAATCTTTCTCCCAAACCCTAAAATCGAAAGCTTAGAAGAAACACAAAACCTAGATTTCTTTCTCCCCACGCCAAAACGCCAGAGACTAATTAACTCTAGCTACCACTGTAACACTCACAACCATTTCCCGAGCCCTAACCCGAATTTCTGCAACCCCTACAACGAGCTCGGTTTCACTCCAGAAGCTTCTGTCTTCCCCGAATTTCGAGTTTCGGATTTCTCCTTAGGGTTTAAGGTAGGCCAAGGAGATCAAGACGGCACCAAGAAACCTACACTTTCCTCTCAAAGTATTGCGGCTCGAGAGAGGAGAAGAAGAATTGCAGAAAAGACACACGAGCTCGGAAAACTCATCCCCGGTGGTCAGAAACTTAACACTGCCGACATGTTCCAAGCAGCCTCTAAGTATGTAAAGTTCTTGCAGAGCCAAGTTGGGATTCTTCAACTGATGCAGACCACAAAGCAGGTAATAACACATCCCCAAGATAACTCTATAATCCAACTGAAACCCTAATAGTGTGTTACTCACCATGTGGTTAATTGGCAGACACATGGAAGTACTAATGTGGAAATGGAGTTAGGGTTTTTGCTTGAATCGCAAGCAATCCAGGAGAACCTTTCAACGGAGGAAGTATGTCTGGTTCCAGTTGAGATGGTTGAAGCTTTAGCAGGTGAAGAATCTTTCTGGAGAAACCCTAAGATTTCTCGAGAGATCAACAAGTTACTGTCTACAGATCTGCCTAACTAGTTTTAGTTTGAAGGCTGAAAGTTCTCTCGATGACAAAATTTGTGTCTATTCTTGTTAATTTGTGTTCTTAGTTTTAGTATTGTTGATTTAGCTAGTGGCTAATTATCCTGGTTAATCTCCTCTTACTAATACTTTGTCTGTATTAGTCTATGTGTTAGCTATTATCTGACATTTTTCTTGTTAGCCAATGTATGTCCGCATGTTAAAACTTTTACATAAAAGTGGAGATGTTTGTATAAATTAAGCTATTACCCATTACAGTTTTAGGGGCTTTATTGCGTTGTACGTCTTAACAAAATGAAAGGCCGAACAATCAGACTAAATTAAAACAACACCCCTCAAATCTTTCCGATCGGAAAAGGCCGTTGAGTACTTAATGCCTTGATTTCGGGAATTTAGAATTATATATAGGGAGACTTACTAAAACATTCTTTTTAGATTTCGGGTTGATTCAAACATCATTTTTATATTTTAATTACTGAGGTTATTTTTGAGTCAATTTTACCTTTTTTCCTTTGATAACAAAAAACGTATTTACGAAAATGCCATTAATGAAACGGGCCGCGTAGTCGGGAAAAGTTTCCGCCTAAAAAAAATAAGTCTACCGCTCAGTGATGGTAGACTTATTACCGATATGGTAGACTTATTTTTTGGTCCGTAGACTTATTTTTTGGTCCGTAGACTTATTTGACGAGCGGTATACTTATTTTGTCTCTTTAGGTGGTAGATTTGTTTCCGAATGGTAGACTTATTTTTTGAGAGGTAAACTTAAATTCACCTAATGGTAGACTTATTTTTTGCGGTAGACTTATTAGTCGAATGGTAGATTTATTTACGTAGACTTATTTTGAACGGTAGATTTATTTTTCTTCGATGGTAGATTTTTTTTTATCGGTAGATTTGTTTTCTTTGGTGGTAGATTTTTAGTCATAGTAGCGGCAGATTTATATTTGTGGATAGTGACGGTAGACTTATTTTAGTAGCGGTAGACTTATAGTTAGCGGTAAACTTATTTATAGCGGTGGTAGATTTATTTTGTGTATAGTGGTGGTAGACTTAGTTTTTTAGGATCAGTAGTGGTAGACTTATAGTTTTAGCGACTGCAGCGGTAGATTTGTTTTTACCTAGGTCTAGTGATGATAGATTTTTTATCCAACCTAGTTACGGTAGATTTTTTTTCACATTAGACATTTGGTAGACTTATTGTGATAGCGGTAGACTTATAGTACTTGGTGGTAGACTTGTTTCCTGTTTCGGAAACTATAGTGGTGGTAGACTTATTTGGTAGGTGGTAGAGTGAAGAGTTATTTGCAGGGAACGCAAAATGTCGATTTTACCCTTAAAAATAGACAAATTTGCACGAAAAAACCTGCAACAATGGTGAAGAACTAGGGTTTAGGGTTTAGGGTTTGAACAAAAATAGGTAAATTGGGAACAAAACAAATCATTCTTGTTTGTGGTAATCAAAGTTTTGAGAAGAATCGATGGGTGTTTTTGGTTGACAATTCAAAAGGTGGTACAATTCTAGGGGACTATCATGCAAGTGATGGTAGATTTATATACAAGTGATGGTAGATTTAGTATGTACTACATATTTTCATATATTTTAGATCTTTTCGTATGAACTCGTACTCGTGTTTTAAGGATATTGTAATGGTTACAGAGACATTTCAGAAGCCATGTTTTAACCATACATAAATGTTGTCAATTCATTCATTACACTACAAAAAAATGTTCATAGAAGTCTACCATAATGTTTGAATTTCTTTGCAAAAAGTCTACCATAACAATTGTATCTTATAGAAATAAATATACCATAACGTATATTACAAATCAGAACGTCTGTGTCTCATAAAAATAAATCTACATCAAACAAAAATACATCTCATCCGAATCACGAGGGATAACTGAACAATCACTAGAACCATCACGAGGGTTTGACTCTGATAACTGAATAATCTCATCACGTGGTAACTCATCCATGATATCAGCTGCACGTTTGAGGCGAATAACATGCATATTGGAATCACATAAGTCTTTCATACTATACCAAAAAAATCTCCTTCATTAGCAGCTTCAGAGTCAAAAATCTACCATTGAATAGAATAAATCTACCATTACACAAAAAATAAATCTATCACTAAGGACTTACATGCCATATATACGGGTGAGATTGAAGACTTGATGCTACATAACCATAAGGCCGTATAGGAGAATAAGCATGTTAAACAATACAAAGATTAACCAAATACTACCTAAATACGACAAGAAACAATGGTGTATAGACCATCTTCATGATCTTTTGGATGTTCTTTACAATCTTCATGCGGTTACGCATTGCACGTACAAAGAATACCTGTAAAGTAATTCATGGAAATTAGAACATCTTAGACTGAAACACAATCCTAACTAGCCAAAAAAGATTTCATTCATTAGCAGCTCCAGAGTCGAAAAGTCTACCATAATGTTTGTATCTCTTTGCAAAAAGTCTACCACAACGTCAAAAAAGATTTCATTCATTAGCAGATCAAGAGTCGAAAAGTCTACCACAACGTCTGCATCTCATAGAAATAAGTCTACCACAACGTCTGCATCTCATAGAAATAAGTGTACCACAACGTCTGCATCTCATAAAATAAGTCTACCACAACGTCTGCATGTCATAGAAATAAGTCTACCACAACGTCTGCATCTCATAGAAATAAGTCTACCATAACGTCTATTATAAATCTACCGTAACGTATTTTTCCCATAGAAATAAGTCTACCATAACGTCAGAATCTGGATCTGAGAAAAATCCAGATCTGGAAAAAATTCAGATCTGAGAAAAATCCAGATCTGGACCAGAACGTGATTTTACAAAACTTCAACACACCCAAACGAAACCGGTTAGAATCAAGAGATTACCTCTCTACAACGCACGAAAACGAAACCCCAACACTCTCCAGAACTTTCTTTCACCGGAATTTTGAAACCTATGAACGAAGAACATATTGAAGTTCATAAATCCGGACCTAAAACACTCGTGAATGATATAGAGGAAGAAAACTCATGATTTGTTTCGAATCTTACCGTCAAAAGCAACGAATCTTGTCGCCGGAGAAGAAGTCGCGATTTGAGTCGCCGGAGAGAGGAATAAGAAGATGAAGAGTTGAAATCTGATTTTTTTTTTTGGGTTTTATGTTTTTTTTTTTTGTCAAAGGATAATGGCATTTTCGTTAATAAACGAATTTGAGATATTTTTAATGTCTTTGTAACCTTTTTTAACTCAAATTTTTGAGCTAAAAAAATAAAATGATGTTTGAGTAAACACCATATATAAAAAGAATGTTTGAGTAATTATCTCTTATATATATAGATGTCGGACCGGTGCATGTGGTATCAAAAGTTGAGTTCTTAAAGATGGTATGATTTGATAGTAACTTGTTGTAAAAATATGTGGTAGAAACTATATAGATTTGTATAGTGAATTTCTTGTAGAAATAAGATGAAGATTCAAACCGGAGAACAACCTACCAACCAAAAATCTTAAACCACAAGTATGCACAATAATCAATTCACGTTGGTTTGTTTTTTGTAGTAAAACTTCAATAATCGAAATACTTATTGAATTTCTCATATATATTATTTTGTTAGGTGATTTTACGCGTTATAGGCGAAGATAAATATTTAATACCAAATTGAAAACAATTTAATAGTATAAATATTTTTTTTGATATTTACTATATTTGTTCAAATATGTATTTATTATCTTTTATTAAATATTTTATATATGTCATGCTTCATTATAAATAACATTTTAAATAAAATAACATTCTTTATATATTAGGATCCAAAGCAAATTATTTGATATATATTTTTTACTTTTTGTTTTCTTCTCCATAAGTTTCTACATTTTTTTCATCTTTTTCTTTTAATTTTTCTTTTTTCGTTTTTTGTTTCACAATTTTTTTAATTGGAATTTTTTAGAAATATATAGTAATGTTGAATTTATTTTTAAAAATTAAAATCTTTGTTATAGATTTTGGATTAACTCGTATAGTAAATCGGTTTTAATTGAAAAAAAAAATTGTCATGAATTTTTACCACCAAAAAAATATTTAGGAAAAGTAATGCAAACATGTAAACTAATTTTTTTAAGAGATTACAAAAATCATTCATTAATTGTGAAACTTCATCAAACTTTATAGCTTTAGGTATTTATTAACAGTTAAAGTGTAAAACCAATCGCTAGTCCTCTTGAATTCTTCATAGTAAAATATTATGCAATAACGACATTTTCTTGTATAGATAATAGAGCATAAATTATCAAAAGATAAATAAATGAAGGGTTAGTTAGGTGTATATTAGTATTGGGGGCTGAAATTAGGTGTGTAACATGCATTGATAACTATTTATTTAGGTGTATAGCATTATATTGTTACATTCTGACGAAAATACCCTTAATGAGGTATTTAATGAGTGTTAGTAAAAAAAAATCCTAAAAATCTATTACTACAAGTTGAAAATCAGCTACCGCCGTAAAAATCCCTAAAAATATCTATAAAAGCTATAAATAGTTTCATCATAAAAAAGATTTACATTAATCCTTCTTGGCGGCAAATCTGGAAAATAAGATTCGGTATGTATAGTTAACTATATTCAGAGTTTTTTTTATGTTGTTATAGTTAGCTAATTTCTCCGAGAATAGTGAACTATTTTTGTTCCCAAATAATAATAGTCTACTATAGGCTTGGGCATTCGGGTATTCGGGTCGGGTCCAGGTTCGGGTCCTAACGGGTACAGGTTCCATCGAGTATAATAAAAACATACCCATACAGGTTCCTGTAAGATACAAGTTCCTGTAAGATACATGTTCCTGTAAGATACAAGTTCCTGTAAGATACAGGTTCAGGTTTAGGTTCGGGTCCAGGTTCGGGTCCAGGTTCCAACTTATTAAACCTTTTAAATATCCAAATTTTACAAGCTCCTTCTAGATATAGGTTCGAGTCTAGGTTTTGTGATGTATGTATACCTAAAATCTTAACAAAAACCTGTAAAATGCATTTGAAACACAAACAAACCAACTAGACAACAATCATATAGTATGAACTAATTTAAGAATACAATTATCAATCGAAGTTTGTCAATGTATAAAACGATATCAATGTAACCAAAGCAATTGGACAAATGAATATGAGCCAATGACGAATCACGAATCGAAACAGATAATTTAGACAGACGAACAACGGAACAAGAATAAGTGACGAATCACGAATCAATCGAAGCAAGATTAGAAAGAGAATGATGATGACTGTAGATCAAACTCAAGATGCCTCTGATAAAAGAGACGAGTGTGGTCGAGCTCGAGAAGGATTTGCAAAAATCGAGCTTGAAATTTTAGGGATTACATTCATTTGAGGAATCGATGTTTTGGTGTTGGTATTAGAAAGTTGAACCCGTAACAACAAATAAAAGTAAAACATTTAACTCACTTGTAAGGTTCTTTTTATCAGTATTATGACAATATTATAAAAAAATTTATAGAAAACAATATCAATAACATTTGTTTTATCATAATCTTTGGCAGATTTGACCTACTAGGCTTAGGCATACATGTTCAAGTCCGGGTACACGTTCGGGTCCAAACGGGTACAGGTTTCATCGGGTCTACTAAAAACATACCCATACAGGTTCCTCGAAAGTTTCGGGTTGGATCCAGGTTCGGATCTTACAGGTTCGGGTACACAGGTTCATGTTATTTTGCCCATGCCTAGTCTACTATATAGTTATTCAAATAATAATAGTTCACTATATATTTATTATAATAATCAATTCAATTGAAAATCTGTTGGTCTATGTGTTATCAATATTGCTAATCAATATAGTTAGCTATTATATCATCTAGTGATCAAAAATACGAATAGTTAGATATTATCTCATCAAGGATGACCAAAATAGTTAACTATACAAACATTAACTAGATAGCTATTCAAATAATAATATAGTTCACTATTCAAACACTATAATAATCGATTCACTTATATATTTGTTTATATGTTTATCAATATAGTTAGCTATTATCTCACCATTGACCTTTGTATTGACTAACTCGCAAACAAAACATAGGTAGATTATAATCTTTCATCTTTAGAGAAAAAAAAGTGTGAAAGGTAAGAGATTGTTGCGATTTTTGGCTGAGATTTTTAGAAAAAGAAGATTAAAAATAAAGGAGGAAAAGAATAAAAAGAGGAGAAGAAAAAGAGATGTGTAAGGCTAGGAGGATGTGAACGGGGAAGAGGAAGAAGGAGATGTGAATTCAGAGAAGAAGAAGAAGAAGAATGGCAGTGAGGGGGGCGTGAGATGTGAGAGAGAAGAGGGTAATTTTTTTAAATTTTTTGTCTAAGGTTTTTGATTTTTAGATTAAGGTAAATAAAGAAGAGAGTAAGTTAATTGGAGTAAGGGTAAAATTGTCATTTTCTGTTACATACCTAATTATTATTTTAAGTGTGTTAAATACTTAATTATTACTAGTACATAAGGTAATATACATGCTAATTACTCATAAATGAATATCTTAATGATTAATCGAATAAATGATCATTATTTCGGTTGACAAAAAAAAATAAAAACAAATAAAAGGATCATTATTTTTTATATACATTGGTTTATAATTGAATATTAATTTGTAAAGTTTTGTAGAGTTTTCAGAATAGAAATCTCTTTTTCTAAATTATTAAATGGTGCATATTTAAATGGGTGAATTAGCTAAATATTACTTTTTTGGTAGATAATTGACAAAATAACGTGTGTGCAATGGTATTGTGGTAAGTAGCCGTGAGATTTATAATGTTGATGAAATTGCCCATGTAATGTTTATTAAGGAAAGTAAATAATTCAGAACGAAAATTTCCTAAAATATTATTCTGAAGAAATGATATTAATTTTGGTCGAAATCTTTTTTTTAGTGAGATTTAAAAGAAACACAAATCGAAATCATGATTGAACCTGATTATGGATTGATCGTGATTGATCTAGATTTCTTCTCCTTACTCTCTAGGCTGCTAATGCTTGGGGAAAAAATATTTGGCAAATCAGATATGAAATTTAGAATATATCAAGTATTGATATGAAATTTTCATTTGTTTTGCTATAAATGGGGATCACTAATATGTTCGTCAGTTTTTCACGTGTGAAAGAAAAGCAGTGGAGAACGTGTCACAAAACTATCAATGCCGAAGACGATGTAGAATACAATTCCATGCGTATCTCGAGAGCAAAGAGAAGTAATTGTAGTTAACTATATATGTTTGCTTTGTTGTTGTAGTTAGCTTATATTATAATTGGAATATTGAACTATTTGTTTTTGTCGAAAGGAATGATGGTTGTTCTAAAGGTGGGGTTGAATGGGAAAATAATCGACTAAAATGGTTGAGTATATATGGACTATGTAAAATAGTTCACTAATGTTTGTAATATGAGAAATAATAGTCAACTATGTGATACAAAATAGTTGACTATATATCACATAGAGGTTGATATTGTGGACTCTTTAGTAACCAGTGTGTTGTGTTTCTTCTTGGAAGTATTGAAGTAATAGGAAGAGTAAAATCATAATAGGTTGTAACATCTGAAAATAGTGACCTATTTTTGGAAAATAGTGAACTATTATTTGAATGTAGTGGACTACATGGAATAATTAGAAGTAATAGCAAGAGTAATGAAATGTCGTTCTGTCTAACTTTTTAACAAATCTTATAGCGTAATGAGAGGCTTCTCAACTTTTTCATTACAACGAGTTGCAGTCTGTGAATGAATCGTTGAATTGCAATTGTGGATTGACACATACCAACTTTTTTTTGGCCTTTATGCTCTTCATTGTCAAGGCGAAACAAACGTTTTCCATAAGTGTTGTAGAAACACATCCAAGTCTCTAATCATATCAACGAGAGAGTCAATTATCTTGTCTGAAACATAAACACCAAAAAACATATTTAGCTATTGTAGTGTGGTATTGACGTTTTAGAAACATAGTTAACTACAATAATTTTAATGGTAACTACTACCATAGACATAGTTAATTATCTTGTGATGACGTTAAAATATGAACATAGCTAAATAGACAAGGTTGCAACGCTTACCAATAGCATTTGTAGGCACTAAACACGAGAGTTTTAATCTCTTCATTGCATCCAAATTTATGGGTATAAGAGATTGAGGAATTGTGAAAAGATTACATGTACGAGTAAAAGGAAAACGGAGATGAAAAATGGAGATTTCGGAATGAGAAGAAAACAAGAGAAATATATCTTTGGCTAGCGAGAGAACTGATTTATGGGTATACAATTTTGGTTGAAAATTCCGATAATCGGTGGCTGTAATGTAGACATGCAAAATGAAGAAGAGGACTAACCCAAAACTGAGAAGACGACATGAGAAGAAAATGACGGCGATGAAAAAGAAAAAGTAGGGCAAAAGGTTCATTTTTCTTTTGTAATTTGGATATTATTAAGGAAATTTTAAATGTATTGTTTTTTAATTATTTTTGTTTACATAAATATAAATCTGAATAAATACGTGAGGGTGTAATCGGAATTCTATAATGACAAAATGTTAGATAATATATTATGATTTGAATGGTGTTAGATACTATATTATTGATGAAAACCCTATTATTAAGTCTAATTTCTCTATTTAAATTGGGTTTTCTATAAATAAACCCTCCAAATAGCTAGGGTTTGCAAGTTTACCCCTGAAGTCAATTAAATGCAAGTCAACCCGCGAGATACTGCTCAACCCGCAATATAACCCTCTACTGTATATAGATTTTGTACACTGTATAATGTTGTATATATGTTGTTAAAACTACGTCGTTTTGGCATGTTTTTCAAAACAAAAGTTTGCAATCAATCGGACTCGAACTTTTGATGATTTAGGATTCTTTAAGAACACAACCGACTGTGCCACAACTATTATATTGTACTTTTTTTGGGGGTAAAATGTTAGATTTTATACCATTTTAAAATTGCGACAGCAGTTACAGAGAAAACTAAGAAAGCAGAAAGACCGAAATCTACCAAACAAACATAACATTACAACACAAAGAAACGTGAAGGCATAAACAAGTTAGACACTCGCAAAGACAAACCGAGAAGATCCTCGCTGGAGAAACACCGATTCCGAATTTTTACACTCGGACAATTGTGTTACTGCCACAGTTCCAAAGATCTCGAGGCTTCATCGTCGTTGCCACCAGCGATTCCATCCGAGGCCAGTCTTCAAAACCTCATAAGTAGTACCGCCTACAGCTTCTCCGAAGACAAACACAAAAATGGAACCAATTCAACCAACTACTCCATGACCGGCGGCACGGGAGCATCTTCGGGTAGCCAGAAAAGCCGCCTCTGACCACCATTCCCGAGCTTGCGAAAGCCACAAGAATCGTTTCCCACGGAAATTAAATAGTTGATAAACTAGAACCGCCGCCTCTATTAACAATGAATCACCACCGGAGCCTAAAACCTGGTCGTCGCTTGCCGAAACCAACAAACCTTCCATGAGCTGAAGAAAAACAAAAGTAAAACGCCACAACTGAGAACAAACACATGACAGATCTAGCCACCACCGCCGCATCTCGATCTCACATCTAGCAGATCTGCAACAACCTGCCATCAAGATACACGGAAGAGAGAGCAAAGTCTATCGTCGTGCTCTACCGCAACACCAAGAGAAGAAGGAGGAGAAGTGTCGGAGAAAAGTAGATCTGGAGCCACCACACCACAGATCTAATCGAACCGTGGCTAGCCGAAACCGGGACAGTGATGGTGAGCTCGCCGTCGTCTTTGAACGTTGATTCACTGACCACAAGCTTACGGTTTCCCAACGGAAAGACGGTTCCGGCAAATTGCATCCAAACTCAACGAAAAAAATAAGACAAAAAGTAAAAGAAGAAGATGAGCCCCTCACGGCGCCGGTGAGGAGCACCGGACACCAGAGGGGCAAAGCTTTTTTCAGATCGGAAAACTGTTTATAGAGAGAAGGAGAGGACGCGGAAGAGAGAGAAACTTTTTCCTATTATTATATTGTACTTGATGTAAGATAAGTGTATATATAGCATTTCTTTTCTCAAAGCTCAAAAAGCTCTTCAATGCCATCTTCTTCCCTATGACTTCTTATTTTTTTTTTTTGGACAAACTTTCTTTCATTAATTTAAACTTTCAGGATACATTTGTTGCTACAAACAAACTTGAAAGCATTAGAAGATAAAGCATAAACATACTTAAAAGCATTAGAAGATAGAACATAGATAGATTCATCATTAAACGACAGCGAATCCGAAGCCAAGCATGGATGCGTCGGTATAATATTCACGGCAAAGCCGGATTGTAGTAACTTAGTCACCTTGCTTTCGCCTTGTGACGTTGAAAAACATCCTTTACCCTTGAATCTTGTCGAAACAAAATCCGTTGCATCTTTTGATTCCGTAGAAAACGTTACACAAGAATACAAATTGGTTAAGGAGTTACATTTCCACGGCTTTGAAACCGGGATGAGTTCTCCTCTCATGGAGAGGGAAAATGGTAATACGGTTCTCTTCCCGTTCGGAAAGAGAAGTGAAAGTGATCTCTCCCAAAGGGAGGAAGGTGATAAGAATTCTTTCTCCTTGTATGAGGAAATTAAGATGTTAGACATCATAAACATTGAAAATCTTGAACCAGCGAACCTGCAATAAAAAAGAGCACAAATCTTGGATCTTGGTAGGTTGGAAGAGAGCCTAACAACACTATTAAAGATCTTGGGCCAAGCCCAAATTTGCAGACCACAAGAAGCAACTTGTATCTTTGATGGAATGAATGACCGGAGGTTGTGGTTCGGAGAGTCTGTATTCCAATCGTCGGAGCAGAGTAGTGGTGGATATGGGTGTGGGAACAAAGCTACACCGGAGAGGCTCGCATGAACGGATGCGTCGATATGGATCTGTTGTGAGCAGAGATGAGTCGTGGCTACAATGATGGAGGATTTGTTTCCGCCGACAGTTGGAACGGCAAGCCGTTCATCGAGCACTAGTGAGACACGGCGGCGGCGGTCGGTGGTTGAGAAGGTTCTTCGGGATTTGCCCGAGAAAGGATCAGATCCGGTGGACTCAAATCGAAAATCTGAGGGGACGGAAGCACTCCCAGAAAATATCGATACCAGATCCGGAAGAGAAGGATTGAGAGACAGCCTCGTTGGCTGAGTTTCTAGAGAATACGATCGAAAAACAAAACCAGAAATAGATGCAGATGAAAAAGCTAAATGGATGAGAAACATAAACAAAGGTGAGAGAAGGCAACGCCGGCGAGCTTTTGCTCCACCGGCGTCGGAAAACGGTGAAAGCTTTAGTGCCTCGATATCAGCGTCAGAGAGAGCGGCTAGGGCGAACCTTTAGTTAGTTAAAACTGATGACTTCTTATTTATTAATGGAGGTTTACATATCCTAACTAAAATTTCAAAAAAAAAAACTCATTTGTCACTACTCATTCCCTCATTCCTCCTTCTTTCTCTCTTTCTCCATGAAAGTAAAGCTTAAAGCTTCAATGGTGATTTTCGTTTGGTAGGAAATTAGTAAGAAAATTTGATTTTTTTTGTTAGAAGCTCATTGATCTCGAAAATTCAACGCCGGTTACCGTTCATTAATCGGAGGTCGGAATAAATCATAATTGGATTTTTAAAATTTCCAATCTCAAATTGTTTTAGCTGAATTGAACATTTCGCGAACCGGTTCTATATGATCTAAGACCGGTTCTGAATTTTTGAGATTCATTAAAGTAAACGCCTGAAATCGTTGTTCATTTCAACATGTTTTAGTTTTAAAACGACTGCAATTTGAGCCGGTTTGGTAGTTTTTAAACCGGTTTTGTAAAAACCGGTACCATATGCCAATTTCTCTTATCGAAATATGTCCAACGGTATATCAACTATACTTGTTTCACTTTGGATTCATTTTAGATAGTTAATTGATATCTGTAAGTATGGTGGTGCAAAGTGATTAAGGAAATATTTAAAATCTATTTGGAGGGTTTCTTTGCAGAAAACCCATTTAAATTTGGTATAGTAAAATCTTTGTAAGTCTTATTATAAGTTTATGTGAAAATATATTTATATAAAGTTGTTTAGAAACTTTATGGTGACAAAAATTAATCTTTATATATTTTTAAGTTACAAACGAAAATATTATAATGTATTGATCATTAAAATTGATCTTTATTATTTATGTAAATAAATATAAAATTAATTATAGAAGATTTTATAAAAGGTTTGATTATGATTCAAATTTGCCATGAAATGGGTTAGTAAGTTAATTGTTAGGTCATAGAATTAGATTTAAGAATTATAAATGGTAAGTGTTGGTCCATGTTTTTTATTTAAGTTAATGGGGTAAGTAGAATTAGTCCATGTTTTTTATTTAAGTCACGTTTGACACGATTTGTTTTCTTTCTAAGATTGAATGAGAAGATGACACATAAGCACCTTTAACAAAACCACCTCTTTAACAATATTTAGGGGATTTAATTATTTAGTAAAATATTAAGTTTTTAAAACAATAATCAGTTTATAAAAAAAAGCTACTAAACCATGGACTTTCGTGTAGTGAAGAGAATGACAACAAGATTTTTCTAAATAAAGGATTCGGTTCCACGTACCAACGAAAAAGACGATTTTAGCCTCCAACTTGAGTAGCAGATATCCTCTTGGGAAGCGTGAAAATCTTTTGGCACAAGAGAAAATATTTAGGGCACTCGAGTTCAATCTAGAGTAGCTGCTTAAATGCTTCCTAGCCATATATTTTGTGTGTGTCAGGCGGCGGAAATTTATTGTTTCCAACCTCGAGAATATGCGTGATACATACAATTGTATGAAACGATAAAAGATAATACCCATAAAGCATGTCTTCCCCTCTATATATACGCATAGCCATAGTAATAAATATTCACACCATCAAACCATTCTATCTTTTTCTACATTTATTCTCATAAACTCTCGACGGTTACAACCAACGACATCTTTACCGAAACCTCTGGACACAGCTCGGCAAGGTAGGTCACCTCCATCCCAATTTTTGTTATCCTTCATAAATATGTAAAGCCATAGATCTATTTAATGCTAATAATTGAGGAAGATGTTATTTTATCTCTCATAGCGAACGTATATAAAGATAGTTTTGTAACCTTAGATTTGTTTTCCTTTTTGTTAAATTCAGATGAATGGAATGATACGTCTCCTTCGAGGCAATTGGATCATTACAACCAACGTACGGTGAGAATTCGTTCTGAAACGGCAGATCTGGGTTTTGTGATCAACATAGGAGAGAATGATAGGTTTGACTATGTAGTTGATCACATCGGACGTCGGTACCTGTTGGAGACCGGAACACCTGCTGCTCTTACTTACAGGCCGCCGCAGATCACTACAGGGTCATCCCCAACTCCTACTCTGAACACCGGACCACCAGATGATAGTACGACCGAGTCAGAGTTCACACAGTTCAAGATCGTCCGTTAAAGGAACACCGGATGCTCTTACTTACAAGCCGATGTGTGTTACTTTCGGTGCCGCTATAATAGCGATGTATAAATTCCAGTGTCACCGTCCTTTCACTGTAGGAACGAGAACATATCTCACTGACTCTCCAACAGCAGAAGCAAGGCGTCCTAGCCTTGCTGAATACAATGGTAATTGTTTGTAGTAAAGATGAAACGACCTGACCTGTTTTTTTTTTTAAACAAGAAACCCTTGGTTTCGGATTAGCATTCCCATAAATGCTATCCTCAACAACCAAGCAAACAATACAATAACAGTGGATAACTTAAACAATTAAACCAAGCAATCAATTCCATTAAAATAGCTAAACCGGTTCAACAACGAATTCCAAATCAAAAGGTTCCACAAAACCAGCAACCTAACAGCCGTTCTAAAACGAAAAGGAAAGACAGGAAACACCCAACACGAGACCCTAGATCATCTCCCTCTTCTTAGCCGTGATTCCACGATCACAATTTGCCTTTACCTGCATCACATGGAAAAAAGAGATGCGTGAGTATTATCACAAATACCCAATGAGACGGTCCTCCCATCTACGACTGCGCACTCAGACGCGATGGATCCGCTCAGGCAAACATACATCACACAATCACACAAACACAACCAAACGGCTCAACCACAGCCCAACAGGCGGCCTGTCGATCGACATTACCACTAGGTGTCGATCGACACCCCTGTTCATACCTGTCGATCGACACAACTCTTTCTCTGCTGATTTTTGAGGCTTGGTTCGCTCAAATGCGGCCAAAAAGACTTAAATATGAAGCCCTAGGGTTTCCCCAAACCGGTACGGTCTAATTGAATGACTTAAATCGAACCAGAAAACCAACCAATTTGGGTACCTGATCGACAACCCTAAACCCTAAACCCTAAACCCTTAAGAGCCCTGTCGATCGACAGACACCACGTGTGTCGATCGACAGACACCACGTGTGTCGATCGACAGACACCACGTGTGTCGATCGACAGACACCACGTGTGTCGATCGACAGACACCACGTGTGTCGATCGACAGCCCCTCCATTTTCCTCAAAAATGGTTCACGGGCGTCACAATTCTCCCCCACTAAAACTGGATTCGTCCTCGAATCCTCAAACATTACTCACCAAGCTACCCCTGGCCTAACCCGCCAGTAACACCGGAGACTACATCTCCTAGACCCTCTCGAGGCTCACATCCGTCCTATGCATATAGACCCGTCTCAGACATTGATTGCCCATAGCTCATAACTCATAACCACCATCTAGCTCCCGGGATCGTCACTTCTCAGCTCTAAGTGTCTAGTATCAACCCACCTCAGTCCGTGCAGTCCTGACGGTGTTTGATACTTAACCATCTCCACACCTCAACCCATCAAGACACACAGTCTATCAAGCACCCGGTATGCAAAGATCTGCCAGAGGTCGCAACCTCCCAAACTATCTCCATACCCTTACGCTCTCAATCCACGCAGTCCTGACGAACGATCGGTATGCAGGGAACCCACTATTCCCCGGAGAGACGCATCTCTCGAGATCTGCCGGAGACTCATCTCCATGAAAGAACCAATGTCTATCTCTGAGCTATGCAATCAATTCCTAACGTCTATAATGCACCTCTGACCGGAACTACCTCATAAGGTCTCACATGATATTCCCCTCCCGGAATACCATCACAACCGTGATCATCACAGATCACCCGGACCATCCATCACCCCGGAACTAGACAGGTCTAACCACCGTAAAACTTCTATTCCGAGACTCTCTCGCACATACACACACACAAACCGCTAGAGTCCCCACCAAAACTGGCAAATTCCATTCGCAATAAAACTTCCATTCCGGGGTTCTCTAACCGCTAACACATGACTAACAAGTCATAAACACATAAGAAAGACACTTTCTTATTCAACTGGAAAATGTCATAATCATTACAACTTAAAGAAAATACAAAATCCACAACCAAAAACCTCACCACACCCGGTGATCACAACACAAAAACTGAAACTGGAAACCACAAAGAAAAACAAACCACTTCTTGAATTTCGTTTTCATCTTTGCCTCTGGTTCCCAAGTCTCCTCCTGAATACTGTCACAGTCCCACAAGACTCTCAACAACGGCACTCTCTTCCGGCGCAGAACCTTGATACTTCTCTCAAGAATCCTAACCGGCCTCATCCCAACAATCAGATTTGGCTGAAGATCCGCAGGAATCGTCACTGCTACCTCCTCAGAAGCATGCAAGCATCTCCTGAGTTTCGAAACATGAAACACATCATGGAATTTCTCCATAATCGGGGGCAGCTCCAACCGATAAGCCACTGGTCCCATACATTCCACAACCCGGAACAGACCCATGTACCTCGTACTCAGCTTATCCTCGGATATGGACCTGTTCAGACCCCGCATCATAGCCATCTTGAGATACACTCGATCTCCGACTGCAAAATCCAACTCTTTCCTTCTCCTATCGGCATAACTCTTCTGCCGATCTTGAGCCTCTTTCATGTTCAGCTTCACAACACGGATCTTCTCCGTCGTCTCCTGAACAAAATCAGCCCCACAGATACTCCTCTCCCCCACTTGGGTAAAACATAGCGGAGTACGACATGGCCTCCCATACAACGCCTCAAAAGGAGCCATTCCGATACTCGCCTGGAAACTGTTGTTATATGCGAACTCCACCAAACTCAAGTGATCCGCCCAATGACCACCCCAATCTAGCACGCACATCCTCAACAAATCTTCCAGTGTCTGAATCGTCCTTTCGGACTGCCCATCCGTCTGCGGATGATTAGCTGTACTCATTTGCACCTTAGTGCCCATCTCAGCCTGAAAAGATCTCCAGAACACTGACGCAAACCTCGGATCTCGATCCGACACAATACTCGCTGGCACACCATGCCACTTCACAATTTCCTTCACATACTTCTTAGCCAAGACCTCCGCTCCATCTGTCTTCTTAATGGCCAGAAAATGTGTTGACTTAGTCAGACGATCCACAATCACCCAAATCGCGTCATAGGTCCGAGAAACCGGCAACCCTACCACGAAATCCATAGTGATCATGTCCCACTTCCACTCTGGAATGGGTAAACTCTACAATAAACCACTAGGAACCTGATGCGCAGCCTTCACCAGCTGACACACATTCCAAGCTGCAACCCAATCTGCCACATCTCGCTTCATCCCGACCCAATGATAGTATCGTTTCAGATCCCTATACATCTTAGTCGCTCCCGGATGAATCAAAAACTTACTCGCATGAGCTTCTCTCAGAATTTCCTGCCTCAGTTCCTCATCCTTAGGAACACAGACTCGTCCATGCACTAAGATAGTCCCGTTAGCAGAAACCTGATATTCGGAACCAGTAGTCTTGGAGAGATCTAACAACACCGGATCCTTCTCCTGAGCTACTCGGATCCTGCTCAATAGATCCGCCTGATCCGCCGCCGCTAACCCCAACGGTTCCTCTGAAGTAACACACATCCTTAACGTACTCAACATGCTCACAAGAGTCTCCACATCACAGCCCCTGAGATGAATCATACCTCTTCCGACTAAGAGCATCTGCTACAGTGTTAGCCTTACCAGGATGGTAGACAATGTCCATGTCATAATCAGCCAACAACTCTGACCATCGCCTCTGTCGTACATTTAAATTCTGCTGAGTAAAAATGTACTTCAGATTATGATGATCAGTGAACACCTGAACTCTGCCACTATACAAGTTAGACCTCCAGATTTTCAACGCGAAGATCACTGCAGCCAGCTCTAAATCATGAACAAGATAATTGCCTTCGTGCTTCCTCAACTGCCTCGAAGCATACGCAATCACCTTACCCTGCTGCATCAGCACACAATCCAAGCCAACTCCCGAAGTATCTGTGTACACCACGTAAGGCTCACCCGGCTCAGGCAACGCCAATACAGGTGTACTAGTCAACATCGTCTTCAATTTTGCGAAACTCAGCTCACAATCCGCCGACCACACAAAAGGAACATCCTTCCCCGTCAGCTTCATCATGGACTGAGCCATACTCGCAAAACCTTTAACGAATCTCCGATAATAGCCTGCTAACCCAAGTAAACTCCGGATCTCAGTTGCATTCCTCGGTCTAGGCCAATCTCGGATAGACTCGATCTTTGCCGGATCCATAGAGACTTCTTCTGCAGAAACGATGTGACCCAAAAATCCCATCTCTCTCTGCCAGAAACTGCACTTACTCAACTTCGCAAAGAGCTTCTGTTCCCGCAACTTCTCCAGAACTCTCCTCAGATGAACCTCATGTTCCTCCAGACTCTTCGAATACACCAAAATGTCATCGATGAAGATAATCACGAACTCATCTAGATACTCCTGGAAAACTCCGTTCATCAACCTCATAAATGCCGCAGGTGCATTCGTTAACCCGAATGACATCACCACAAACTCAAAATGCCCATACCGAGTCGTGAAAGCCATCTTCCGAACATCTGCTTTGTCTATCGGAATCTGGTGGTACCCGGATGCCAAGTCAATCTTAGAGAACCAAGTAGCCCCTCTCCACTGACCTAACAACTCATCAATTCTCGGAAGAGGATACTTGTTCTTCTCAGTGACTCGGTTAAGCCCTCGATAATCGATGCACAACCGGAAACTACCATCTTTCTTCTTCACAAACAACACCGGTGCTCCATACGGTGAAGTACTTGGTCTAATAAACCCCTTCTCCAATAAATCCTCCAACTGCTTCTTCAATTCAGCCAACTCTGCTGGAGCCATTCGATAGGGTGCCTTAGACAACGGCGTCGTTCCGGGCTCTAACTCAATCGTGAAAGGATCCAACCGAGACGGCGGTAGTCCCTGCAACGACTGAAAGACATCCTCGAAATCCCGAGCGACCCGAATATCTCTCACAGCAACCTCACCAACAGCCTCCGGCATTACAATCGTGGCCAGGTTAGCCTCGCAACCCCTCTCAATCATCGCCTCTGCCTGGACAAGTGAGATTACGAGACTACCTGAAGTCGGTCTCACTCCTTGGTAAACCAACCTACCACTTTCACGTTCGAATACCACTCGACCCCGATGACAGTCCAGATGGACCCTGTACCGATTTAACCAATCCATACCAAGGATAACATCGTACAGCTCCACCGGACTAATCACTAAGTCAGCTGGCATCAACTCTCCCGCTATCAAAACATCCACCTCCTTCGCCCGACCATGCGTAGCTAGACGTTCTCCCCCAGCAACCATGACCGGTCCAGTCCGCTCACCAGCGCTACTCCGGATACCACTTCTCTCAGCATGATCCGGAGTAATAAAGCAATTCGATGCTCCAGAATCAAACAACACGTGGGACTCACACCCACCTACAAATAAGGTCCCTACACAATTCCCATGTGCTAAGCAACCTAACTTTATATCACAGGCAAATACTCTAAAATAAGCACCAAAAAATTCAACACTACTGAATTTACAAAGTCTGAATTAGAAAGTTACATGTGATCAGTCTCGAGCTCGGCTCTCCCGGCGTTGCCATAGCCGGCGGACGCTCCATCGCTTCGATCTGGTCCAAAGGCTGCACCGGCCTATACTGAGCTACTGGCTGGACCACCGCCACTGCCAACGGCTGCAACTTCGGACAGTTCGGCCTGATGTGCCCCAACTCTCCACACTGATAGCAAGTCCGAGCCGCTCGAACCTCACTCTGCTTCGGGAAACTCACCCTCTTGTTGTCTAGACTACCACAAACGTAACAGCCCCGACCACTCTGACCCGATCCCAAAGCGTCATCCCACTTCCTCTTCTGTCCCTGCACAGGCTTGCCGCCTTTGCCAGGACCCGCCTGCTGCACCTGCTGCTGCTGAGGCCTCCGAGGCTGAACAGCTGGAACTACAACCGCAGCCTACTCCCTCAGATCCTCCTCGATCTGTGCAGCCACCTCTACCAACTCCACTCTACACCCGAACCTGATGCCTCTGCACCGAGTCCGTAAATCTGGTCGAAGTCCTCGCAAGAACCTCCGAACCTGAGCCTGCTCATCTTCCAAGCTCCTACCAGCATAACCCAGGATTCTGTTAAACTCCACGTCATACTCCCGCACCGACCTCGCTCCCTAAGTCAAGTCCAAGAACCTCGCCTCCAAACGATCTAACGCCTCCTGAGGGAAGAACTTGGAGTTAAACTCCGTCACAAAATCTGACCACGACATCGCAGTCCCAACCCATCTAGCTGCCACACTCCTCCACCAGAGGTGTGCATCACCGTCCAAATAATGGACCGCCAAGTCAACCTTGTATCCCTCAGGACACCTAATCGAGCGGAAATTCCGCTCCAACCTCATCCGCCACTCATCAGCCTCCTCAGGCTTCACACCTCCCGCAAAAGAACCCATACCGATCCTCTGCATCTGCTCCATCATACGGATATATGACGGAACCTCATCAGCAACCGCAGCCCTCGGCTGCACCTCTGCCACTCGTGGTAACACAGGAGCCTGCACTGGCACCGCACCCGGTAACCGCTCCAACAACTGTCTCAGCAGATCAGCCAACCGATCATCTCCAGCCTGGGCTACCCCTGCGGCCGCGACTGCACCCCCAGCTGCGCTTACACCACCAGCACCACCAGCCTCAACGGGACCCAAACCAGCCCCTACAGGACCCACATCGGCCCCACCAGGACCCAAACCGGCCCCCACACTGGCAGTCACACTGGCAGTCTGACCCTCATGCACTCACAAGCAGACCAGCTAAGAACTAAAAAGACCCAACATACAACAATCAACACTTACCGTGGAATCTCTTTTAAGGCTCGAAGGAAGATGATCTAGAACCCCGAACCCATAGAATTGCAAATTTACCAATTTCAATCCTAGCAGTTCTAGTCCGTCCTAAAACCGTAAGGGCTCTGATACCAAACTGAAACGATCCGACCCGTTTTTTTTTAAACAAGAAACCCTTGGTCTCGGACTAGCATTCCCATAAATGCTATCCTCAACAACCAAGCAAACAATACAATAACAGTAGATAACTTAAACAATTAAACTAAGCAATCAATTCCATTAAAATAGCTAAACCGGTTCAACAACGAATTCCAAATCAAAAGGTTCCACAAAACCAGCAACCTAACAGCCGTTCTAAAACGAAAAGGAAACGACAGGAAACACCCAACACGAGACCCTAGATCATCTCCCTCTTCTTAGCCGTGATTCCACGATCACAATTTGCCTTTACCAGCATCACATGGAAAAAAGAGATGCGTGAGTATTATCACAAATACCCAGTGAGACGGTCCTCCCATCTACGACTGCGCACTCAGACGCTATGGATCCGCTCAGGCAAACATACATCACACAATCACACAAACACAACCAAACGGCTCAACCACAGCCCAACATGCGGCCTGTCGATCGACACTACCACTACGTATCGATCGACACCCTTGTTCATGCCTGTCGATCGACACACCCACGGTGTCTGTCGATCGACAGCTCCACAAGACCCTGTCGATCGACACAACCTCTAGGTGTCGATCGATAGATCCTCAACCACCTGTCGATCGACACAACCACTAGGTGTCGATCGACAGCTCTCGTGTTGTCCTGTCGATCGACAGACCTAGTGGTTGTCGATCGACAAGCCGTCGCAGATTCATGGGAAATCGATCATTATCCTCTCGGATCGATCTCCTCCTCTGTGATGACACGAAACCTGCACAAAAATCACAATCCACACAATCTACACACAAATCACAGTCTCAAACAATCCACACAAGATTCAATCAATCAATTCACAACCTACCACCACACAACCCTAACGAATCCACCGGCTTAGAAGTCATGGTCACGCACTCACCTTAGATTTTCGGATAGAATCTGATAGTATTGAAGCTAGACACGAAATCCACGACAATCCCCACGAAATTCCTCTCCAAAACGATCAAGAACGAAACCCTAACTCAAAAACCCTAACAGAAACAAGAGAACTCCTCTCAACTCTTTCTCTGCTGATTTTTGAGGCTTGGTTCGCTCAAATGCGGCCAAAAAGACTTAAATATAAAGCCCTAGGGTTTCCCCAAACCGGCCCGGTCCAATTGAACGACTTAAATCGAACCAGAAAACCGACCAATTCGGGTACCTGTCGATCGACAGACACTAGGTGTGTCGATCGACAGCCCTTAATAGCCCTATCAATCGACAGACACCACGTGTGTCGATCGACATCCCCTCCATTTTCCTCAAAAATGGTTCACGGGCGTCACAAAAGATGTATTTCTAATATCTTTAAATTTTGTCATGTTCTCATCTTATGCCACTTAGTATCTCACTAATAGCAAAAATATGCAGATTTGATTTCAGGTAGAACAATCATGGCGACTCCAAGTATGTTGGATACTGTGTTTACCGATGTTGAGATGCTGATGCTGCAGAGGGTTCACCTTGAGATCTCTGCTCGAACCCAATTCAGCAGATTGAATAATCACCTCAGCAGGAGGCGTTGAAATTGTGATTATTGAAGATGATGATAACCTTGATATGGATCACTCTGGTTCTAATGGAGATGCGCATGCTTCACCTCCAACAGGAGGAACTACATCAGGTTGGTGTTTAACATTCAACTAATTTAGTGTCATTATTAGGTTTTGTAGCTGCTACTAATATTATACGATAGAAATGTTAAGCACATGATAATACTTGCTTCTTTCTTGTAGATCAAAATACAGTTACCCAAAATGGTTACCAGGCCTATAGTCAACAAGCTCCTAATGGATATCGTGCCTTTGGGGATGTTGGCCTCAATCTTCTTGACACGTATATGCAGCCAAATTGGAGTATGAGTGGTGTAGGTGATACCTTGGTGCTAGGTTGGGATGGAGGAAGAATATCCTCTTGACGATGAAGCTTATTTCTTTGGAGATGATGATTTATTGTACACTCTCCCACCATAACCAATGTTAGGCAACGACGCCATTGTTCTAACTACTGCTGTTAGTGGAGATACGTCATCAACGAGTCTTCAAGTGAGCTATGCTTGATGGCTGATTTTGAATCTGAGCATAACCTAGCTATAATGCCATCCCAACCAACTGTCCCTCCAATGATCCCTACTGGTTTAGATGCAGATAATAACTCAGTCGAAGGTATCTATACAACTAAACATCTATAATTTTCGTATGTGTTTTCTAATTGTAATGGGAAAAAACTGTCTTTCAAGGCGACGACATTGGTGAAATAGCTCCACGGAATCTGGACACTGTGCCATCGGATATTGTTCCGTCTACCTCCAGTGAACCTTTCTTAGGTCTTACTCTGAGCTGCGGTCAAGTGAAAAGAGTTACATGCCCACAGCCTAACAATGACGATGGTGGAAGCACCTCGGATGGAAGTCTCAATGCTGGTGTGTTTTAACTGTCAACTTTTCTGCCAAGAATAAGTTTATGTGTAATATTAATGTTTGAACGGCTACTTATTTCTGCTTCGGTTAAGTTAAAAATTGGACGTAATGAGCCAATACTAATTCAATCTTTTGTTTGTACTATATGGTTTAGATGTAATTAAATGATATTTTGTGTTTTGAACTTTATGTATGAAAATCATGGTTAATGTACTTTGTAACCTCTCTATGTTGAATACGAATCAATCTAATATATAAGTTTTAAATTGTAGGCAACGATATCAATATTCAACAAAACTTATTTGTTGGCATGATATTCTCAAACCGGAACAAGTTTAAAAACCATATGGCTCTATACGCCATCCATCATCAATTCTAAGTCGGAATGCTAGGCCAACTCCTGCAAATATGGTCATACAATGCTGGGGGAAAACATGTAAATGGAGGGTTTATGCTGCCTGAGTTGAGGGCTCTGAAATGTTTGAGATACGAAAAGCATTCCTAACACACTTGCACGGTGTATGAAAGAGGTGGTTTCCAAAGGAAAGCTACAACTACTGTAATTGGGGGGTTAATGAGATCCAAATACGGTGGTTTCGGAAGTGGCCCAACCCTAAAAGAAATCATGGATCTAGTGCGTGGTGATCATAATGTTAGAATTTCATATTGGAAAGCATGGAGATTAAGGGAGCTAGCAATGGACTATGCCAAAGGTTCTGCCAGGGTCAATAGTAGGAATGGAAACAACTTATCATGAAGGAGTTGGTCAACGCTTTAAGTACATGTTCTTTGCATTAGGAGCCTCAGTAGAAGGGTATACATTTATGCGCAACGTAGTCGTGATTGATGGAACACACTTGAAAGGGAAGTATGCAGGCTGTCTATTAAGTGCAACCGTTCAAGACGACAATTACAACACTTTTCCATTAGGGTTTGCAATAGTTGATAGCGAGAACGACAAGTCATGGGCGTGATTTTTTCGAAAGTTGTCTTCTGTAGTCCCAAACGAGAAGGAACTTGTGTTCATTTCAGACATACACGCCTCTATTTATGATGGACTAAGCAAGGTATGACGAACATTTAAATACTAATATAGCTGTTAATACATATAGTAGACTCTAAATATGACATTAGCTGCTAATTAAATTTGTAGTTACAACTATTATATTTTACACTTATCTCATGTAGGTGTACCCAGAAGCAGGACATTGCGCATGTGTTGTCTATCTCAAGCGTAAGGTTAAGGCCTAATTCGGGGGAAGATACCTTGGTCGATTGATATCTAAAGCTGCTATAGCGTTTCGCCTTGTGGATTTTTATCGTGCTTTCTCAGAAATTAAGACCATGGACTCTAGATGTGCTTATTATTTAATTGAAGTGGAATTCGAGCATTGGGCACAAGCCCCTTTTGCAGGAGGCCGGTACGATCAAATGACAAAAAATATAGCAGAGTCATGGAATGCAGCGATTAGGGAGGCAAGAAAATACCCGGTTGTGCCCCTTATTGATTATATAAGAGCAAAGCTGATGACCTGGTTTGCAGAACGGAGGGAATCATCATTATTAGCCACAAACGTGCTAACACCAAAGATCCTCGAACTCGTGGCTGATAATTTTCAAACTTCTGCGGGTTATGATGTACACAAAATCAAGAACAAGAATTCGAGATCCGTGACAAGGAAGGTATTCCTTTCCGCGTCAACCTTGCCAAAAAGAGTGTACATGCTTTGAGTTCCAAAAGCTGCATATACCTTGTTCACATGCGGTAGCCGCCGCCTTGTGTTCAAAAGTCTGTGTGGAATCATTAGTTGCAATCACCTACTCAACTGATTACTGGAAAATAGCTTATGCAAATACAATCAATCCGACTACAGAGATAGATGGAGAACCAACTGAAGAGTCCTCAATATCATCTCTAGACCTATTCCCTCCTTCAACTAGACACCCACCTGGTAGACCTCGAAAGAAGCGTTTCTTTTCGCTGTGGGGAAACACTTGTAAGCTTACAATTGCGCATGTACATTGTAGATCATCAATACTATTATTTGTTAACATGGACATATGGTTTTCTTAACAGGCGAAGACATTGAAACGTTGATCAATGTGTAGCAGATGTAAGAGGCTTGGCCACAACCCAACAACTTGAAAAATGGCAATATCCTAAGGAATTGTGTTTGAAGGGGTAACTTTGCGTTGATGATATGTCGCCTCCAATAAAGTGTTGTACATGGGTCAACAATAGGGTTCTTTCTGTTATATATTGGGTGACAGAGCCGTGACATGGTATTATTTTTTAAAACATTTGCCTAGAGCATCAAATAAATTTTAGAAAGTTTAAGGTCATCATTTTTTGTTTTTTTTAAGTTTAAGGATATTATTCTTCTTAATTTTATTTAGTTACAACATTAATTAGATGTTGATAATTTTGTGGTAAAAAAAATGTAAACCACCATAGGAACATGAGTTACTTTAATTTAACAAAAATAAAAACAATGATTTATTATTAAAACTAGATTAAGACCCGCATAATATGCGGGTATTAAATATTGATTGTAATGCCGGTGAACCAAAATTTAGAAAATAGAATTGAATTGGACCGAATGGTTTTATTTTAATTGTTCGGTTTGGCTGGTTTGGGTTAAGGGAACCCTAGGGCTCGTTTATAAGAGAGATTAGCCTCCCTTTAAAGCAGAAAAACGTGATAGAGGCTGAAAAATTGGAAGAGAAGAGAATATGATTCGTTTTGGTGTTTGTAGAAAAGAATGAGATGAAGACAGTTCTGACGCGTTTTAGAAGAACAGAGGATCAGACTGTCTATCTGTTTGGATTGGAGTGAAACTTTTAGGGTAACTTCTCCACTCTTATATCTAGCTATAGGCGAAATCGGATTGTCTTTTGGATGAGTATTCTGAGATTTATTGTTGTTAGTCCGAGACCAAGATTTGTATGTTTTAAAAAAAAATGGGTCGGGTCGTTTCAGTTTGGTATCAGAGCCTTTACGGTTTTAGGACGGACTAGAACTGCTAGGATTGAAATTGGTAAATTTGCAATTCTGTGGGTTTGGGGGTTCTAGATCATCTTCCTTCGAGCATTCAAAGAGATTTCACGGTAAGTGTTGATTGTTTTGTGTTTTGGTTCTTTAGTGCTTAGCGTGTGCTGTGGTAGAACAGTGTGTGGCTAGAGGCACTAGAGAAGGTGGACTTGGTGGCCGAGTGACCGTGGAGGTCAGGATTGTGGTCGAAGACAAAGGAGTGAGTCGGCTGGGAATGCGGCTCAGAGTTCCACGTTTGAGACTGTGACAGATCCGTAGACGTATCAGTAGGGTATGTGTATTAGTGCGAGTGCCAGTGGGAGTACCTGTGTGAGAGCCACTGTGAGGAATGTGGGCCAGGGCTGGTACTCGAGCTGGTGCTGGATTGGCACGCTGTTCGGGTGCGCCCGCCGGAGGAGTCCAGGAGACGAGTTGATCGTCTGACAGATCTGTTGCAGTAATTGTTGTGGCAGGCACTAGTGAGTAAGTCTGCCGGGAGTGCGGCTCAGAGTGCTACGCATGTGGCTGAGAGTGATCCATAGACGCTTCAAGACGGCTTGAGCGCCATTGAGACTGCCAGCGTGCAGCCAAGTGTGAGGGCTGGTGGGGATAGTGTGGTCCCAAGTTGGCTGCCGGGGGCCGGAGTGGGTCCTCGTGAGGTTGGTAGTGCGGGTGCGCCCGCGGGTGGGGTTCAGGGTCGAGATGATCGTCTGGCGGATTGGCTTCAGCAGTTATGGGAGCGGTTACTGAGGGCGATGCCAGTTAGGCTCCGGTGATGCACAAGTGGCAGTTGTGCAGCTGAGGGTTGCGGTTGTCGGTAGGGTTCCGTCTTATTTGCGGATAAGGGAACAGGTGTAGAGGATTGGTATAGGATTCTTTGCGAGTGGTGTGTTGCAGCTAGGAGGGTTCAGGCAGAGTTGGCCTGGGCGGACTTTTGGACAGAGTGTGATGCCAAGTTCTTTCCTCAAGAGGTTGCGGATAGTTTAGAGACGAGGTTTTTGGAACTGGATCTGGGAGAGAGATCAGTTCGGGGGTATGATTTGGAGTTTAACCGACTCCTGGGTTATGCTGATTTATGCTGGTAGGAGCATGGAGGGCGAAGAGGCCCAGGATAAGAGGTTCTTGAGAGGACTTCTATAAAAATTATGGACATGGTGCGGAGAGTCCATGTATGCGGCGAGAGCATAGTTGGTTGAGAATGTTGGAGGCATTGTCGAGGACTTGTGGGAGCAGGCTGTGGTGGTTAGCCTAGCTATTCAATCTATTAAGTCTCAGCAGCAGGTGATACCTGGCATGGCGGCAAGCCTGCGCATGGACATAAAAGGAAGTGGGAGGAAAGTTACTAGTTACTCATGGCCGGGCGAGAGGCGTGGAGATTCTAGTGGCTGGTGAGTTGATGCCAGGGCACTTGGTGATCAGTCCAGTGGAATTATATGATGGCATCCTGTGTACGGATTGGCTTGATCAGTACATAGTTCATCTGGATTGTCACCGGGGTCGTGTTGTGGTTGAGCATGGTGTAGGAAGTTTGGTTTATCAAGGAGTGAGACCGACTTCTGAGAATCTCGTGATCTCTTGGGTGTAGGCTGAGGCTATGACTCAGGGGTTGCGAGGCTTACTTGGAGACTATTGTGCTGGTGGAGTCTGTAGATGAGGTTGCAGTGAGGATATTCGGGTTGTCCAGGATTGTGAGGATGTCTTTTGGTCGTTGCAGGGATTACCGTCGTCGCGGTCGGATCCTTTCACGATTGAGTTAGAGCCTAGGACGACGCCGTTATCTGAGGCACCTTACAGGAGGGCTCTAACAGAGTTGGTAGAACTGATGAGGCAGCTAGAGGGTTTGTTGAGTTAAGGGTTTCTTTCGGTCGAGTACTTAACCGTGGGGAGAACCGGTGTTGTTTGTGATGAGGAATTGTGATAGTTTCTGGTTGTGCTTCGATTATCGAGGGCTTAACCGAGTCACTGTGAAGAACAAGTATCCTCTTCCGAGAATTGATGAGTTGTTGGATCAGTTGAGAGGGGCTACTTGGTTTTTCAAGGTTGACTTGGCATTCGGTTACCACGAGATTCCTATCGATGAGGCAGATGTCACGAAGACGGCTTCCAGGACTCGGTATAGGCATTTTGAGTTTATGGTGATGCCTTTCGGGTTGACGAATACACTAGTTGCGTTTATGAGGTTAATGAGCGAAGCCTTTCAGGAGTATCTGGATGAGTTCGTGATTAACTTCATTGATGGCATATTGGTGTATTCAAAGAGTCTTGGGGAGCATGAGTAAAGAGAGGGCAGTTTTAGAGAAGTTGCAAGAGCAGAAGCTGTTTGCTAGGTTGAGCAAGTGCAGTTTCTGGCAAGGGAAATAGGTTTTTCAGGGTCTTACTGTTTCTGCAGGTGGAGTTTATGTGGATCCAGTTAAGATGCAATCAAGCTGAGATTTGGCCTAGACCGAGGAATGCAACTAAGATTTGTAGTTTTCTCGGGTTGGCAGGTTATTTCAGGAGTTGCATCAAAAGGCTTTGCGAGAATGGGTCAGTCTAGGACCGAGCGGACTTGAGAAGGAGGTTTCTTTTGTGTGGCCTTTAGATTATGAGACAAAAGTGACGGGGGGAGTTGTAGCAGATTGGGGTCTGTCATAGTTTACCATCGTGGTGAACATTAGCTGGAGGTGGATGCTCTTGGTCGGAGGCGGTATGCTTTGGCTGAAGAGCAGGATGTAGAGGTATAGTGAGTGAGATTGATAGGTTGAGGTTGTACGTTATCTCACGAGAGCCGTTGGGACTAGAGACAATTAATCAGGCAAACCTTTTGAGCAGGCTTCGAGTAGCTCAGGAGAAGGATCAGGGTTGGTGGATTCTTCTAAGGTTGAAGCTTCTGGTTATTAGGTTTCGACGATTGGAACTATCTTAGGGCACGGGTGAGTCAGTGTGCCTAAGGATGAGGGTTGAGGCAAGCGATTTCGGTGAGAGGCTCATGTGAGCATGTTTTCTCTATTCATTCGGAAACGATAAAGAAGCATAGTGATCGGAAACGGTACTATCTCTGAGTCAGGATGAAGAAGGACGTGGCCAACTAGGTCGCAACTTGCGATAAGTTGCTAGTTGGTGGGGGCCGTTTTCCCATTCCAGCGGGGAATTGGGGCATGTTTCCTTAGATATTGCGGTAGGGTTGTCGGTTTCTTGGACTCATGTTGTTATTTGAGTGATTGCGGATCGTCTGTCTAGGTTAGCACATTTTCTGACCATTAGGAAAACCGAGGGAGCAACGGTTTTGGTTATAAAATGTGTGAGTGAGTTAGTGCGGTGGCTTGGAGTGCTAGCGAGTTTTGTGTCATACAGAGATTCGAGGTGCACTTCTGGGTTTGTGAGGGCTTTCATGCCAGTAGTGGTATGACTCCTTTTGAGTTTTGTATGGGAGGCCATGTCGCACATTTTATGCTAGACCCAAGTGGGGGAGAGGAGCATATATGGTGCAGATCTTGTTCAGAAGACGACAGAGTAGATCCGTGCTATAAACTGAACATGAAAGCGGCTCTTGATCGGCCGAGGAGTTGTGCCGATGAGAGGAGAAATGAGTTAGAGTTTAAGGTGGGAGATAGAGCGTATCTCAGAGTGGAGATGTTGCAGGGTTCTAACAGATCCATTGCAGAGGATAAGCTTAGCCGGTGGTTTTATGGGCTCGCTCCGGGTGTTGGAGCGAGTGGGGCCAGTTGCTTATCGTGTGGAGTTACCTCAGATCATGAAGAACTTTCTTGAGTGTTCCATGTGGCGAAGCTCACGAAGTGTCTACATGGGTCTTGGGAGGTAGTGGTGAGGACTCCTGCAGATCTTCAATTTTTGGCGGTTAAGTTGAGGCCGGTAAGGATCGTTGAGAGAAGTGCGCCGGAAAAAGGTGCCGTTGTCCAGAGTCTTGTGGGACTATGACGGTGTCCAGGAAGAGACTTGAGAACCAGAGGTTAAAATGAGACAAGGTTCAATTGGGGTTTGTGAAGCAAGCCGGGAAGTGAACTGGGTCTCATGGGTTCGAATGTCTGGTTTGGTAGTGATCACCGGGTGTGGTGATGTGGTTGGAATTATGTATTTTCGTTTGAGTGAAACGATTATGACATTCTTCTGGTTTCATAAGATGTGTAGTTCTTATAATGTGATTGTGGTGGCTGTGGTAGCCATGAATGCAGATAATATGGCTTTGTAGCCATGAGGTTCTTGGGTTTTGGCTTTAGTTGCCTTGAATAGGTGGTTGGAGGATCTCGAAATAGAAGTTTTATAGTGGTTAAAACTTGTCTATTTCGGAGAGACTCTAGCAGGGGCACCCTGTGTGATGGGTTGTCCAGATGACCTAGGTATTGGTCATGAGTGTGGGGTTAGAGGACCTTGAAATGGAAGTTTGATAGTGAGTAAAACTTGCCAGTTTCAGAGGAACTCTAACGGGTTAGGTGTGTGTTGTGGTTAGAGAACCTCGGAATGGAAGCTTTATAGTGAGTAGAGCTTGCCAGTTTCGGTGGAACTCTAACGGGGCATATGTGTTATGCGTTTGGAGAGTCTCGGGATAGAAGTTTTACTGTGGGTAGAACTGTCTAGTTCCAGAGAGACTCTGCAGGGACATCCGGTGAGGGATGGTCCGGGTGATCTGTGACGATCACGATTGTGATGGTATTCCGGGTTGGGAGTATCATGTAGAGACCTTGGGAGGTATTTTCGGTCAGAGATGCATTATAGATGTCTAGAGTTGGTTCGTCCAGGGGATGTGTGGGTTCCCTGCATATCGATCGTTCGCCAGGACTGCGTGGACTAGGGACGTGAGGGTATGGAGATAGTTCATGGAGATTGTGATCTCTGGCAGATCTTTGAGAGTTGTGTCTCTCTAGGGGATGTGTGGGTTCCCTGCATACCGAGAGCTTGAGGGACTATGTGTTCTGAAAGTGAGGGGTATGGAGATAGTTGGTATCAAACACCGTCAGGACTGCGTAGACTGAGGTGGGTTGATATGTGGCACCGAGAACTCAAGAGGTGACGATCCCGAGAGTTAGAGGGTGTGGTTATGAGCTATGAACGATCAATGTCGTAGACGGGTCTATATGCATAGAACGGATGTGAGCCTCGGGAAGGTCTGGGAGATGTAGTCTCCGGTGTTACTGGCAGGTTGGCCAGGTGGTTAGCCATGTGGCTGTGTTTTGCGGATTCGAGGACGAATCCATGTTTAGTGGGGGAGAATTGTAACGCCCGTGAACCAAAATTTAGAAAAGAGAATTGAATTGGACCGAATGGTTTAATTTTAATTGTTCGGTTTGGCTGGTTTGGGTTAAGGGAACCCTAGGGCTCGTTTATAAGAGAGATCAGCCTCTCTTTTGATCAGAAAAACGTGATAGAGGCTGAAAAATTGGAAGATAAGAGAAGAGGATTCGTTTTGGTGTTTGTAGAAAAGAATGAGATGAAGACAGTTCTGACGCGTTTTAGAAGAACAGAGGATCAGACGTTTTAGAAGAACAGAGGATCAGACTGTCTAATCTGTTTGGATTGGAGTGAAAATTTTAGGGTAAGTTCTCCACTCTTATATCTAGCTTTAGGCGAAATCGGATTGTCTTTTGGATAAGTATTCTGAGATTTATTGTTGCTAGTCCGAGACCAAGGTTTGTATGTTAAAAAAAAAAAACGGGTCGAGTCGTTTCATTGATTATCTATATAGTTATGATCCTTATATTTATATTCTAAATTAAGATCCGTATAAGTAGATTGTAAATTGAAACATGTATAAATAAATTCTAAATTGAAACCCGCGTAATTGTATTTTAAATTGAAACCCGTATAATTATCAATTTATTTATCACTAAATTGCATTTTGTTAACCGCAAATTAATTCAAATCACCATAAAAATGCGTTTAATCCACAATATTCACATACAGACCCGCGTTATACATTACCATGACTACACATGCATGTGTTTTGTATTTATTTTCCTATGCATGCATCTTCTAAATATATCTATGCATGCATCTTCTAAATAAATATATGTATATAATTTAGGAACTTATTTAATATTTCTATTGCATAATCATTTTTTAATGAATTTTTCTAGTTGCATAAATAAAATTTTCCCAATTGCATAAATAATATTTTTTCAATTGCATAAATATTGGATAAATGCATTAAAAATAGACACTTTTAAAATTTTCAATTGCATAAATAATGTTTAAAGTGACATTTTATCGTATTTACCTTTTTTTTTTACTTATTATTTTCTTTTTAAATTATACTATAATTTGATTTGAAAAGGTAAATTATGTAGATAAGAAAAAATTTATAATTTGTATTTGACACATGTCACAATCTAAATTAACAATAACATATGTCGAGATCTCATGAGTTACAATTTTGCCTACGTGTCACGCTCTCGTCGAACGATCTCTCTCTTACATAATACGATTCTTGTATTTTCTCTATAATTTTTTTTATTTCTTATATTATCTCTAGGTTAATGATTTTACTATCTATTATGTTTATACTTTTAGTTGTTTTACCACTTACATATCATCTCGATTTCTTTCTTAATTTTTTTATATATGTAGTTTGGACTATTAATTTAATTTGATTTCCTAATTAGTTTAGACTATTATAAAAAGATTTCTAATTAGTTTGAGCTATTAGAATTTTTCCTTTTCAATATTTAGTTAGTTATTTAACAATTGTTTTTTGTTAGTTTTCTATTTTTAATTTTTTTAATTAATTTAAACTATTAGAATTTTTCCTTTTCACTATTTCTTTAGTTATGTAACAGTTGTTTTGTTAGTTTTCCATTTTTAATTTTATTTACACATGTCATCATCTCGATCGACATTAGACACATGTCACCATCTAATGAGTTACAATTTTGACAAACTCTCCTTTATATAATAAGATACTAAAGTAAACTGAGATATTTGTTTAATCATATGTCATGTTAGATAAAAGAAAGACTAAAACTGGAAGTCTCACGTGTTTTAAGATGAATCATCGTCGATGAGTTGAGTTACTCTCTCTTTACGGTAAAATTTGACTTGGATATCTTATCCTTTGAAAGAGCATTGGTTAAAAAGGTTTATTTTGAAAGCTTGGTTAATATATATATATACTAGGTTAGTACCCTTGCTTTTACACGGGTTTAATTATAACCATTAAGTTAATTAAATAGATTTATTATTTTATTTATAGATATGTTAACCATAATTTTATTTTATTTCTCGAATATATAAGGTTGGATAAATTTTGTTAATTGTTTAGAAATTTATTAAAGTTTGTAATGTCTTTGACAATTAAATTAAATGTAATTGAAATAAGTATAGAAAGTAGAATAGTGTTTGACAATTGGAATAGTAAGTGATTAAAGAATATATTTTGTTTGAGTATAAAAATTAAATTATTTTGGAGTGTTTGGGAATGAGGATAGTAGGAGTAATAATAGATGATTTCATTAATTCAAAAATGTCAAAAAATGAGAGTTTGACACATAAGCTCAAAATACTTCTCCTTTAATATATAGAGGATTTTTAAAGATACAAAAAATAGTAGTTTAGTTCTTTATTTGTTTTTGCTATATGACGATGGACCTTATTGTAAACGATTTTTTTATAAAGTTAAGTTTTTGTTTTTATTCCCCTAGGGCATCCGTCAACGTTGTCACGGCTCTGTTGGGTGATAATATGTTATCATCCGAGATGAGACATTTTCCAACCTTGTATTTAAATAATTTTGTTGCCCTTCTATGTACAAATAAGATGTTTAATCGTTATTTTCATTAGCCGTATAAGTTTCGCAGAGATAACTAATAAGACTTGTTACGTAATAACATAATAAGCTAAATATCATAAGTGACAAGTGATGATTCAAACAAGTTTGAAGAGTATTAAAAACATGCAAACCCGATAGACATAGTAGACAGGAGAACAACCACTTAACATAAAGGAGAATAAAACAGAGTACAAACAACTTTAATCTAGGAAATCGGAGCGAATTCTTCAAACATCATAATAGAAACTTTTTGCGTCTTTGTTGGCAGAAGTTAAGCTGTAACACTCGAACAAACTTCTAGTCCCCCAACAGCATGTGCTTAAATCAAAACAACTGAAGTAACTGCAGAGTCAATATGCCTACTATTTTGGGGCACACTCTTAGGCCTTTCAACTCCAAAAGGTCTCAGTTCTCTTGAGGTTTGAACCCTCCCCAACTGCTTCAGAAGGTAAGGAGATAACTCAGAAATAGAGCTAACCTCATTCGCTATTGAACCATCAGTCCTCACACCAACATCGCACTCGAGGATGTATACAGTTGACAAAAGCTGTTAACACATATACCAACCCAATGGATTTTATCAAAGTTGAAGGGAAAGTAAAAGCAATAAGCTTGAGCGTTCCCAACATTAGCACCTGCGAAGTACTGTGTCACCTACTTCTGAAACTAAAACTCCTCATCATTTTGAAGCTTAGAAAACTGAGGAAAGTTCACAAGTGAGGAGACAAATCTGGTATCCAGAAAGACGCTCTTCTTCAGCCTATGAAAACCGTGTTTTCCCATTAAGATCCATGTGTGGCGCATCAACATATCTACAACCTGACAACCATACACACATATGTAATGAATTCAACCATCATTTGAAGAGGTTCTCTTTAAGAAATGGAAGAGAACCAACCTTGGAAGGCAATGATTTAGTTCTCCCACCAATCTCCAAAAACTCTTTTATTGTGAGGGAGCCACCTCCAACAGACAATGTCCTGCATTTTAAAAAGTCCATAATTGTCAATACTTAGCATATACCAATAATAATTAAGACTATGTATTAAGAGATTAACTCCGCTATGAAATGTAAAACCAGAAATATACAAATGTGGTAGCTAAGTTTTATTAAACTTGAAAATAAGTAAAATAGCGGATCTACTTACTAAATTTCTTACATCTTCTCAACCACCTTCTAAAACCTTTCATCATAATCAACACCAATCCCATATCCCATCCCTGGAAACATTACCTCCCTCGCACGTTGCAACATACGCTTATCGCATTGGTAATCACCAACCAATGCAGATGGTAAAGTTTTTTGCCTCTTACTCTTACGGCAGTGTTGACCAACTTTACTTTTCAAACCTCTCTCAACTACACTTTCACCAAACCTATCTTATGCACCTGCAACAACACTTGCCATGTTTTCGTGGGATAGGCCAGGGGAGAACGACAAATATATGGTTAATTCCTTCCACTGAAACATGAGGAAACAACCAAATTACATTACTAATGAGCAGAATTATTAACGGCCACAGTGCATACATGGACATGTTTCCCAGCAGCGCCCATCATATCTACACCCTCTCGTACACCATCCTCAAGACCAACTCTCTTGAAATTTGATAAAACTCAATAACAAAGTAGGAGACATGATCCAATTCAAAGACGGCCTGAACCATATGATAATATTATACAATTCAGATAGCTTACATTTCCATTGACAGCCGCAACAACAATGTTATCCCCAACTTCTAAGTAATTGCCACCATTTACACTTGAGTCAGCCAAAGCATTCAACCGCTACACAAACAAAGAACAAATTAAACACATAATCCATTTTTTATAGTTGAAAGAAAGGTAAACATACTTCAATGCAAAAATCTTCGTTGATATCTTCAAGTACAGTAGCAATGATTCTGTCACCGGAATTTGTAAGTGCAATATTACCTGAGTTTCAATTTGATTATCAGCTTTCTCTATACCCTCATCAACTTTGCTTCCTAAACCTTCTCCATGTCCTTTACTATCCACACGATTATTAGACCCACCACCATTGGCATTAAACATATCTGTTTTAGCAATCCTGATCTGATCAGAAACCTCTAAAACTATGGATGTTTCCAATCTCAACATATACGTCCTCATCTCAACAACATTGCCATTAACAGTGTTAACCTTCACCACCAACTCCTTCACCTCATTTAGATTTTTTTGAAACACATCCTCTACTATTTGGCGGATATCACTTTCACACAGCATATTCCCTTCCCCAATACTACTTTCCCCGACTCCTTCCACATGTACTGTAAGTTTCTTTTGTTTCCCCTTCATGGCCTTATCTTTAGCCTCCTTAACCATACGAATTACATCCGCCTTTGTTGCCCCACCACCAAACATGGCACTAGAAAAATCATAGTCATCACTAATCAGCTTTAAAATGTTCATCACTTTCGGGTCCTCTTCATCATTCGACCAATGAAGCTCGCATTCATCAAAATCCATCTCACCATCATCAGGGATGATACAGTCGACAATGGTGTACATGAACATACATAGCAGATAACATTATCAATACAATATAACAAAATTTACAACGAATACTATAATAAGTAACCTTTAAATCTTAAGATAACAAATATCATATAAAGGTCTCCATAATACCTTTTCCTCTTCACGGAGCTCTCTAGCATGAGATGGACTAAGGCTAATCTTCTTTTCTCTTGGTACATCTTTTTCGCCTTCCCCCTCAGATTAAGAGGATGAAGTTGAATTCATCTGAACAAGGTCAAGTAAAGCAGGGACCGCTTCAACCACAACTAATTGTAACGCATGAACAAATCTATTATTGCAATGGTGTTCTGCGATAAGGTTATATCATTTGTTTTCTTTGATGCTACTAACCAGCATGTCAAAAGCAAGCCTCCCCCAGGGAAAGGCAAAAAAAATCACCCAAATCTTTGATCTTTTCAACATGCTCCTTTAGTATCTTCGGATGGTGTGTCGTCGGCATTAACACAGAAGCAAGCAACGCAAGACATGCGTGCTTCACCCTAACGATCTTATGCGTAACAGTTCTCCGCTTAATCATCCTCACCACCGCATAAACAGTAACTGAGTCAAACTTCCCAACGATCGACGGTCAATAAGGCGTCTCCTTGATATTGTTCTTCAAATTGGTCTTCGATTTCTTCGGAAACTTCCCACATGGCAGCCTAGTGACCAACGCGAACTCTCGAAGGGAAAATCTTATTGGATGGTCGGCAAATAACACCCAAATCTCATGTTTCTTTGCAACTTCAGTTGTCGTGAAAGTAGAAATCGACCAAATCGCCCAGAATATGACGGCTTCTCCACTATGCTTACGAACTTCCCAAATGTCGAATTCTCAATAATCGCCCTTTCATCTTCCTCAAGGGCGTTCATAATCGTTCGAATTCCACTTGAAAGACCGTACGCAATGACCCTAATCCCATCAGGCTCATGACCGGCGATAAACCTTCTCTCCGGCAAATCCATATTGTTTTCCATCAAAACTTGCACAAAATTTAGGGTTTTCACTATGCATGTGTCAATCCTATTACAAATCTTGGGAAAAAGGGAAAATCGAAAGATATGTTTCTTACACTTACTTGGGAAATTGAAATTCAAGAAGAATCCAGACTAAGAAGTTCCCACTCTCGTCGACCTTTAACCTCTGAGTCAGATGGTGGCCGAATTTTCCTTTGGCTTTTTATTCACACAAAATGAAGAGAGGGTTCACTTCTCCTTTGCTATTGGAAAGATAAAATTGTGTTCTCTCTCGAACAGTAAAAGACCCTTCGTTCTCAAAACTAATTTTGGGAACTTGTAAATCTCAATATTATAATATCATGCTATTATAATTACGCCTATAGAAATTGGTCTGACATAACAGTTTCTTCACGCTTCCCCTATATACTAGCAAGCGCCACCATCATATGGGTTATTTTGGGGTTTTGAAAATGTCCACAGGAGCAACGCTACTCTCTTAAATAGTCAATTCATTGTAACTATCAGGTGCAAATTCTCTTTATAAAACACTAAATGGCATTAGAGTGTTTAAAGTGATTGAGAACCGTATTTGGCTCTTTCGCTTCTTTCTTAGTACTTTTTATTATTTAGTTATCTATATACCATGTAAGAGACTTTCATTGTAGGTGCTCTAAGTTGCTTTAGTTGTAATAAGTACGAGATAAGTGGACATCCTTATTTTAGATCTAACTACTTCACTTTCCTATTTCCTTGTTTATAGGAGTGATAACTCCAAGGTTTCTTATTTTTCTTATTTATATGAATGAAAAAGCCAATAGTCAATCTTAATTGCCAAAAGAAAAGTGTTATCCTATGTTCGAGTGTTCTTGAGTTTAAGCATAATCCGCAAGGTATCAATCAAAGCATTGCTCTAAAAATTTCTACATTTTTTTTCCTTTTCATTCATCATCCTTGATCGACATCATTCCGCCAAAAAAAAAAAAAAAGGCAATTGATTCTTACTCGAACACCTTTACAAGAATCGAGTAAGAATGTTCGAGTAAGAATCAATGGCTACAAAAGGCTCGAGGTCTCAAATTTGGTCTAGGCATGGTTCAAGACGAGTTACAAAAAATAACCGGTATTGCCGATAAATTTTAAAGTTTGGTGGTTTCTTTTAACAAAATGTTAGAAGATTCAATGAACCATTGTTCATGAGGAAGCCCATCATCGCCCGACCGCGAAGGTCACGCCATCCCAGGTAGGTATGGAAAAATGGGAATTTGGGACGGGATTTTACGGGAACTGGACGGGATTTTGGAAACCAAAATAATTATCCCATATATGTCTCATTTAAAATATGGGACGAAACAGAAATGGGACGGGATGGAACGGGAATGGGACGGGAATTCCCAAAAAACATTTATACATAATAATCATAAGAATTAAAATAATTTTATTTATCATTCACCTCTAAATTGTATATCAAAATATGTTAGCATATCGAGAAATATATGAAAACAAACTTGGTCATATCTAATATCACTTATAATTATAATATTTGGAGCTTAAAAGATATTCATATTACATTTAACATAAGTTGCATAAAGCACAATCATAATATAGAAAATTAAAATAACATCTAAAATTTTCAGATTTCAAAACTAAAAGACTTAATCTCTATATTTTCTATTTTATGTTATTATGATAAATATTCAGCTATACATAATGTTATATAGTATTGTATTATTTGTCCCAAAATGGAACTTTGGGAATTCCTGTTACCGTCCCGTCCCATCCCATTCCCAAATGGGAATCAACAGCTTGTCCCAATAGGGAATAAATTTTCATATGGAACGGGAATGGGACGGTTCGGAATGGTACGATTCGAGACGGTACGGAATAGAACGAGAATTATGCCCACCTCTAATCCCAAGATACAAACACGAAAACACCAATCCATTTGCTCCAACAACTGCATACCCAACACCGACACGTTAAGTTGAATTTTCCTCGTTTCTATGGAAGAGACCCAACTGAATGGATCAGCAAGACCAAACAATACTTTGCCTATCAAGAGATACCTCGCACTCAACAAGTTAGTTCTGCCCCGCACCATCTCACGACGAAGCAAATGAATGGTGGCATGCTTTATCTAAGGCACTCGAAATTGATCTGAACAATACCATATGAGTACAATTTGGTCCAACATATGGTGAAAAAATTCATGAAGCATTATCTAAAATATGATAAACTGGAACATTAATTCTTCCAGACGTCATAGCTCCCAACGACCTCGATACTATCTCCCAATGACCTAGATCCTAACTCCCAACTGTCTACATTTCAACGGTTTAGCTCATCACTCTAGTGACCTAACTCTCTCGTCTTTCAGATGGCCTAGTTTGTCACTCCGGTGACCTACCTCCCTCCTTTGTTAACTCGCTTGACGCCTAATTTTCATGAAGACCTACCTCACTCAATGCCTATCTCATTCGACGAGAAGATCTCTTTATGATCTCTCACGACAACTTAGCTCACTTGATAACATAGATCACTCAATAACCTAGTTCGCTCGACACCTTGCTCATTTGATGACTTTGCTTGTTCGACGACTTAGCTCGATCGACAAACTAACTCGTACGCCATTCTGGTGGCTCAACTCGCTCATTATCGTCCGTCGACCAATAACTAGTACCATAAGAATGAACTACGAATGAATTGCTCTCTTTTTAAGGGTACATCAGCACTCTTTCACAAGGCACATCTATAACATATAAAACTCTGCATAACCTAACTTCTTCGTCATCGACAAGATCCAATTTCTTTGATACAAGATTCTCATAAACCTAAACTTGTTGTACCTATCTTTGAGATACTTTAATCGCTACCCATGGCATGGGTTTTCCGGTTTTACCCTATAACGTGTAGAGTAAAAGAGGTTTTTATCCGTTGAGTGAGAATTCAAATATTAAAAGAGGGTAAAAATAGGTTTAGGCACGATAAAATGATTTTCCTTACCTTATTTGGTCTCTTGATAAGGAGGCTCGGGTTATATGTTTATCACCAAGGTACTAATAACGCATAACGATCTTTTTACATGCCCTTGAGTATTTTACTTCCGGATAGCGAACTATTGGGAAGTCTGTTGGGCCCGAGTTTCTTCATTCATAGAACTTGGCTGATTGTAGAGTCAGGCCAAGCCAGCGTGCGCTATTGTAGAGTTAGGCTCATGCATGCATGGGAGTCGTTGTATGGGTGACAAGTTCCAACCGGGAAATTGAGAACCCCATTATGCCATGTGGCCAAGGATGATTCGTAGAATCCAAAGGAGATTATTCTGTCCCCAACAATTGCCCTCTCTGGTGTAAAATCATAGCCTAGGAATCGGGAAACGGATAGTACATGCACAATATACAATAAAAACGTATATTTATTTTCTTCAAGAAAATGAGTGTTTTTACAACGTACACATGATTCAGGGTGGCTAGTTTTACCACATCAATTTTATGCTTGAAGCCCTTGGCCTTGTTAATCGTGCGGTGTATCCCACTATTCAACCTAAGGTAACTAACCTTAGACGACATGTTGGAAAACTCAAACAAATTTTAAGAATCTCCTAGGGAGGACAACTAAGAAGCCGAACTCGTGGTTTTATTTTTTGACTTCGTTCTTGTTTGTCAAATATTATCCGCTATTCAGTCTGGTTTGACCATCCAGATGACGAGTTAGTGATCCCCAAATTACTTTGGGGTTATCTCCAGGAAGTCCATGTAGGAATTAAATCCCTCGATTATTACTCCTAGATCTCGTTTCCATTTGCCAGGTAGTACTTGCTAGTCAGTCTAGGTTGAAAATCCAGACAACGAGATAGAAATTCCTTAAATTGCTTTGATTTACCCTCCGAGAAGGTCTTGTGGGAGTATAATCCCTCGATTATTTACTCCCAGTGTTTCTTCTCCTTTGCTATGGGTGAAATATATAGGTCTGCTTGTCAACATGGAATGGCGCTCAGGCAACGATCAAACTTAGAATTTTTTATTTGTTTTAAAAAGTTATCCACGGTGAAAACTCTGTTATCGAGATAAGCATTCAATTATGAACACAGTCAGGAGAATGCACCTATCAGCTTTATCCAAGAAAGGGAAACTTCTACCATAACACATGATCAATGGTGATTCGTCTAGTCCAAAATGAATGATTTTTATCTCCAGCAATTAGGCATGGGCATCCGGGTACCCAATCGAGTTTCGGGTTGGGTACTTTGGGTATCGGGTATTCGGATTTCAGAACATTGTTGGGGTCAGATCTCACTCCGGTAGAGATCGTCAAGAAAATGGCTAAGTACCAGAGGTAGGCACGCAGTTATCTGGACCTGCTCCATCTCAGGGCCCAGCTCTGTCTCTGGGACCGGCTCTCCAAAATGACTAGGACTAGGACCTCGACATCTTTTCAGGACGACGTCTGTAGTGGTCATTTAGACTCCAAGAGACCGTTGCGACCATTTCACTTCGAAATAGGGAATGGGCCGAGCGTCGGGCCCACTTTGGAGAAAACGAGTCGGAAGCCCACGAGTAACAAGTCGCGCCGACCTCTACTGCAAGACTGGGCCTGGAAGGCGAGCTCTCGGATTTGGGCCCATGACGAGGACGAGGTCAAAACTTAAAGACGGCGCCGACTATGCTGGAGAGAATCCCGAAGATTGGGGGATTCGAGCTTATCTCTTTAGGCGTAGACTTAGGCCGACTTAGACTTGTATAAATAGACCTAGGATACCTCCAAAAAGGGGATCCGCAATTTTACACAGAAACTATTGCAAAAAAGCTTAATAAACAAACTCTCTTAAGATCTTCGCTAAGTGTTTCTCATCTCAGAACTTTCAGACCTAGACCGCTGACTATTTCAACTGTGCAGGTTTCCACCACCACAGTTTGGCGCTAGAAGGAGGGGACTTGAAAGCTTCTTACTCCGAAGAACCACCGCGAAGAAATCCAAAACACGATGACTACCGAACGATGTATCGCTGATCCGAAAGATGCTACGCCGAGAGATCTGGAAGAGGGCAAGATCCAGGCTGAAGGTGCTACCAACGAGGACCAGGCCGCTCGTGACGATCCGCCACCAGCAGGCGCAGGTCTAGCCGATCTGCAGGGCGAGCAGTCGAGGGAAGCCCCGAGAGCAAGCTCGCTTCTCCCACAGTTGTTGCAGAAGATGAGCGCCGAGCGGCAAAACCGAACCAACGGAACAATAACCGACGAGCTCAGGTCTCTAGGAGCAGACGTCCGCGCACGACCCCTCGAGCCAGGTCTGTTCAGAAAACCAGCAGCACGAATCGATCCAGTGGCACTCAACTTCACCACGCCAGGAGGGTCGTCAAGCCGACCTCGGCACCAAAATCCGTCGACCACCGCTAATGATGGACGATCCGCTCTTTTAGCCCAGGCACGACGAGAGAAAGCGAAAGTCGGCGACGAGCCAATAGACCTCGGCAACGACGACGAGGATTGCATCTTCACTTAGACAGCGAGAGATCGGCATGGAACAACCAAAGCAAGGAACGACAATCAGTTCTCCACCGTTAGAGCAGATGGATCCGTGAGGAGAGTTACACGCAACGCCGATCTCCCAGAGGAAGAAGCGGCGCAGCGAACCACTACGAGGACAAAGCATGCCGACCCACAGAGGATGATCCAACAACGTTTCTCCGCTTTCGATGACGATGACCTCGCTAGAAGAGTCGTTCCCGATACCATCTTCACTGAGACAGCGAGAGATCGGCATGGAACAACCAAAGCAAGGAACGACGATCCTCGATACGTAGCTCCACAACAGTTCTCCACCTTCGGAGACCATGGCCCCGTGAGGAGAGTCACACGCAACGCCGATCTCCAGAGGAAGAAGTGGCACGGCGAACCACTACAAGGCAAAAGCATGCCGACCCACAGAGGATGACCCAACAGCGTTTTCCCACCATCGACGACAAGATCAATCCTGGATATGCTAGACACATCTCAGAATAAGAGGAAAACATTGAATGGGTGAAACTGGCAGAGGTCGCTGAAGTTAAACAAGCTGCGATTCGAGCCCAGCACGACGAGATGGCCGAGTTCCGAGCCTCGCTAAATAAGACTACTGCTGAGTTGAAAACTATCCGCTCACAGATGCATCGTGCCACTAGCAAGGCGCCAGAGCTCGATCTAATCCTTGAACAAGCTCAGCACACTCCGTTCTCGGCGCGCATCACCAAAGCTCGAGTGTCAGACCCATGCAAGATTAGGCTGCCGACCTTTGACGGAACCGAAGACCCAGCTGACCACCTCAACGAATTCAGTGTGGCTATGACCAGAACAAATTTCAAAGAACAAGAGATGGACGTCGGACAGTGCTTGCTTTTCGTCGAAAACCTCAAAGGACCAGCTCTCAAATGGTTTAAAGGGCTCGAAAGTAATTCCATCGATACTTTCAAACAGTTGACAGCGGCCTTCATCAAGCACTACTCCATCTTCATTGAGACTCAAACGTCTGGTGCCGATTTATGGTCCATGAACCAAGAACCAACCGAGTCACTAAAGACTTTCATCGAACGCTTCAAATTGGTACTATCGCAAGTGAGAGGGATAGATGACTCGGACGCACTCCGAGCGCTGAAAAGAGCCATATGGCACGAATCTGACTTCTGGAAGGAAATGTCTCTCAACGAGCCTTCGACTATCCAGGATGCTCTGCATCGAGCGACGAACTTCGCCAAAAGCGAAGAAGAAGCGAAGAAACTCGCAAAAAAGTATGGGAAGTCAAAACAGAAAAGTGACAGCGACCACCGGCCAAGCCAGGCGCGAAAAATCCATAGTGGAAATTTCGTCCAACACGAAGGTGCCCACAACTATCAGGTGGATTCTCCCAACTATGGGCACGGCCAAGGAGGATGTTTTCCTAACGCGTGGACCGGTAATTCAACTTACGACGAGTCGTTATACTGCGACATTCATCACACTCACGGGCACTCGACAGTAAATTGCCAGTCTCTCGGGTCGGCGCTCGCCCAAAAACTATTGGACGGTGAACTCGGCGATAACTTCAACCTCAAAGACTATGAATTAGAGGAAAACGACGTTGAAGTAGTGTCGATCAATGAAGAACAGCATAAACGCGGAAGACAAAACGACGATTTGGCACAAGGTAGACCAGGAAAGAAGTACTACCATTGAGCAACCTTACCTTCATTCGTCCACCACTCAATCACTTACCATGAACTACGGGTGACTTGATCCCTGCAAAGGGTACGTAGGCAGCTCATTTTCAGATGGGTTCAGTTGCCCCCCCTCCCAAAAAAGGGGGGGGAGTGGGGTACGTATACTCGTATACTCCCACCTCTCTTTGTAGTAAACCTTTATGAGAATAAACACCTGCTACAAAAACTTGTCAAAACGACTATCTCTATCACATCCTTTACCGATAACTGAAGGTCTAACTTAAACGACCATCTCAAACCGACGCTGCTGGCCACATCGACGACTTCTCACAAAAAACTCTGCAGAATAAATACGACAACATCCATCATCGGATAAAGCGCTATATAAATAAAAGTGGTTCATTATAGGAACAAGTGTGTTTAGAGAGAAGCGCACATGTAACCGAAGTGACCAGTTCAAAACCCAACAACATCGTTGGTCAAAAGCGACGATCGTCACAGGAGCGGTCATGATCAAAAAGCAAACATGATCGTAAGCCAAGTCGTTCGTTCAGGAAACCCAGTTATACTTACACTGGTAACGACCACGATAAAAGGAATGCATGTTCCGCTGGTCAAACATCTACAACAAAGTACGATTCATCGTTACTAAGATTTTCTTTGAAAGACTAAGCAAAAAATGTTGAAAAGAAGATCATCGATAAGCTAAAAACCGCATTCATTATCATCATGCAAACATACAAGGTAAAATCATCCATGGATAAAACCCGTCCAGACGGTAAAACATCAAATCCAGGAAACCTAAAGCCGAAAAACATAAGGCAGCCTCCTAGGCGCAAAATCAAAGTCAATATCTAAAAAAAGCGCTAACAGATGCGTAAAACACAACTAAGCGACGGTCTTCTCGTCCACTCCTGGAGGAGCAACCTGAGTGACCGGCGCCCCCTCGGCCTCCATCTCTCCAAAGACATCATCAAGCCTCGGATCCTCGGTAAGCGCATCGATCCTCGGCCCCTGGAAATCCTCGTCCGTCCTCATCTCCTCGGGAGCCCCGACAGTCCCAGCGCCCTCGGCGACATCGTCGATCCTGGTCTTGGTCACCTCAGCCCCAACTCCGCCGATTAGGGAGAACTTCCCATCTAAGCCAACTACCGCGGCCTTGCAAGAGCTGGTGCCTCCAAGGAGAGACCCCGATGGATCGGCTACACCAACACTCGCCGCGTACGTCTCGAGTGTCCGGTCCTGGACGGCCGCAATGGGCGCCTTAGCCTACAAGAAAAAGAAAGAAAGGAGTTAGACTGTGAAAAGGAGAAATAACTGCATCTACCCGAGGGAGTAACTACGTTTATAAAGGGGAGACCACTAACCCGCGGATCGAGAACGTGCAAAAGTCCGTGAAGGTTCTTCATCAACCGCTCGAAACGCTCCTCGTCCTCGGCGTGCTCCGCTACGTCGGCGGTAAGAAAAGTAAGCTCGTCCTCTAGTCTGGGGGGCTCCTGACCGTCAATAAGTCCCAGCAACAATCTGGCAAAGTCGAGGTTGGCTACTCTCTGCACCTGGTAGACCATGTTGGCCCACGGATCGCCCTGGAGCTCATCGAACTTATTCCTGGCACGAGTGAACTTTCTCTGGAGACTCTGGATGTGCTCGTCCGCCTGTCTCAGCTTCTCCGTAACTGCGACAAGCTCACCGCTACGCTTCGTCAAGATCGCAGCCGAACATTTCTCTCTCTCCTCCGCGGCGGCAAGAGCCGTCACGGACCTCTCCGCCTCGGTGAGTAGGGCCTTCGCAGACTTCTTCGCCGCGGCCCTAAGCTGGATTATCTCTCTGGATTTGCTATCAAGCTCGGCATTCTTCTTATCTATCGATGCCCAGGCCGCAATACGCTCAGCTAGAAAGCCCGCAGCCGCGGAACGCGCGGTCTCAGTGCGACGCGTCTCGTCCTCCAGCTTCTCGTTCAAGTCTTCGATCTTGGCCCCAAGTTCGTGTCCCACCTTGTTCACAAGGGCTAGAAACTGTCAAAAGAAAAATAATATAATAAGAGACAGAAAAGTGTCAAAAAGAAGGAAAGAAACACTAAGTGTTAAAGGACGATAAGCAGAAAGAAAGGATAACCTACGTTCAGTCCCTGGCGCATCATGTCTCCGGAAGACTTTGTGTTGATCGGAGCCACGTCGTCGTCATCAAAAACCAGAGTGGAGAAGAGGATTCTAGCGGAAGCCTTGCTCTCGAACACGCTACTAGAAACGCGACGGGGAGGCAAGGCGGATCTCGCCCGAGCCCTCTTCGGCTCTCGGTCCACGTCAATCGCGTCGTCCCTGTCGGATGATCTCTTGCGGTCGTCGCCCGCATGACCCTTCCCTTTAGCCGCCTTCTTGGCGTCGTAGTCGGAAGGAAGAGGAGCGGGCACAGCAGGCAGAGCGGCTACAATCTCAGTCCTAGTCGAAGAAGGGAGACGCGATCCCTTAGCAGCAGTGGTGGTCTTCCTGGCAGAAGTGTCACATGGCTCAGAAGGAGGCACAGTAGTCGGCTCAGCAGAAGCCGACGCAGTAGTCGGCCTGGCAGAAGCGGGCACGGTAGTCGGCCTGGCAGAAGCTGGCGCAGTAGTCGGCGTGACGAAAGGTGTAGCAGTAGTCGGCGTAACAGAAGGTGGTGCAGTAGTAGGCACGGCCGGAGCTGGCACAGTAGTCGGCGCCGCGGAAGTGGTCGCAGTAGTCGGCGTCGGAGGCTTGCCACTCCCCGTAGTCCTACGCGCTAAAATCCTGAAAGATCGTGGACGCTCCATCTCTGACTGAATGCCTCCTGAACAATCTGAAAAGCGAAAACTTGAGACCGAAGAACCCCCAAGGAAAGCTCTCGCTTTCTCGACACGTCGCAGTGAGAAGTCTTTCTTCCAATTGCACCCTCGAACGCTGAGCAAATCCCAGACTGCCTTCCAATTGCTCGGAACCTTCGGTGCTGGGCCTGTCACTGCAAAAAAGACATAAATGAAAACAAGAAGTTAGAATCAATACAAAAAGACAAACGCATCACGAGCACTAAAAGTAAAACTAGCCGACTCCCAAGGATAGACGACGGGGCTGGCTACCCTTTGTAAGGCATTTGGATTGGATTAGGCCTAGTCCATCTCCCAAAGTCTCTTCGCAAATCGGTACGAAAAAGAAAAAATCCATCCATTGCCGGTCTTTGCTGCCAAATCCGTGGATAAGTCTAAGATTCTTTCGGTTTACAGCAAACTATACAAGCTTGGAGAAGGGAGAGGACCGCCGAATATCTACAAAGCGCATCAGGTGATGAACACTTAAAGTTTCCCCGCACTCATAACTCCGAACGAGGGTTCCTACTAAGTGACGAATTCCTCGAGGGGTGATTTGCGAAATTGAAAGTCCATACTTTGCTAGAAGCTCGAGAATTACATACGGAACGGGAAACCACAGGAAACACGCCTCGAGAAAGCCCTCATACAATGTAAAGTACCCCACTGGAGGATCGTCGGCTCGTTCGTGAGGGTCCGGAACCACCAGCTCTATTTCATCAGGGATGTTAAGTTTCGTTCCCAACAGAGACAGTGATCTTTCCGTTGATAGAGTAGATCCCGGTGGATCCGGAGGTTTGAACTTTCTGACACGACGCTCTCCGCGAGTCGAAGCTTTTTGCTTTAGGAGAAACAAAGCTAAGTCGAATCTTTCGTTTATCTCGTCCTCGTCCTGTTCCACCTTTACATCCGGAGAATTACGTGTATCAACGATTTGCTCGTCGATAAGAGACAGACCTTGTGCGTTCGCCGCGTCACTCGCATCTGAGACAAGGACTCGAGTCACTTCTCTATCTTTACAAGGACGAAGCCAGGAGCTGGACTCCGCATCAGAATAGTTTATCTCAAAACTTGGTCCTAGGCTTTCTAAACTACTGGTCCTAAAGTTTGAAATGGATTTTAAAAACTCCTCAAAAGACGACGTCGGGTTTAACATGACCTAGGCGCGGAGATAGCTCGAATAAAACCGGACCGTTGAACCGAAAACAGCGTGAATGGAAGCAAACGGACACGGACTGGTTTTCACCGGAAAACGCGGGCAATGACGGACAGGTGACGGACCAAGACGTGAACCGGACTTGAACCGGACTGGATCTCACCGGAAAAGCACCGGAAATAATGGTGATTTCACTGTGACGACGGAGAAGAAACGAGAACGTCGGGACCGAGCTCAACCTTTGACTAAGACCGAAGAGGAACGGAGACGTGAACAGGAACTGGATCTCGCCGGAAAAATCACCCCTCGCCGGCAGCAGTAGATCCCGTAGAGGGGAACGAGGACGGAGCCAATCAGAACGGCGAAGTAGGAGCTCACCAGAATGAATGGTGGACCCTTGACCACGGCGCCGGACTAGTAACGACGACCTTTTCTCCGAGATGTGTCGGTGATGACGACGATAAAAACACCGGAAACCGCCTCCACTTTCGACAACGACGAGGAACCACGAGCTTGGTGGAATCGAACCAGCTCCTAGATCTGACCAAGAGACGCAGTCACCGGGAAAGCCGAGAGCCGACCAGAGGCAGCGTCGACGGGTCTGAACTCGAGAGGGATCTCGCCGGAAAAGACTGGGACGCCGCCGACAGAACAAAGAACGGCGCGAAGCTGACCTTTCTCCTGAGTCACCGAGAAAGAAATCGTCGGCACGAGCGTCACCGGAAGAGCTGAGAACCCGTCGGGAAACAAAACGACCGGAGTCGACGTCGATGGGTCTGAGCCTTAATGGGGTCTCGCCGGAAAAGACCTGTACGCCGACGAGGAGACTAGACGGCGCAGAACGGAGAACGATATCGCCGGAAAAAGCGTGCTAACGGCCGGAGAAGACAGAATGATACGAGACGGCGGCGTAAACAAAAAAAAAAAAAAAAAAAAAAAAAAAAAAATCTTTTTTGTTTCCAAAACCCTAGATCTAAAACAGAAAATTGAGAGAGAAGAGAGGCTACCTTTCTTTTGGAGGAGTGAAGTTGTGGAGAAAAGAAAAGGAGGAGTATTTATAGTGTTACTGTCAAAACCCTGGAGTGGCAAGTTTCAGTAGTCAGCAAGGACAATCCCGATCTCTGAATTGAATCAAGTGTTTAGTTTCCAGCGGGAATTGACAATTCTAATTTCTGAAAGAAATTTAAATTTCCAAATTTTTGCGGGAATTAAATTTTCAGCTTCCGGGAAAAACAATATCTTTACTGAGTCCGGAAAGCAACTAAACAGAGACGTAACGTCCAACTCAGCATTAACGTGAACATGTGAGAGTTGGGCAAGATAGAACAAGTTTTACGAGCTTTAACGAGAACAAGCTCTACAAACTTTACAGGACCAGTTCCTCTAAACGCAAGTTCAGAAACACAAACATGAACACGAAGGCTCAGTAACATCGGCAGGTCCTCGGAACAAGTTTTCAACAATCTCATCTCGTCAGACGCAGGCCAAGCAGTACATTTTCTTGAAAACCTCACTATGACTTTTACCTCGGCATCATCATAACTGATACTACCGAGCTGGGGGGCTAACTGTTGGGGTCAGATCTCACTCCGGTAGAGATCGTCAAGAAAATGGCTAAGTACCAGAGGTAGGCACGCAGTTATCTGGACCTGCTCCATCTCAGGGCCCAGCTCTGTCTCTGGGACCGGCTCTCCAGAATGACTAGGACTAGGACCTCGGCATCTTTCCAGGACGACGTCTGTAGTGGTCATTTAGACTCCAAGAGACCGTTGCGACCATTTCACTTCAAAATAGGGAATGGGCCGAGCGTCGGGCCCACTTTGGAGAAAACAAGTCGGAAGCCCACGAGTAACAAGTCGCGCCGACCTCTACTGCAAGACTGGGCCTGGAAGGCGAGCTCTCGGATTTGGGCCCATGACGAGGACGAGGTCAAAACTTAAAGACGGCGTCGACTATGCTGGAGAGAATCCCGAAGATTGGGGGATTCGAGCTTATCTCTTTAGGCGTAGACTTAGGCCGACTTAGACTTGTATAAATAGACCTAGGATACCTCCAAAAAGGGGATCCGCAATTTTACACAGAAACTATTGCAAAAAAGCTTAATAAACAAACTCTCTTAAGATCTTCGCTAAGTGTTTCTCATCTCAGAACTTTCAGACCTAGACCGCTGACTATTTCAACTGTGCAGGTTTCCACCACCACAAACATAAAACCCGTACAGGTTATATAGAAATACGGGTTGGATACAGGTTGGATACGGGTTGGGTATTTTTGGGTTCGGGCGGGTTTCGGGTTTCGGGTTTGTCATCACTATCATACAAAGGATAAAACAAATGATTATCTAAGTAAAACAATTGTTGTTCCAACATCAAACTAGGACCCGTATAATGCTATCCTCTCGTTATAAAACAATTCAGCATAACTGGAAAATTGACCAAATCAATTTATATAGAATCTAGAGTTTATATATAATCAAATCAAAGAAATCAAACAATCACCAAAGACAAATTGATCACATACAAATCGAATTCAGATCCAGATGCTTCATTAAATCAAAAACAACTATGCAACAATAATCGAATAAGGCTAATACTGGTAAATGTATATTTGTATATATATGTGTTCTTTGTGTAGTTTGGATAACCGTTTTATTGTCGGGTAACCAGAAACCGAATTCTTAAATTATAAAACCCATTAAGGACTACATGTACCCGTTCCAAACCGAGTTTTTCGGGTCGGGTTCGGATTCGGATTTCGGATTTCGGGTTCGGGATATATGCCCAGGCCTACCAGCAATAATAATAAACTTTTTAAATATATCATATTTGTGTATTTGTCTACGCTTAATGTGTGAATGTTCTCATGAAAGAGAAGTCATCATTATTTGTACAAATAAAAATTTCAATAAATATTGCCATACATCAGTCTTCTACCACATTATTTCTAAGAGCATACACATTGGTGATTTGGGTTGGGTATCAATCAGAAAATATGATTATTATACATTATTTGGATATCAGAAAAGCCCATTTCGTATCAGATATTTGATCCGAAATGAACAGTAAAACGGGCTACGTGTCAACATTTTTGGGCCACATTTTTTTTAGGTTTCGGGGTAATTTTTTTTTGTTCATTTCGTCTTTTGCACAAAACAACTCTTCTTCTTTCTTGACAGCGATCCGTCTCTGGTCTTGGATTGTCTTCGATCTTGTTATCTCCTGTTATCTCCTCTTCTCTCCTCTTCGATTCTCTTCGTTTTTAATCGATCTCTCAAAGTAGAAGGGCTTTACAAGCGAATCAAAGCTTGCATGTCGATTCATCTCTCTTGAGAGGAATCGATCTACGAAGCTTCGATCCGTCGCTCTTTCCCTTTAGCTTCCTCCGATGAATTACCTGACGCTTCGTTTCTGATTCACTATCCTTTGTGAAAATTCGATTTGTTGTTTCGCTTTTACATAGAAATTTCTAAATATGGATCTCTGAATTCTGGAGACACAGTTGTCTGATTTGAGAAACGAAAACGATTGTTTATTTAATTTTATCAGTGGTAGTAGCTACACTAATTTTTTTCGAACTGTCTTTGTTTCTTAGATTCGATCTTCTCTTTTGCTTTTCTTGATTAGAGGGTGATTTGTGAGATAGTGCTATCTTTAGAAAATTACTTTTTGGGACCAATGGAGAATTTGGTGGATCTTGTTTTGCTTTGATGATCCCTTTCTTAATCAACAATAAATCTCTTTTTTTGTTTTGCCTTTAGTTTCTGCAAAACTTGGGAGACTCTCGGTTGGATCTAAACCAGTTCTTAAAGTAAAAGCTGATGATTTCTTGTCTTCAGGTGAAGGAGGCAAAAATGATTACGATTGGTAAGTTTCTGTTGAATCTCTTTGCATATCTTTGGTGAACTGTTATTTGTCTTTTGGTTACTTGTACTTGGGAGTTTTGGAGTGTCCAATTTCCTGTTGTTTTTGTATTTGGGAAGGTTATGGAAACTGAAGCTTTTTTTTCATCTCTTGGTATACTTGTGTTTTTCTCTAGGCTTCTTACTCCTCTTGGAACACCTCTTGGAAGCGATTCTCATTCATCTTTGGCAGCTCCAAAGATTACACCTTCCGCTAGAGCCAGTTCTGCTTCTAAGGCATCAAGGGTACGAAGGGTCTTTCTTCTTTAAGTACGATCTTAGTACTTCAAAAAGTTGCTATCTTTGTCTCCTAAACTATCTAGTTCTTACAAAGCCATAGTTTCTTAAAACAGTAACTGCATTGCCTTATTCATATACGTTTTTTTTTGTTCTACAAGTTTCACTTTCGTAGTCAGAGACCAGTTACCATTCCTCACGTCCGGCTAGAACTAGTTCTGTGACTCGCCCATCCGTTCAGTTTCGCAGTCAGAGACTAGTTGCCATACTTGATTCCAGATGGCTCGATCCAAGAAAGCTTGCATTGTGTTCTTTGACGAAGTTGATGCCATTGGTGGTGCAAGATTTGATGATGGTGTTGGTGGTGATAACGAAGTCCAGCGTACTATGCTTGAGATTGTGAATCAGCTTGATGGGTTTGATAACATCAAGGTTCTCATGGCAACAAACAGGTTAGTCCATAATCTCCGTACACAGCCTTGAGTAAACAACATTTAAGACAATCCACAATCTACGTTCGTAATTGCTCTTTGATGAGCTTGAGTAGTTTAGCTTGACTCTATCACACTCTTTGAACAGATTTGAGTGATTCCATGTTAGTGAGATTTGGTAGCTTTGGATTTCTCGATCTTGGAAGCTTTTGCTGAGTTTTGTTACTTTGTGAATCGCTTTGATGTAATTGGAGCTAAGATTTGTTCGTAATTGTTCTTTGATGAGCTTGATTAGTCTATGTTTTAGTTTGATTTTGTGCGTTTATGAGTAGTTTAGCTTGACTCTTATCACACTCATTGAACATGTTTTCTTGGTGATGTTTACAGGGGTTAGGGCCTTACTCTACACCTATTAAGAAGGTTGAGAAAGAAATCAAAGAGCTCGCTTAGAAGATCATTGATCTATGTGGTATGTGCACACTCTTCTGTTTATAGTATAAGTAAATGGATGATTTGGTTTGCTTATGGAAACATTGATGAGTTTTTTTTCCAACTTTCTTTGTAGGTATTAAGGAGTCTGATACTGGTTTAGCTCCTCCGAGTCAATGGGATCTTGTGTCTGATAAGCAGATGATGCAAGAAGAGCAGCCTCTGCAGGTTAGGCTTTCTTACTTAGAATTGTTCTCTGAAGTTTCTTATACTGTGATGGTAACTATGAGGAACTATGGTTAATTTTTTGGTGTCTTTGTCGATTGTAGTGTTGAGATTTGTTACTATCCATTGTCCTTATATTGTCTAGTAAACTAGAGTTATAAACTTACTATTGTGATAATTGTTAAGAGTCTTGGTGTCTTTGTTGATTGCAGGTGGTTGAACTACCAATGCTTCATCCTGATCTGATGTGCCCAGTATGTCATTAATGTCAAGCAGATAGCAAAGGTACATTCTATCCCTAATCTGATGTTTATGCATTACCAATTACGTGTAACCTTTTGATGATTGGTAACTGGTTATAGCTGGTTTTATTTGATTCTTAATTGCAGTTTGTTGTAGGACTTAGAAAAATGATTGTTTGTTCAAATTCAGATTGAGACTCAGTTAGTAGTTAAATGAGTGTGTTTGTTCATAGTTAAATGTGGATTTGTTCTGCGTATGAGTTAGAAAACAAACTTGTTTGTTCAAATTCATATTGTGACTTAGTTACTAGTTAAATGATTGTGTGTTGTTCATAGTTAAATGTGGGTTTGTTCTGCATAGTTGTTATGTCTGTGATCTCTGCTGTGTGAATGTGTATGTTGTGCGTAGTTGTTACTAAAACTGCAATGCTAAAAATTTAACTAAAATACTTAAGAAAACAAAATTACAAAACTTATTTCTAGTTTAACTACAACACTCAACTACACAAGTGAAGTAAAGTCAATGCTAATTGATGGTGATAGAGACATTAGGCAGTTAAGACAGTGAGTTCAAGCTGGAAACCTGACCCGAAATAAATATTCAACTTGTTCATTTACTCAGATTTTGGCTTTAAAACCCATCATAGCTTATTGAGTTGGTTATGTATTCCCATAGTTAAACCTATCAAAATCTTCATTCTTCTTCTGTATTCCCATAGTTAAATCCATCAAAAGCTTCATTCTTCTTCTTCTTTATTTCCATCTTTCAGTTGAAATAAAATGAATATGGATTTTACGAAATCATTCAGCTCCTCTCAAACACAACAACCTCCAAACACCTTTTTCTTCACTGGTCTCTTGAACACCCCACCAGAGATGATGTCTCCACAAACCTATTACCAAACACAGTCTCCTTCTAACCAAACACATTCTCCTTGTACCCAAACACCTTATATTTCTAACCAAAAACATTTAGCTAATAAAACCCAGAGTAATGTCAGATGGAAAGTGCCAGAACATATAGCACTTGTAGGTGCTTGGTTAAACACCTCTAAAGATCCAATAGTGGGTAATGAGCATAAAGAAGGAACCTTTTGGCAAAGGGTTGTAGCATGTTATGTTGTAAATCTTGCTGTGGCCAAATTTCCCAAGAGGTCTGCCAATGTCTGTAAGCAGAAGTGGACAAAAATGAGTGAGATTGTTAGCAAGTTTAATGGTTATCATGAGTATGTTAGTCGCACCTACTATAGTGGATGGAATGATGAAAAATATATGCAGGCAGCTCAACTTGGAACACATTTGGAATATCCTCAAAAGTGAGCAGAAATGGTGTAGTGTGATCACTGATAAAACTCAAGAAACCTCCAAAAGAAGTAAGCTAGATGATTCCTCTAGCTCCAACACGATCTTTAATGTGGAGGACGAAACAGCGGAGAGACCCATGGGTGTTAAGGCGGCGAAGATGCAAGAGAAGAAGAGAGGTAAGGGGAAGATTGAAGAGGCAAAGGGGAGTTCTCAAACCCTAAAGGTGATTGAAGGGATGTGGAAGGTAAAGAAGGAGGAGTTGGAAGCTAAAGAAAGAATATCCAAGCATAGATTACTTGAGGGTTTCATTGCCAAAGTCGAACCACTCTCGGAGATGGAACTCAATCTCAAAAACAAGCTTATGGCTGAGATGTACAACCAAGAAGGTAAGATTACTGTTTTTGAATAAGTGGTTTAATGTATAGTTTTGTTCTTACTCTTTGTCTTCTGTTTTTGATTAGGCAGGTAAGATTACTGTTTTTGATTAGGCAGGTAAGATTACTGTTTTTGGACAAGTGGTTTAATGTATAGTTGTGTTCTTACTCTTTGTCTTCTGTTTTTTATTAAGTGGTTTAATGTATTTGTTGTTTTGGTCTTTGGTGCAGGTGAAAAGGAATCAAGTGATGCGGTGGGTCTTGTCTAGGCAGAAGGAAATGAGTGATGCTTGTGGTGGGTCTGGTCTGGTGCTTGTCGATTAGCTTCACTTGACTTTATGTGTATTTGTTGCGGTGTGTTTTTGTCTCTATGCTTCACAAGAAGCATAGTAGCTTGCAAAATGTTTGTGGTTGTAAAATGTACTCGGAAAATCATATGGTTGTAATGTGTTTACCTTTTGGCTTGTGTTGTAAATATAAATGTTTGCTCTCATCAACATCTTATTTTTTTTCATTACAAACAATTTTCTTTAACTCAAACACCTTCTTCTTTCTCTAAAACATTTATCTTCTTATTCGATCTTCTTATTCAATCTTCTTCCACGCTTTATCTTTTTTTTTCAAATTTAACCTATACTATTTGGTACTTAGAAACTTTCTTCTTTCTTATTTTTTTTTTGCCTAAATTACCGAACAAAATTAAACTATGGTTTCTTATCCAAACACTGATCCTAATTTTTATGAAAATTACGAGAATTACGATCAAATTTGGGAAGAATCTTTCGATCAACTTTATGATCAAGGCTATCAAGAATGTTTAGAAGAGATCATGCAACAAGAAGCGGCAAAAAAAGAAAGAAAAAAATGAATCACTATCGAAAGAAGACGCGAGGAAGGCCATATTCAATTATGGAACGACTATTTTAGTGACCATGCAGTTTATCCCGCTGATAAATTTCGACGACGTTTTAGAATGCACAAGCCATTGTTCTTATGTATTGTTAATCGACTCGCTAATGAGGTGACATACTTTGAGCAGAGAGTAGATGCTACCGGTAGACATGGCTTGTCTCCTCTACAAAAATGTACAGCGGCGATTCGAAGACTAGCATATGGTCTTTCAGCTGATGCGATGGATGAATACCTCCGGATCGGCGCAACAACTGCCGCCCAATGCTTAGACTATTTTGTAGATAGAGTTATAACTTAATTCAAAGATGTGTACCTGAGAAGGCCAACAGTAGAGGATCTCCAACGATTGCTGGAAATTGGAAGCATTGATTGTATGCATTGGCAGTGGAAGAATTGTCTGACGGCTTGGAAAGGACAATATTCACGAAAACATGGAAAACCCACAGTCGTGCTAGAAGCAGTGGCTTCAAAAGATCTCTGGATTTGGCACGCATTTTTTAGACTTCCAGGTACTCTTAATGATATCAATGTTCTTGACCGCTCACCAGTATTTGATGATATATTAGAAGGTCGAGCTCCAGAGGTCAACTACACTATTAATGGTCGCGAATACAATATGGCTTACTATCTCACAGATGGTATCTATCCGAAATGGGCAACTTACATCCAATCGATTTCTTAACCCCAAGGTCCAAAAGCTTCATTGTTCGCTACTCATCAAGAAGGTGTCAGAAAAGATGTCGACCGTGCTTTTGGGGTATTGCAAGCTCGATTTGCAATTATCAAAAACCCACCTCTTAGTTGGGATATAGTCAAAATACGAAAGATAATGAAAGCATGTATCATATTGCACAATATGATAGTAGAAGACGAACGGGACAAAGAGAATGAAACAAACCCACTAGATTTCACACGAGAAGAAGGAACCTCGACTTCACAACTAGTCAATTACGCGTTTGCTAGAACAACATCCACAATTGCGAATAATATGTTGGCGAATCGAGTTCGGGTTCGTGAGAAAAAAAATGCATCTACAATTGAAAGCTGATTTGGTCGAGTATATTTGGCACAAATTTAGCAGAGCTGGACAATAGACCCGAGTTAAGAAGTCTATGCATCATATTTTTATATGTTTTATTTTTATCTTTTCCGTATTTTACTATATGCGATTTTATGTTCTACTTTGTTTTTACCATTTGTAATTCACGTTTGCGAGGTTATGAACCATAATAAATTTGTGTTTTTATAAAAACAATTATGTTTATATATGGTAATTTGATTATTTTTCATAAAATAATTTTGTTCTTAAATATTTTTTTTAAAAAAACATTTATTATTTTCATTATTTTTAATCAAATTATTGTGAATCACCAATAAATACTAAATACACTTAAGTATCAATTTAAGTATCAACTAATACAGTTTATATTAAATTAAGCTTAATGATTCCCACATTGGATCACCAATGTGTATGCTCTAAGCCATGGTTTTATTGTAATTATTCATAATTTTCGATAATTTATTTGAAGGATTAGTCTTATAATTGCTATCAAACCATCATTATCACTGCCTTATTCTTCATTTTAGGATTTAAGGTTATAACAAGCTAGTCGTGCCTTATTCTTCATTTTAGGATTTAAGGTTACATAACAAGCTAGTCGAAAAGTGTACCGATGTGACTTAGCACTACATTTTATCATATTCTTGTTTTAGATAAAAGATAAATTATAACCATAAAATGTCCCATAAGGGCATAATGATACCCAAAATAAAAATAATAGTAAACATTTTCATTAATCTAAAAGAAGGTGACACAAAATAGTAGCATCCATAAGCCTATTTGCCCACCAATAACTTCGGCCAAGTTCATATTGGCCTCTCACTCTCTATGTCCCATCGTGAGAGAATAAAAACCGTAGTAAAGTGAAAATTATGATATGTTTCAAAAAAGTGAAAATTATGATAATTTAACGTGTAATATATTCGACTGTTCTTTTCTCCAGCGGTCTCATCAATTCAAAAAACTTGTTTTAGAAAAATAAATTAAAAATAAGTTGTAATGCAACTTTTCTTTCTATCAATCAGAGTCCGATGGATTTGACAAAACTTAAGGTCACTATTTCCAGAATATTTCTGATCAAAAGTTGAGATCCCCACACACTCTCATAATCTTCTTGTTTTTTGGTTGTATAACTCGAGATAGATATTATTTGATTTTTTCCCAAGCTATAGAGATGGAATTACTTTTACAGTTTTATTTGATTAATTGTTGCTTTTTACAGGAACATGCCACGGTAAAGAAACTACACATGAATTCAGTTAACGGTAAATGCTAGCCTCAATAGTTAATAACTTAATAGTCAGAGTTAAAGGTCATGATAAGTTTTAAACAAAGTGGACAGTCTTTTAAAACTTATGTCTTAAAATAAGTTTTCGAAATACTATGATTCACGTAGAAAAACATGATACGTAATCTTCAATGTATTACTTCATTTTTTATTCCAAATGGAATAACTCTAAAATAGAGTCGTGTTTTGCTCCAACTCTACTCTATTTTAAAGTAAAACTTCATTTTGGAGTAGAAAATAGAACGAAGAGTAAAAATAATGGAATTACTCCATACTTGAGAGTAAAATGAGTTTACACTATTTTGGAGTTGGAAATGGAGTACGATTGGAGCAAATTGGATTCCAAACTCCATTTTAGAAAAAAATAAAACAAGGGGGGCGCTTGGTAATGACTTAGACTTTACACTTTTGCTGTAAACTTTTGGCTGTAGAGATTTTGGCTGTTAGTGCTTTCACTGTTATTTTAAATTTTAATAAAAGTCTGTTTGGTAATATATAATCTTTCGAAGCTCTGATTATTAATTTAATAATTATTTATAAAAAAATTGTAAACAAAAATAATTGATCACAGAAATTTGAGAAAAATATATTAATACATACATTTTTTAGATTTTATTTCATTTAATTTGCAATTTTTTTTTTTTCATCATTTTACAAAATTTTGATAATTTATTGATTTATATAAAAATGGATCTCAAAACAATAGAAAAAGAGATAATAATTAATCAATCAATTTTTTGAGTTTGAAAGTTATTTATATTTAAAAGAGTTTAAATGATTTTTGGAAAAGATGAGAGAGAATAAAACATTTAAAACTTTTTATTTTTAACTTAAAGTCACTCCAACGATGCTTCAGAAAAATGTATAGATGAAAGACAAAAAAAAAAGGCTTTGGAGACTTTAAAATCTTTTAAGACAATAAATCATACTTGGCAAAAACATGTCTTTAAAGGTTTTCAATTGTTTTAAATACTTAAAAGACACATTGCCAAGCACCTCAAGGTATGGAGTGGGCTCTTAAACACTAAATAAAATTTGGACTAGTGGCGCTTTTCCAAATTCTCAAAAGTGATGCGTCTTTAAGCTTTTTAGTTCATGTTAATTTGAAAGGAAACAAATGTCTTTAATAAAATAAAAACTATTTATTTTGATTCAAAATTATTCGATGAATTCTTACAAAAATATTTGATATCATAGGTTCCCAATTGAAAATTAATTATACCAGGTTTTGATAATTTCGGATGAACAGTGTTTTTGAATAGTTATGATGAACAGTACAACTGAACAGTACTTTAGCTACAGTAACTTTGAACAGTACTTATCAGAACCTTGATTATTATTTCTTAAAAGTTTGTTACAAGATTTTTGAAGACTGAAAGAAAGAAATTTTACAAACTTAGAGAGAGATTTTAGAGAGAAGGCAGAGAAGATCAAGTTTCGCTCGTGCCCGTCTTTGTTGAGAGGGTCTTGGTATTTATAGGCAGAGTTGTCTAACTGCTGCGTTGATACGTGTCATCCATCTGATGGTGCCGACACTTCTTTGACAGGTGTCTTTCATCCAATGGTGCCGACACTTTTGATTGCGCCATTGCTTACGTCTTGATGATGTCATTGCTTACGTCTTTAAATCTTATTTCGTACAGATATACTCTGTACATTATTTTTTACAGAATATACTAATAGATTGAGTAAAATTAATTTTACAGAAAATAAAATAATTTACAGAGTCTACCAGAATATACAAAGTAAAATAAAGTACAATATACAATACTATAAGGTTTTTTTTTTTTTTTTTTTTTTTAGCAGAGAGAGACAGACACGGTTTTAGTCATAAAGTACAATACTTAAAAGACACCTTGCCAAGCACCCCAAGGTATGGAGTGGGCTCTTAAACACTAAATAAAATTTGGACTAGTGGCGCTTTTCCAAATTCTCAAAAGTGATGCGTCTTTAAGCTTTTTAGTTCATGTTAATTTGAAAGGAAACAAATGTCTTTAATAAAATAAAAACTATTTATTTTGATTCAAAATTATTCGATGAATTCTTACAAAAATATTTGATATCATAGGTTTCCAATTGAAAATTAATTAGCAATGATCGAATTGATTCATAAACTTAAATTACTAGTTCAAAATTGTCCACACTCTTATTAACAGTGAAGTTTTCCTTTTCAACTTCTCAAATAATTTGAACAAACATAATACCAGTCGTAAGTAAGGATGAATAAAGACATTATTATATCGAATTAAAAACTGTTATTATGAGATTCTCATTTAATTCGACCCGTAGGAAAAGCCATGAAATTAGGGCTTTCTTCCTGCCTTCCGAGATCATCCACATGCATGGTCAAAAAGAGAAATTATTCTCCATAAATATTTTTTGATCATAATATAAAGTTTGGTAGCTTGAATAGCTCTAAATTTTTTTTTGGTCAAACTAATAGCTCTAATCATAACGACATATTTCTATTCAAGTGTTCATTCTGCAATCCCAACCTCTAACTGATATAAAAATTTAGAAAAAGAATGTCCAAGAATGAAGAAATTCTTCGTTATAAACCTACTAGGGACAATACTGAAAATAGCCTAAGTTTTTTTTTATCATAAAATAGCCTAAGTTTTAAATCAAAATTAAGAAAACATTTTAGATTCTTAGAAAATCGAAACTTTTAATTTTTTAAGCTATTTACCCTAAAATGAAAATTTTAAACTAGAAATCCTGATCCCCGAGACATAAATTAGTAACCGTAAAAATTAATTTATTTAGATTTTTTCATTCATTGTTCCAGAAAAAAAATCGGGAAATCCTGAAATTATTCTTTGAATACAAATTAATTCAAGAAGGCAACATCATCTACACAACTGGAACATTAAATAAGTAATCGGTTAAGTTAACTTAATATTAATTCGCAGTTTCTTTATTGGAGAGTCATGTTATATATAAACCTGCTAATTTGATTAGTCTTCCCAAGAAGCAACAACTTTTTGAATTAATTTACGTTTATCGTAACTATGGGTTGTAACAAAACCAGTGTTAATTCTTCAACTTTATTAAAAGAAACACATAAGCTCGCAAAAACAGTGGGTTTTCGTATTAATAATAGATGCATATTCCACAAAAAAAATAAAAATGTTTAGTAGTAACTGACGAGATTACCCTTAATCGGTCACCAATACGCTAGGGATATACCGTCATTTAAGTCGAGCAAATTACATAATGAATAATTGGTTTCTACGTATGAATAATATAACAAGAATACTTATAACGACCTTGAGGAGTCGTCGTCGTCAAAGAAATCGCTAAACACGTTTTTGTTCTCCAAACTGCCTCCGCCGCTACTGTCCCCGGCGAATCCTTGAGAGAGCAACATGGTCAGAGAATCTCCCTCAAGCTCGTCGAGATCCGCGAAGAAATCTTCTGGCTGATGTTGAAACAACTCCGGTCTATATGTATCGTCAAAGTCCTTATCAAACTCCATATTGTCCTGACGCTCCTCCATATCCTCCTCCTTAACCGTATAATGAGGAGGATGAGTGGAGGAGGAAGGTAAATGGGTCTTATTGTTCTTTTGGGAGACTTTGGATGAGGCGGTTGCGGATTTGGAAGAAGGGTTAGAAGAGGGGGAGGATGTGGAACGAGTGGAACCCGCGAGGGCGTTGCGTTGAGTAGGCCATGGATGGTTATGTTCAGAAGTGTAAGTAATGACTAACATGTTTGGGTCCGTTCGGCTACGTTCCACTTGTTTCCTAGCTGAACAACCTTTTGAGCTGCTACATCTGTAGTAACCCCTGAGGAACAAATAATTAATCTTTAGTGTAAATCATCAATACTTAATTAGCTAAAATCTAAGTAATGAGTATCAGATATTCAGCTTATTGGTATGAGTATGTTTTCTTGAGAAATCACTTTCATTTCTTTTTTCCAATTAATCACGTGTAACGGATAAGAAATAATGCGCACAATATTGATGGGGTAATAACGAAACAAAATGACTGTGATGTGCGTAAATTTTATGATATGGAATATTATATGAATTTTTTTTTTCGTGCAACCATGGAATATTATGATTATGAAGATAACGTACTGCATCAAATGTCACAAAAAGGAATTTAAAAGGCTTAATGTGCGCCGTAGAAAATTGAATGATTTTTATTCTTTATACTTCCATGCTAATGATTGCACCAGCAATATTGTTTGTGAAGGCAAAAGGAATGCTCCAGATTCTACTTCATACGACCTTTTTCTCCTTCTATTTTTCTTGAGAAACTTCACCTTTTTCAGTAACATATAATTTTGTTTAAAAACAGTGATTTGGAAGTTGGTACATAACTTTACTAAATTAATATATATATATATATATATATTTATTTATATGTGTGTGTTTTTTTTAATAAATCGTGTAAGTTTCATATTTTTGATCCATAATCTCCTCCGAACCCAGAGCTAACCGTTGATAATACTATGTTTAAGCCATAAATCACTCATCCAAAGTCAAGTTGAACTTATTGAAAGAATATTGCTTATAGTTATATATCATGTCCGTAATGTATATACAATTTATAGACGGACATATATGGGGTTTATCAACATATAGAAAAATAGAAATACATGGTAGACTAATGTGTGTATAGAGTTATATATAAATGTACCTGGGATAAGGAGAACCTTTGATGGGTTTTTGACCGTATTTTCGCCAAGCCCATAGATCAGATGGAACAACTTCTCCACTGGACCGGCTGTTCATAGCGGCTGGAGCCGGTATGCACACCACTTTCTTTGCTTGGCTCTTCCTGTACCCATCGTCAACATTTATCATATATATTGAGACCCATGTAAGTGTATATATATACATATATTTTTTTATATATATGTTGTAATTAAAAGCTAATTTTGTGATCAATTTAAGTGTGGGACATAATGAGTTCGGTTTGAGATACGATCACGTCGTCGTATCTATAATCATTGTTTGTTTATGATTTTTACATGTCATATAGATAGACTCCCGGCGCATACCCTTGTCAATTTTGAAACTAGAAATATGTTGATAAACAACATCATGTAAAAGTAAAATGAAATGTTGTTGGAAAACAAAACTAGAAGGTAAATAAGAAGTTTTAACAAAACTAAACAGAATGTAAATTTGAAAGACGAATGTAAGAAGTCAGAAAACTTCATAGGGTCACATATACATATACATATACAAGAGAGAAACCCTAGCTCTAGTTGTGTTTTATGGTTTCATTACAATAACAAGATGTATAGATATGGAAACGTTGAGAAGAGGTTTTAATAGATAAACAACGTTCATCATTTTAATCAAATATTTATTTTGACACATCTATAGAAATAGCAAATTATTTTTGAAAAAGATAAAAGGAGAAACTTTGGTGAGAGTTGCTTAATCAAGTTTTCATATATGAAAAATAAATAATCACATGGTGCTAATTATTAGTATTACTATATTTTATCATGAATTCAACATTAAATGATCTCGTTCAATCAAGAATAGAAACAAATGATTATTAAATCATAGAGATCGAAAATTTAATAACTTTTACCTTCTCTTTATGCCAAGATTTCGAGGAGAAGAAGAAGAGATCTGAATCTGTGAAGATGATAACGTATTGTTACTATTATCGACCAATAAACAGTTTCTTGGACTATTAGTGGTATCAACGTTAATCATCCCCCACGGCGAAGCTACTGCTGCGGCGGAGACGGCGGCTGTGGTACCTTGAGTTCCCATAGCCGGAGAATTACACGTGGAATCATCGTGGATGATGTTACTTTGCGAGATCCGGATTCTTGGGAAGACACTGCATTGACCTTTAATATGATCATTATCAAAAACTTTAGGGAATATTGCAAAACTGTTGTTGCTTTTGTTTTCATCTCCGGCGCCGGAGAAGTAGCCTGAGTTGGCCGTGAGGCGGAGGAGAGGATCTGTCATGCTTACAAACGGGTCACCGAAGGGGTTTGTGTGACAGCTGGGGGCTGTGGCGGAGGGGAGATCAACCTGGAGATCGGAAGTCCGCGGCGCGGGAGGTGGACCTTCCGGTGGTCCAGGAGATGTTGACACCTGTCCTGATCCGATACCTCGTACGACGTCTGTTAGGTCTCCTTGGAAGTTGTCCATTTCTAGAGACTCAAAGACGCTGCACATAATAATATATGTATGTGTGTGTGTGTGTGTTTATATGTGTATTTGTTGTATATACACCTCCAAAGAATTAGAAATTCTCAAAACCTAAAAAGGAAAAAAGAGTTAGAAGTAACATGATTGGGATACGGGAGATAATTCTGGTTGTAGTTCTTGATCGTTTTGTTGGAGATTTTGGGGAAGTTAAGGGTGATGAGTGATGTGGGATAATTTTCTGGGAAAATTTTGTGATTTATTTGGGAAAAAATAAGAAGATGAAGAAGAATGATTTGATGAAAAGAGAAAGAGAGAGATGCTGACTTTTCAGAATGATAATATCTTCGACGGCTTCTACATGTTAGAGAAAGAGGGAGATCGGATTTTGTAATCTTTATATATATAATGAACTTTCAATTAGAACAATAAACTATTTAAAAGGAGTTGAAAATGATATAAGGTTTTAAATAGAATATAGAAACATGGATCGAAATATATACGGCCAAGTCTTGCCATTTTAATTAAGATTATCTCTTTACTGAGTTCACCATCAAGATTTTGAACTTCAATAGTTCTCTATTATCTCATTTCGAGCATACCGTGTTCAACTTTTTTTTTTTTTTGAGCCCGTGTTCATTTTTTTTTCTCTAACACAACTAATTACAAATTTATAATGTATAGTAGCGACAAAAAAGCTTGCCCTATGCAAAAAATAGAAGATAAATTTGTATTATTCCGGTGAATGTTTTTGTCTTGCTAGTAAATATATATATATATATTTTTGTATGTTAAAGACATCGATCATGTGACCTATTTCTCAGAACTACGATTACACTACCATAATTTGGACAGTTAATATCTCACTTGACCATAAGCCGCTAATATAGAAAATTATCACAAATGATCATTTCTCCTTAACCGTTAAATAAAAAGTATAATAGTCCACAAAATATTTATGTCCCTAAAATGTTATATGGTATTCTCTTTTTCAAATGAGACTCTGTGAGGCACCGATTTAAGAAATTTGATATGTCACATCATTACTTTTTCACTAGTTTGTTTTTAGACTTAAGTTCCCACCTGAATACTCAAACTAAAAAACCATTAACAAATACAATCTCTCTCACACACACATATGTCATATATATATAGATATATTTATATTTTGATGAATTTGGATCGCGTCAGGTAAGAGAGCTTAATCGAATCAATCTAAGTATTATGTTTTAAAGCAAAGAACTTAGAAAATTTCAATTCAAAAAAAAAAAGAACTTAGAAAATAAAAGAGAAATTTGTGGGTAGAATTCCCTATTGAATATTGTTTATCTCTTTCAAAAGTTACATCAATTATTTATATAAAATATTAATCGGTCGAATCAATCCTAAAAAGTATGAAAATTTTCATACTGCAAAGTAATTTTCTATTATACGAGCTGATTTTTTTTTTTTTACTTGAATTCATGTTTTTGGGTTGAATTTTTTCTTCAATGGGCCCTTTCTAATCCATTCTTCCAATAAGAAAATTTGGAGCTCCGAATTGATTCGGATCTAGGTTGGATCATAGTTATAGATGCTAAAAAATTGAGAAGTTGTATCATTGCACAATGCTTATTTCATATTTATAATATTCTAAAATATATCTTTGGAAAGTTACAAAAGTCGTGTCTTTACGTAAAATGTGATTTTTTTCCGAAGAGTTGTGTCATTTTGTATAAAAATTATTAAACACAAAATTTAATATTATCGAAGAGTCGTATCCTTTCGTAAAAAACAATTTTTCGAAGAGTTGTGATTTTTCGTAAAATATGGTTTTTTCCAGAAGAGCTTTGTCTTTCTATAAAAGCTTATTTTTAAAAATCAAAAAATATTATCGAAAAGTTGTGTCTTTTCGTAAAAACCGAGTTTTTTCTAAGAGTTGTGATTTTTTGTAAAAAGAAGGTTTTCCAAAAAGTTGCGGCTTTTCAGAAATATTTTGTAATGTCGCGTATTTTCGAAAATAACCGTTAATATTTAATATTATCGAAGAGTTGTGTCCTTTCGTAAAAAACAATTCTTTCTAACAGTTGTGTCATTTCGTAAAAAGCGTTTTTTAATTGAAAAGTTGTGTCTTTTCAAAAAATAATTTTTAATTATTACTATATAAGTTAGGGTAGCGTTTTTAAAAAAATATTTCGTAAAATCGTGAGTTTTTGAAAATAATTGTTTTTTATGGTTATTTTGAAGGGTTGTGCGATTTGTAATCTTTTCAAGCTTTTAGGGTCGCGACTTTTCAAAAATATTTTGTAGAGTCGCGTATTTTGTAGAGTTATGTCTTTTCGGATTGTGTCTTTTTGGAAAAAAATGTTTCCAAATATATTCTTACGTTGAACGTTTAGTTAATTTATAAGTACTAATTTTAAAATATTTAAAAGCATGATCTGTTTTGTTTTTATCTGATTTCATACATAAATATGTTTAACTTTTTTAATTATTACATAGTTTTATAAAATGGTATTTGTGTTACTTTGATTTAAGAACTGATAATAACCATGTTTTAAATTTATTAAAGATGATCATGGATTTATGTTTGCATGTGTGTCGCAAGTAAATTGTAATATTTAATTGTGATGATAAATTTATTTTTAAAATTGTAGTCGGTAGGTTTTTTATCCCTGTAATTTCGCGGGGGTTCGAATTCTAGTGTATAATAATAATAAAAAGAAGAAGAAAATGTGAGAGAGCACAATGAGATGCTGCACTTGTTGGACAAAAAAAAAGTGATCGGGAAGTAAAGAGATCGGCAGAGAGCCGCATTTTTCGGAGGACGTTTTGTCACGAACCAATGTATTTTGGCCACGTTAACTCTCTGAAATACTTTTTTTTACTATTGTCGTGAGTACCAAAATGACCTAGTTGCCAGTATTTAAATTATATGGGATTTCCTATTATGATATTTTATCTACACTCACATATAAAAGACCTTGTTATAGAATGGTTCATAATGATTTTATATGCTAATTTATGGTTGAAAATTTGTTTTTCTAAACACTTATGTTCTAGTTTCTGTTATTTCTTATTTGTTTCGTTTATCTTAAATAAATATACTCTATAGTTTGTAGAAAGAAGTTTTTTTTTTTGAAAATTATAACCAAAGAAGTTATCCGTTACTAATATTGACGTCCTCAAAAAAGTCAACGCTAGTTGACTTGTTATTTAGCTTGTCATTTCATAAATAAAAAAAGAATTTTTTACACTTATACACATTTTCTACTAAACTATTAGCCAACATGGCTACTGTTTTATGTAACTACCAATCTTTTGTAAAATGTTTGTGGCATTGAATACTTTAAATGTTTGTGGCCAGACTTTTACATATTCATTGTTACGCACACCAACCATCCAACTTTGATGGTTGATTTTTTTGTGATAAAATTTGCCCCAATGGTTAAAACATGTTCCTCCACCTTCTTCTCGTCATATTTCTTATTATAGTGGTCATCAAGATACAAAAATGATGTTGAGAAGAAGTAATTTATGGTTAGAGTTTTGTGGCCAATGATTTATGGTTAAAGTTGTGTGGTTACTGATCTATGGTTAAAGTTTTGTGGTTAGTGTAATGAGTGATTTATGATTAGTGTTTTATGGGTAGTTCCATCATCTTGCAACTCTATTGATGATACTTTGTACCTTACCTATAAAACTATGTTTTGCTTTGTAAACGCATTATAAGTAAACGTCTTGAGTTCGTGGACATAAAAGTATGTTGCTAGATTCATAAGGTATGTTATATCCATATGGACGAGATACATGGTCATGGTTTTATGGTTATAAATCGTTTCATTAAGTTCGCTAGATCATTAACCAAACAATTTTGTGTTGATTTTTGTCCAATTTAGTTAATCCAAACTGAACCATTCATGATATTATATCAAAATGCATGATTTAGTAAGAAATTTTGTTTTTCCTCCAACCAAAAGCTAAAATTCGATGTTTGATATGGAAAAAGAGTAAAAATTAAGAAAAAGAAGTCAAAGGAAGAAAAAGAGAAAGAGTAAATGTTGAATCATATTTTTCTCATATTTGATATTATAAACGAAAATGGAAAAGAGAGAAGATAGAATAAAAGTTGATTTTTATTAAAGAGAATTTTTTTTCAATCCATGTGGTTCTCAAGACATGTGGTCCCATCCCATGTGTAAAAAAAAGGGTAATTTAGTCTAACAATTAGAGTAATATATGAAAATGTGTCTCAATAGTAGAAGAGCCTATAAAAGTTATTACTTTTCAAAAAGTTTGTATAATAGTAATCAACCCCTAAAAGAAACCCCCCAAAAGAAAGAAGTGAATGATTATTGTCTAATTAAAAATGTTGGAAGCGTATAATATATAATGCAGATGATTACGGGCTAACTAATCAAGAAGAGATCACTAGCTTGTATATATATAAACACAGGAAAAGACAAAAGAGAACGACGTATTTGTTCTGTCAGAATCGTAAAGGACAAATTTTAGTTTTATTTCACTAGCTACGTTAACCTTGAAAGTTAAATAAGTTTTTGTCACAAAGTATAATAAACCATTACTTTTCGAGATTAATTATTTAGTATTTAGGTATTCAACCTGTAATGCCTCGTACTAGGGGTGTCAAACTGAGTTAGCTCACTCGGCTGAACTAAGCTCATGATGAGTTAGAGTGTTGTCGAGCTCAACTCAGCTTAGTTCATTTGATATATAAGCTTATAAACATAAGCTCACATTCAACTCATCTTGATCGTGATCTAAATGAGTTAGCTCTCGAGCTAATACAAAATAAAATAATTAAAGTTTAAACAATTATAAAATCTAAAATCGAGTTCCAGTTTTAAATATTAAAATCAAATCCAAATAATACTGTTTTTTATAAAACTACTAGGGATTGCCCACACGTTATGTGGGTTTTAAAATTCATTGTAAATTAGAAAATAATTTATAATTTCTTGACTATTTGTGTATTTAATATTGCATAAATTTGATGATTATCGTGAATATTTATCTACGTTAGAAGACTAAGCATTTGCAGAAAATTAATGGACATATATAATGTCATATGAAAAAAAAATTAGGTCATTCATTAATAAAATTATAGCATATGGAAGACAATTGTTTTGGTACAAATCCCTAACTTGTATGTCATTATCAATATTCAGTACGGTTCCTTAAAAAAATGATTAGTCGTTTTTTTTTCTTGCATCAGACACATCGGTAAAAAAAATATTGATTAGATAAAGTGTAGTATGCTTTGTTTTTGGTGAGACATATGATATCTCAAAAAAAAATTGGAATGCATCTTTGTAATTATTCCATGAGAACTTTGAATTGTACTAAGAGAATAATTGCAGTTTAATTGTATTTTTTGTCTCACTTTCTTTATTAATTTGTTGTGATTTTTGTCTTTAACATCGATTCAGTGGTGAAATGACTCTGTTTTCTGGATTCATAATTTGTGGTGGAGTAAAGTTTTTTCCAGAGAATATTGGTTAAAAACGTTACTTTGTCCACCACAAATTATTTTAATTGTATTGGCAAATTGGGGTTAAAAGCTTTTAGGACTTCTAAAGAAAAAAACAAATATACATTTTTCTAATTAGACATTAGCATTCTAAAAGTTTTAAAAGTTCTTAAATCATTCCATAATTTTCTCGCAACCTTCTGTTTTTGTTCATGTCACTTCTTTTTATTAAAGTTTTTTTTGTAACTTTTTATTTTAAAATCACTACTATCTATATGAAAACACAGTTTTAAACATTTGTCTTGTACATTATATTTCTGAGTTTAATAAATAGAATATTTATTTTTCAAATCGTTAAAAATTTAGAAGAACACATCTAATTTGGAATCATAATTTTTTATTGATATAAAAGAAAGTAAAAAAAATAACGTCTAAATATTGTAATTTGTTGAAATTAATTTACATTAGAATTAACTATTAAATTCTTGGAATTAATTTTAGAGTTATAAAAAAATACTTCATATTTCTTTTTCTTCAATGAATAAATAAAAAAAAGACAAATATCAAAAGAAGAGAGGACGCATGGCAGTCTCTCATGACTTAAGTTTAGAAAAATCTTATTATATTATATAAGAAGATGGATTTAATAAATAAAATATTTATTTTCTAAAAAATAAAAGTTCGCAATAATACATTTAATTTAGAATCATAATTTTTTGTGGGTTTCAAAAGAAAAAAAGATAGTGGCTAATATGTATAGTAACTTGTTGGAATTAATTAACATTGAATTATCTATTAAATTGTTTGAATTAGTTGTTAACTTGTTTTTTTTTAATAGAAAAATTAAAAAGTCAAATGTGAAAAGAATATGTGACACATGGTAACCTCTCATGACTTGAAATTTTGGAAACCTTAAAATATTATATAAGATATTATGTTTCTATTTCTTTAGATATATATATGTACAAAAAAAAAACTTCTACATCTTTTATAAAGTATAAATGATTATTTACATTTTTGCTTGAGTTAAAACTCAAAATGAAACAAGAATATATATTTTGGTTGGTCAATATAAAATACATTTGCTCGTGAGCAGCTTACGACTCATTTGAGTTGGCTCGCATAAACTCACCAACACATTTCAGATCAGTCATTAAAGTCGTTTACTAAATGAACCTAAACAACATAACTCGCACTCACGAAAATCCGAGCTGAACTAATGACTCGTTTGAAATCCCTACCTTGTAATATAATAAAATTAACGTGTAAGGAATTTCTACGTAGATAAGTTTTGGAAATTTCACTAAGTCAATTCAATCTATCTACTGCTATTGGGTAAATGCATGCACTCTAATTTTTTTTCGGAGGGTCTATTGTAAAATAAAAATTAGATCCTAATGTGAATATAAAGTTTTAATGATAAATAAACATAAAGAGTTAGACTAATTAATTTTAAGGATCAAGAACTAGCGGCATGTCTGAAAAAAAAAACATTAGACTTTACAATATGGTTTCAGCTTCGCATTTGGTAATATTCAAGCACATCGATCGAAGCATCAAAGACACCTTTCTAGCTCAGATCCATCGGAAGAAATTCAGAAATCTGCTCTTAAGACTGATTCACCTAAAAGTAGTTAACTCATATAGGGTCAGATTGGTGGCAGCGTTTCGACTAAAGAGGTAGCTGAAACGTTGTGGTATTACCATTTAGACGAGCGGTTGGAACGGGCGATTGAAACAGGCGACTGAAAGAAGAGGTTGGAAAGGTCATTTCGGGGAGAAAAGAGGCGGTTCTAAAGACCTTTTCAAACGCTGGTAAAATGAGCTTTTGCATATTCGTATGTGAATAATTGTTGTTTTGCGTCTAAATAAATATTTATAAACATCTGTATAAAATTCTTTCTAACACACATGCATGAATAATTGTAATATACATTTATTTTCAAATAATTTATGTTATTAATTTTAAATTATTTCTTAATGCATATATATTTTTTGATCAGCTAAACAAAATTTGATCATATAATCTGACCCACAGAAGCGGATAATTTTTGCTACAATGGGCCTCTATAATTTCATTAGACTAGGGGTGGGCGTGGGCGGTTATGGTTCGGTTTTGGTTCGGTTTTTCGGTTTTTTGGTTTTTTCGGTTTTAAGGAGAAGGGGTCTAAATAGGTATCATACTAGTTTCGGTCCGGTATATTTCGGTTTTGGTTCGGTTTCGGTCGGTTCGGTTTGATAATAATGAAGTCCATATAATAACCGAAATATATTTTGTTCGGTTTGGTTATGAGTATTACCCCAAACCGAAACTGAAACCAAAATATTTTGAACACATTCAACACATTTAAAGTTTCACCGATGACGTCAACATATTTAAGTAAAACTAAGACATCTTTATTTATGAAATTGAAACATAGTATGATAGTATCAAACCAAAGTGAAACTAAAACATGCTAAATATATCAAATTAAAGTGAAACCAAAGTCGATTTGACATTTTAGTGATGTCGTTTCTAAATATAGTTGGTCTAATGTTTATAATGTTGGGATTAAATGTGGCTAATATATATTATGTATATAATGTTTCGGTTTTATTCGGTTTTGATTTCGGTTATGGGTTATAACCGAAACCAAACCGATACCTATGGACTAATATTCAAGATGACCAATAGGTACTGTATGTAGGTTATGGACCTAACCGAAACCCATAATATCGGTTCGGTTTGGTTCGGTTATTCGGTTATGGGTTTTTATGCCTACCCCTACATTAGACGTTCCTTTTTTTTGGATGATGATTTTAGTTATGAGATGATGAAGAAACACATAGACAACATGCAACTCCTGAAGATAATATCACTTTGATAGAAGAGTATGAATGAACGACTGATGGAGCATATATGGCTACTATTCGTAACCAAATTACAGATATGTTTTGGGCTAATCATATATGATTATTTCAACTTCTATCCTACTTAGAATGATATGGTTAGCATTAAACATTACTAATTTCAAGATGAATAATTGTAATATATGTTTACAAATAATTTTTGTAATTAATTTTAAATTATTTGTTAATGTATATATATATATATATTTAAAACATATAACCAATATTTTATTACATAATTTTATTTAATTATAATATTCAGCCGCTATATTGTTACCAATCAACCTTATATTTCAACTACTCTCTCTTACGAAACCTCCTTTTCTAACCACTATTTTTAACCGCCTCATTTCAAACGACTTTCAGTACAACCACTCAAAAAAATTTAACTGCTCGGTTGAAACGAAGTGACCAATCTGACCCATAATGGATTTGCCATTTTTCATATATTCTCAATTCGGTTTCTTAATCTTTTCTTTTCTAGACCGTTTAAAACATTTTAATTCGACCGAACTATTGTAAAAAAAGACCGTTTCTTTTAATTCACATTTCATCCAAAAACAATTTCACAGCCTGTCAAGCTCGTTTGTTTATTTGTAATTTACGAAATATAATTAAAACAAAAAAAACACTTTTTCTCTCTCTTAGAAGAGCGATTTAGTCGACCCCGTTAACCTAACTCGCACCGGCGCCGGTCCCTGGCCGCCGTCGCTGGAAAACCCAGTGGCTAAGTAAAACAAACCCTCTCATCGTTTTTCAGTTACCGAATCTCAACCTCGCTCTCCCCCTCGTCCTCACGACAAATCAAATTCTAGAAACCCTAACATTGGATCCTCCTTGGAGCATCCCAAATCGTCGCAAGCAGGTCCCAGATCTGGTCAATCTGCATTGCCTACAACCGATATGGCCACCCTCAAGTGCCCAAAGGATACAATCGATTCTCAATCAATACTCTGCGGCTTCAGGAACAGGGAACACGGTCTTCCCCGATTCAGTCGAATCCATTTCCACCGAGTCTACTCCATCCTCTCCGGTCCAATTGGAGCCCAAGACTCCGACATGGTGCGATATTGTGAGCCATACTACCAAGCGGATGTCTCGCAAAGGAGAAGTAAAGGTTCTAGATAGTGGAGAGCTTTGTGTAAAAATCCGAATGAAGTGATTTTCCGGAACCATCACCAATGGGACAAGTTCATACTCGCCCAATTCCATGGTACATCGCCAACTCCATGAGCTCTTCATGCCATTACGAATGGCATTTGGAGTAACAGGCTCAGAGACATCACTGTCTCAAACCTATCTGATAGATATTTTCTTATGTGAATCTCTTGCCCAACTATTCGTCAAAGGGTTCTGCGCAGGGTATGTGGCACATAGATAACCAATCCATGTTCGTTGGTAAATGGGAACCATGCTTGACCCCGGAAATCCCCCAACTTACCTCTGCCCCCGTCTGGGTGGATTTCAGAGGAGTCCCTCACCAATTCTTCTCGGAAGAAGCTCTTGAGCATGTCGCAGGTATGGTTGGAGACCCAATCAGAGTCCACCCATCTACCCTAAACCTTACAAATTTGGATGTGGCTAGAGTCTTGACCTTGATCAATCCTTCTAAGCCTCTCCCCGAGTTTGTTAATGTTCGCTTTCAATCTGGGGAAACCAAGAGAGTGGAAGTGTCCTCGCCGTGGGTCCCACCAACTGTGAGCATTGTCAGGAAATTGGTCACCCTATCAGGAGATGCCCTACTGTGCTAATTGCAAGTCAACTATCCACCGTACTGAGGCTTGTCCTTGATCCAAGAAGGTGGCCAAGGAGGCTGCGGCTGTAGTGGATCAAGCAGTAGAAAAAGAGCCAATAGAAATTATGCTTCAACCGGAAAAGCCAAAGAAGAAGAAGGTTAAACCCTTGAAGCCGAAGGGTCAGCAAAGGGCAAAAGGGATAGTTATCAATGAACCTTCTTTGAATGAAGAGTCGCCGATCACTACTCGTCCTAAGTTCAAGGCTGCAGATGAGAAAGGAAAGGGTAAGGTTAGTAGTACTTTCAAGGATCCACCCAAGTCCCTAGCTGGAACCTCCTCCATGGATATAGTGGTGGACCAGGCTGCTCTGGAGGTAACTTCTGAGCCAGAACCTTCTTCTACAGGATCGAGTTCAGAATGCTCAAGCTCTGAGAATGATAGTTATCAGTCCGGTGAGGATGATAACCCTGAGGAAGATGATCAATTCATTGAGGTCTTGACAAGAAGCCAGACAAAGTTAGCGAAGAAGAAGAGCAAGAAAGGGGGGCAAAGGCCCCAAAAACCACTAATTTTATGATAATAGACACTTTTTGCTGGAACGTAAGGGGTTTCAATAATTCAGTAAGGTGTAGTAGCTTCAGCAAATGGCGTAGGCTCTGTAGAGCATCTTTTGGTAGTTTAATTGAGACTCGTGTGAGGGAGCACAAGTATCAAAAGTATATAAAGTTCTCTTTTGCCAGGCTGGAATTTTGTTGGCAACTATGAGTTTGCGGAGATGGATAGAATTTGGGTGGTGTGGAATCCAAATGTGGCTCTTTTTGTCCTGTCTAAGTCTGCTCAAGCTATCACTTGTTTGGTCAGATTGCCTGGCTCTGCTCAGGAGATGGTGGTCTCTTTTGTGTACGCTCTGAACACTAAGGCTGGAAGAGCTCCTTTATGGGAGGAATTGATGGTCTCTGCTATGGATGTCAGGGTAAGAAGGCTTCCATGGGTGGTTGTTGGTGATCTTAACCAGGCGCTTGATCCCATGGACAGTTCCAAGCCTACTTCTCGGATTACCAAAGGGATGAATGAGCTCAAAACCTGTCTCGACTCTTCAAGACTATCTGATCTAACCTTCAGGGGAAACCATTACACGTGGTAGAATATTCATGAGCAAAACCCTTTGGCTAAGAAATTAAACAGAGTTCTTATCAATGACCATTGGAGGATGGTTTTTCCTTCTCTTATGCTCATTTTTGGGAGCCTATGTTCTCAAATCACAGCCCCCGTTGTATTCTTTTGGACATGCCTCAAAATTCGATTAATATGCCTTTCAAGTTCTCAAACTTCTTATCCCAGCATGGGGACTTCCTTTCTATAATCTCAGAGGCTTGGCAAGGCTACATTGTCAATGACACAAACATGTTCTCTCTGGTAAAGAAATTGAAGGAACTAAAAGGGGTGCTGCGGGATTTTAAAAGGAATCACTACTCAAATCTGGAGCAAAGGGTTGTTGAGGCTCATAACAGATTTACAGTTTGCCAGGCTGCTCTTCTAAATGATCCTACTCCAGCTGCGGCTGTGTTGGAACATGAGGCAACAAGGGTTTGGTCAGAGCTAGCAGAGGCTGAGGAGAAGTTTATGTGGCAGAGATATAGAGTAAACTGGGTAGATGTGGGAGATAAGAATACAACTTATTTCCATAGATCCATGGCTGCAAGGCGGGCATGTAACCAGATCCATTACTTATTTGATGATGGAGGAATTAGGCTTGAGGATCCAGGAGAAATCAAGAACCACTGTGTGGAGTTCTACAAAGGATTGCTTGGGCATGAGGATTCAACTACTTCAGGAGGGACTGTTCATAATTTCAGAACGCTTTGGAGGGTCAAGTGTGATGCAGTGGCTATTGCCACATTGTCTGCAGCTGTTACCCCAGATGCGATCAAAGTCGAGGTTTTCTCCTTGCCCCTAAACAAAGCTCCTGGCCCTGACGGGTACACTGCTGAGTTTTCAGGGCATTTTGGTCTGTTGTAGGGATGATTTCACTCAGGCTGTGTTAGAATTCTTCTCCTCGGGATTGTTGCTGAAACAAGTAAACTCCACGCTCATCTGCCCAATTCCTAAGATGGTGGTGTTGATAAGCTCAAGGACTTTAGACCAATCTCCTACTGTAACACATTGTACTAGGTAATATCTAGGATTCTTGCTAAGTGGATGCAAGCGGTTCTTCCGGATATGATCTCCAATTCTCAATATGCTTTCCTCAAAGGTAGACTGCTTGTGGAGAATGTCTTTTTGGCTACTAAACTGGTTCAAAGGTTCAGTCAGAAGAATACCTCAAGAATGGGTATGTTAATGGTTGATATAAGGAAGGCTTTTGACTCAGTCAAGTGGTCCTTCATTATCAGTGTCCTGAGAGCGGCTGATTTCTTCATTAATTGGGTGGAGCAGTGCATCACCTCTCCTAACTACTCTGTCTGTATAAATGAAGGCATCTATGGATACTTCAGAGGGGAGAAAGGACTGAGACAAGGTGACTCAATGTCACCTTATCTGTTTGTTATGGCCAAGGAGGTGTTTGCTAGCATGTTGGAGGCAAGGTACAATGCAGGTCTTGTTGGTCTCCATCCTAAAGGCATTAACCTGCAAATCACCCATCTTTCATTTGTTGATGATGTGATGATATTCTATGATGGTAGACCAAGATCCCTGACATCGTTGGTGCATACTTTGAATGATTTCTCCTCCCTCTCAGGCTTGTGCATGAACCGAGAAAAATCTGCTCTCTTCACTAAGGGTTTGAACCATGTGGAAACCCATGAGTCTTCAGCTCTAGGCTTCCCCATTGGTTCTTTACCCATCATGTATCTTGGTTTACCTCTTCTGCACAGGAAACTGAGGAAGGGGAGTACTCTCCTCTCCTGGATGCGGTGAAAGCTAGGTTCACGGACTGGATGGTTAAGACTTTGTCCTTTGCGGGCTGTCTGCAGCTTATCTCATCATTCATCTACAGCTCCATGAATTTTCTGGATGGCCGCTTTCTTAATCCCAAAAGCTTGCTTGAAGGAGTTAGAGAGAATGTGCAACCACTTTCTTTGGTCAAGTGATATAAACAAGTCAACAGGAATCAAGGTCTCTTGGTCCCAGTCCTGTCTACCTAAGAGTGAGGGCGGCCTTGGCTTAAGAAACTTCAGTATCTAGAATAAGGTCCTCAATTTAAAGTTTATCTGGTTACTATTTGTGGGCAGCGGCTCTCTTTGGGTGGCTTGGCACAAAGAACATAGGCTAAAAAGGGCGTGCTTCTGGGCTTGTGAGGAAAAGGCATCCTCTTCCTGGATTTGGAAGTTCTTGCTTCGCTTAAGACCATTGGCTAAGAGATTCTTGACATGCTCAGTGGGGAATGGTGAGTCATGCTCCTTCTGATTTGATAACTGGTCCACTCTAAGACCTCTTTGGGACCTACTTGGACATGATGGCCCAAGCTAATGGGGATTACAGCTTCTAATACTGTTCTGGAAGCCTGTCCGAGTGGTTGTTGGATCCTACCAGGTGAGAGAACACGAAACCAGAGGCTGCATGATGTGCGTCGAATGCTCTTGGTGGCACCAAAACCTCAGGCTGATAATGGAATAGACACTTATGGCTGGTAGGTGGGCAACAATAGTTGTTCACCCTTCTCCTCTGCGGCAACTTGGGATTGCTTGAGACCTAATGCTCATCCTGTGCATTGGGACACAGTGGTCTGGTATAAAGAGCATGTTCCTAAGCTTGCTTTTACATTCTGGGTGGCACAAAGGGATAGATTACCAGTGCGGGAGCGGATTCTCCGTTGGGGACTGAACACCACAGGGCTTTGTTGCGTTTGTGGCCTGCGGCCTGAATCTCGGGACCACCTGTTACTACTATGTGACTTCTCTTAACAAGTTTGGAATATGCTGCTTGAAAGACTCGGTTCCAACAATAACGGGTTGGTCAGTTGGGATGCGTTCACCTCTTGGATGTCAAGGCGATCCTCTTCCTTCCTACTATACTTTGTAGAATAGCAGCTCAAGCTACCATATTCTATTTATGGCGGAACGCAATACTCGGCTACATATGGCAATGGCAGGTACTCCTTAATCAATATTTTGGTCCGTTGACCAAACTATTAGAGATTTTCTACTAGCGAGACGCCGAAAAAAAACCATCTGACTTGTTGTCCATTTGGTTCACTCATAGTTAGCTGATTTATATTAGTATGATCATGTTGTTGCATTTAGCTTTTTACCCCTTTTTCTGGGGTCATATGTTCACTAGTTGCTACGCCAAACATTGTAAGGAAACGTTTCGATTTTTTGATATATAAATCATATTTTATCAAAATAAAAATATATAATTAAAACCCTGATGTTCTGATAAAAATATAATTTTTATTACGTCAAAAGACATTTGACGTAAGTGGCCAAGATTGGTAAAAGAACGACTCTTCAAACATAATAAATCATTTAGAATTTATACAAATCTCAGTTGGGTTCTTTAAAAATGGGAAAAAAGAAGACTCAGTTGGCGTATAGGTTAGGCTCTAGATTGATTTAATATTGTTGCCAACTAATTATACGTTTGCCGTTATCTCATTCCAGATTTGCCATATTGTCGCCAACTATATACTTATATATTATTTAAGCCTATTAACATATGAATTACCGATTAAAAATAAACTGAAGAATGAGAGTTATATCATGGGTAATAAATTCCTCACATGGTATTAGCATGTGTTCTAATGCATGTTGGACTTAAGAATAGTATATTTATTTATAATCTACATTCATAATTATTATTGGAATTAATTAATGCCTATACTATATAAAACTCACCTACACTTGGTTCCTTTTTCTTGGCTAGCTAGCTGGTTAACAACAAACATTTTTTCTGCTGAATAAATTAATTAAGAGAATTTTCTAATTAGCTGCTAGAATTGTATTGGTCAAATTAAAATAACACATTTCTTAGCGGTGTGAGATATAATAAGATAATCATCTGTGTATATAATATTATGTGCATGCTAATTCCGCACATTTAATATAAGTCCCTGTCATTCATGATTCTGAGATAGTACGAAATACAAACACAATAAGGTCTAATCAATATATTTTGGATGCATTACGGGAATGATTCGATAAACTTATTTAGCAACCAGCAACAATAGCCTTAATCAATATACAATTTTGTAAATACGCTTTCAATTCATCTGTCTTTATTTGAATTTCTGTTTCATAACTAAATCTAGGCCAGGTCTTTGGGTTGTGCAAATGGTGCAATTGCACTATGTCAAGAAGAAAAAATTGCAGGTATTCATGTAGATTTTAGGGCTTTTAATTTTTTTTTGAGAAATTTGTTTACTATTTCTACAAAATAGACAAATTTTCATCGAGTTTCTAATTTCAATGAACCGGGTCTGACTAAATCACATGACAAATAGCAATATTTAGAAAGGAACAATGATTTTTTTGTAAGTTTGATAATAGTATATGGTGGATGCTAGTTATTTTTTGTTTTTGTCGACAACAAATTAATTAAAACGGTTTAGATTTTTAAACTGGGGGAAATTTTACATACGAAATATCATTTGGGTAACAGCGAGCACCTTCGTGCTAGCGTATTAGCTTCGACATTGCCACATCGAGGGGTATGTGATAAAGATGCTAGTTGTTATTTGTCCCAAGATATAGTAGGCAAGAAATTTAAAAATCCCACTGAAAATTAAGTAATTTATCCATTATCTAAATCAGAATCAGATTAAGCATGCGCTTAAATTATATATACACAACCACAAAACATCTTAGTTTTTGAAGTTAGACAAACACCAAAAATATTTCTCATAAGTTCTTGTAAGGTTTCTTGCTTGCGGAATAAGCAATCTAAAGCGATCTAAACTTTTGCTTTTAGGTGAATTCGCTTGAGCATGAAAAGTAAACAACACAAGCACTCGAGGTTCGAAGCTAAGTTCCGGCCCCTAACTCGCCGGTGAACTCGTCACCGGGAACTTCACTAGATCACAAAGGTTACACTACGCCTTAACAATGGCGTTTCTAGGGTTTCTCAAGAAAACTTTAAAAAGAGTACAAAGAAGAAGAAGAAGAATAAGATAAGATTGTTGTAAGTTGTTATGAATCCGTTGTAAACCTCTCTTGCTTTTGATCTTCTTATATGGATAAGCTTCTCCTCTTCTTCTCTAGTTTGTGTTGATCGAACACATAACCCAATCCTTGTGGGCTTGAATTCCAAAAGGCCCAAACGTGTATATATGTTTCTATCTTCAAATGGGCTTTGAGGCCCATAGGTCTTGTTGTGTTTGTCTGAGTCCAATCCAGAACTCACAAACTCCACCTTTGGAGTCAGACACAACACGAGAACACACACTTGAAACCCTAGCCTCCTTTGTTCTTGTTTTTCTCTCTCTCGATCTAGTGACAGAAACGAATCGATAACCACCATGATTCGACTTCGACTCCGACGGTCCTCCTCTTCCCTGAGACCGCAGTTCATTCCTCAACTCAGCTCACTCAGGTAAACCATCGATCTCTCTCCTCCTTAGTTTCTGTTAGAACAGTCGATGTAACTGTTCGAACTCTGAGAAGATCGTCTGAGTTTAAGTTGTTTTGTTTTCCTTTTTCTGATTCTGATAAGTTCTTTTCCTTTTGTTGCATGTATCTTCGCCGGAGATTCCCAAAAAACTTCCTGATGATTCTACGACTCAAAAACGACTCTTCAGATTTCACGATGTCGGTTCATATTCTTCTCCGATCTACTGTACTTGCAATCATAAAACATAAATCGCAATAGTTGATAGTCGATCCAGCTTCTATTGACGATCTGAATCAGGTAATCTTTCGCAACCCTTGAACTTTCCCATGATGTTCAACACTAGTTTCTATAGCAAAACCCCCTCAATTTTCTGATCTGGTCCATTTCTGATCGGAACCCTCCTGATTTGAACCTCTCTGATCTGACGATTGAACTAATGTCTCTTAGTCTTCTGTTTTGCTTTTTACAGATACTCCACCTGGAACTGAAGGAGCCTCACAGGTAACTCCTAAACCTAACCATGTTACTATCACCATATAGATTTTCCTTAAGCTTCCAGTGTAAACAGAATGATACTAACATGAATTTCTATTTGTTGCGAGGTACACTGAGCCTGGAGTCACCTGAAGCTGCCCTTGCACTTAGGCGATGTTTAAAATATCACAGCAAAGTTCATACTTTGGCCTAGGTAAGGCTTTAGTTATAAAGTCTGCTGGATTTTTGCTTGTGTGTATTTTTGATAACACAATATCACATGCTGCTACTACGTCCTTGATATGATGATATTTAGTAGCAATATGTTTTGTTCGTTCATGATGAACATCATTCTTCGCTTGTGCAATAACACTCTGTGAATCACAGTGCATCCTTACATTATTCACAGTAAATCCTAGTTCTTCACATAACCATTTCAACCATAAAGCTTCTTTGGTCGTAGTAGATAAAGCCATGTACTCAGCCTCAGTTGTGGACATAGCCACCACAGACTATAGATTAGATCTCCAAGAAACTGTATTTCCCCAAACCTGAAACACATACCCTGTGACTGACCTGCACTTGTCTAGATCTGTAGCATAGTCCGTGTCTGTAAAATCCTCAATAGAGAACTCACCATTCTTCTTGAAAATTAGATTCTTGTCAATAGAACCTTTCAAATACCTTAGAACCCATTTAGCAGCATCCCAGTGTTCTCTACTAGCTGACGACATAAACCTGCTGATAAACCCAATAGCAAAACCTAGATTAGGCCTAGAGCCGATCATTCCATACATTAAGCTCCTAACTGCACTGGCATAGGGCCTATCCCTCATGTGCATAGCTTTTTCCTCTCGTTGATCCTTAGGTACACTATGTAGCTTGAAATGTGCTGCTACTGGTGTTGAAACTGGTTTGGCATCAATCATACCAAAATTGTTTAGTACCTTTTCCAGATAATTCCTTTGAGATTGTATTAGGGTTCCTTTGTGTCTGCCCCTGATGATGTCCATACCCAAAATCCTTGAAGTCTTACCCTGATCTTTTATTTCAAACTCATTGCTTAGATTAGCCTTTAGATCCCTGATCACAGACAAGTTCCCAGATGCTATAAGCATGTGATCAACATATAGGAGTAGGTAGATTGCCTTGTCTGTCTGTACATCCTTCATGTATACGCATGAGTCATAGTCACTCCTATGGAACTTCTGAGCCTTCATAAAAGTGTCGAATCTCAGATTCCATTGTATGGGTGACTGTTTTAGTCCATAAAAGGATTTTTTTAGTAAGCACACCTTGTTTCATTTCCCTTCTTTACAAAACCCTCATGCTGCCTCATTAGGATCCTTTCTTCTAGGTTACCATGTAGAAAAAAAGTTTTAACATTCATCTGCTCTAGTTCATAGTGTAGGTTAACCACCATGGATAACATGATTCGGATTGAAACGTGTTTGACTACAGGAGAGAAAATCTCGTTGTAGTCAATACCTTCTTTCTGTGTGAATCCTTGAGCAACAAGCCTAGCTTTGTACCTTTGATCCTCAACCCCATGAATACCTGAATTTAGCTTGAATATCCATTTACAACCAACCAACTAACTTAGCATTAGGTGGACACTCAATTAGTTCCTAGGTTTCATTTTTCCAGAGAGATTCCATCTCTTCTCGAGATGCATTAGTCCAGAACTTCCTTTGAGCTCCAGTAATGGCTTCAACATATGACTTGGGCTCATTTATCTCAATATCATCTGCTGTTGATAGAGCATAAGCCATATAGTTCTCATCCTCGTACCTAGACGGCTTCTTTCTGTCCTTTCTAGCAATCCTGTCCCTAACTAGAACATATTCTCCTACAGTAGGTTCGTAGTCATCCTCTGAGTCTGAACCAGCCTGTTCTGACATAGTAGAACCTGGTTCCCAATCAGATCCTGAGGTGTTATCCTCACTCTGTGGACTAGTAGGTTCCTCATTGTCTCCACCAGAATCAGATGCATCTGTTTCTGAGGTTGATGGAGAAGGACCTTTGATTAGTTTATCACTAAAGGAAACTTTTTTTCTTAGGACTACCCTTAGAGACCTTATCTGAGTTTGCAACCTCTAAAGTAGCCTCTGTAGATGTAGTCACATTATCCTTTTAGTGTTCATGCTCGTAGAACACAATACTCCTGCTGACTGTAGTCGTACCCTCACAACAAACCTCACCTTGTAACCCCTTGTCCCCTAGGATATCCAGTAAACACACCTTTTTCACTGACCTTGGACTGATCTTGTCTTAATGGTGTGGACATAAGTAGAACACCCAAACCTTCTGATATGAGATAGATCAGATTTAGCTCCAGTCCAAACCTCCCCACGTAATTTGAACCTTATAGATGAATTAGGTGACCTATTAATCAGATAGACAGCTGTAGAAGTCGCCTCTGCCCAGAACTCTTTACCCAAGCCAGTCTCAGACATCATACTCCTTACCTTGTCCATGATAGTCCGGTTCAGTCTCTCTTCAATTCCATTCTGCGGAGGAGTATAAGTGCACGTCCTGTTTCTCCTTATACCAGACACTTTACAGAGATCATCAAACAGGTTGTTACAAAACTCTAACCCATTGTCTATCCTTAAGCATTTTAGCTTCTTTCCCGTCTGATTCTCAATTGCATGTTTCCATTCTTTGAACTTATCAAAAGCTTGATCTTTTGTTTTCAGAAAATAGACCCAGGCCTTCTTGGAGAAATCGTCGATGAAGCTGATGAAGTACTTACTTCCACTCAAACTCTTTGGATTAGAAGGTGAACCCCAGAGGTCAGAGTGTATGTATTCCAAAATCTCCTTGGTGGTGTGCTTTGCAACAAGAAAGCTCAGCTTATGTGCTTTGCCAAAGACACAGCTCTCACAAAAGCTAAGTCCTTTTAATCTCACTTTAGTTAAATGTCCTTGCTTTACCAGTATGCCCATCTTCTTAGAACTCATATGACCTAGTCTGGAGTGCCATAGATTTACATCACTTTCATCCATGTTGATTGCATTCGCTTCCGCTTTAACCACCTTAGCTTGTAGGTAGTATAGCCCATTATTCCATTTTGCAGTAAATACCTTCTTCTTATCTTTGAAATACTGTTGTATGCCATCTCCACCTTCATACTTGACACCACTCTGATCTAGCATACCAACTAAGATAAGACTCTTATCAAAATCATGAACATATCTGACTTCACTAAGAATCACCTCTGAGTTATCTGGATTGATGATTCTTATTTTACCAAGTCCCTTGACCTAGCTTATTGTCTTATTTGCCATTCTGACTTTGGCTCCATTGAATTCTTTCAGGTCATACAAATATCCTTGTCATGTGTCATATAGAAAGGACATCCGGAGTCCAAGATCCAAGCTCCAGCTGATCCTTCTGAGCTCACAGTAAGAACCATAGGCTCAGGTAATTCAAACACCACATTAGCTGAATCTTCTGAACTGTTTTTACTTTTGTTTGGACATTCACGCTTCCAATGACCCTCTTTACCACATATGAAGCAGGCTCCCTTAGACTTATTGAACTGAGACTTGGACTTAGACCTGCATCTACTGTTTGACCTGCCCTTGTAAGTATTTCCTTTACCTTGACCACTCCTCTTGTTTGACTTGCCTCTTGAGTCCACATATAAACTGTCAGCACCTGATGATCCCCTGTGCAGTTTTCCCTTTTGCTTTAGCTCCATTTCTTTATCATAGGCTGCGCTTGTCACTTCACTAACAATTATTATTTCTTTTTATGTCCCATATTTCACGATATGAACAAGAGGTTCAAACGCAGGTGGCAAGCTGGATTGCTTGATCCTCCTCAGACACTTCCACTTTCAAGCTGGATAAGTCTGCCATCAGCTTGAGAAAGGTATCAACATTCTCCTCAATGCTCGTACTCTCTTCCATTTTAAAACTGGCAAATCTCTGCTTAAGATAGATTCTGTTTGGTAAAGATCTTGTTTGATGTTCTGCTTCTAGAGCCTTCCACATACCCAACGCAATGGTTTCCTTCATCACCTTCCTCAAGATACGATCACTTAAACAGGTAGCAATCAGATTTCTACACCTTAGATCCTGAGCTTGTTTCTTAGGATCAATAACTGTCTCTCTTACTGCTATAACAGCTTCTCCTTGCTTTAGTACTTCCTTAGTAGTAGTAACTGTCCATTTTTTATTTAGAAACAACTAGTAAACCTTGTATTTCAAGCTGTCCTAGCAGCTTGAACTTCCATAAACCAAAATCACCAGAACCATCGAACTTTTCCATCTCAAATCTGCCTGGAGTTGGATCCATAGCTACTGATACGTCTTTGTATTATGACATGCATATCAATAGAAAATAAGAACAACCAAGTAGCCAACAGTGGAATAAACTACAACAAAGAACAAGTAAAGATTCACTAAAGATCAGTTAGAAACAACCTGAGAGATAAGCTACTCTTATTCTCTTATCTCCTTGAATGATGCTTTGATGGTTTCCCTTTTGTGATTCTTTTTCGATTTGAGAACTAACAGCGATAGATCCTTATCAGATATGTTCTGGAGTTATCAATTCCAAGATCTGATCCAATCTCCTTCAATCGCACCTTACAATAGCAAGCCTGCTACTGTTTTAACTCCGATGACATCTCAATCAATTATATCACCGAAAACTCCTTTTCCGGTAAGTTCTTCGACTTCGATCACCAGTGAATCTTGAATCTAGCCTCTGCGCACGAACCTGAGCGCTCTGATACCACTTGTAGGGTTTCTTGGTTGCGGAATAAGCAATCTAACGCGATTTAAACTTTTGCTTCTAGGTGAATTCGCTTGAGCATGAAAAGTAAACAACACAAGCACTCGAGATTCGAAGCTTAGTTCCGGTCCCTAACTCGCCGGTGAACTCATCACCGAAAACTTCACTAGATCACAAAGGTTACACTACGCCTTAACAATGGTGTTTCTAGGGTTTCTCAAGAAAACTTCAAAAAGAGTACAAAAAAGAAGAAGAAGATAAGGTTGTTATAAGTTGTTATGAATCCGTTATAAACCTCTCTTGCTTTTGATCTTCTTATATGGATAAGCTTCTCCTCTTCCTCTCTTATTTGTGTTGATCGAATACATAACCCAATCCTTGTGGGCTTGAATTCCAAAATGCCCAAAGGTTTCTATCTGTTTCTATCTTCACATGGGATTTGAGGCCCATAGGCTTTTTTTTGTTTGTCTGAATGTCAATTCAGAACATAGCTTTTCGAAGAAATTATTTTAATATTGTTTAAAAAAATATATATATCATAACAATTTTATAGAATATGGAGTATTAGTAGTATATACGTTTTTTCCATAACAACTCAAGATAAATGAGGATGAAATATTGCAATAATTGGTACAGTTAAAGAACATGACGACGAAAAGAAGAATATCATGAGAATAATAGGTTATATAGGTTGGTATACCTATATGTTTTGTGTGATAATTTAAAAACTTAACTGGGAAATTAACCCCTAAGAGGAAACGAGATTACCTTTTCTTTTCTTAGAGATATACAAAAAAAAAACAATGGAAATGCCTAGATTTAGGATGTGAATAAACTGGTCGGCTTCATGACAAACACTTAGATCCACGTTCGTGCATTACAACCTCATCACTACTAGCTATTTTCTATCCCATATTATTCCTTTTTTTTTATTACAACTCCTCAATTTTGTGTAATGGATTACCCTAAACAATTGTTTGAAATTTGAAATTTATACTAAGTTTTTCATCAACATAAATTTAATCTAAATCGACTAATATAAAATTAAGTTGATAGTTCAAAAGTTAGCGGAAAAATTTAAATCTACATTTATAATTTTAAACCACAAATCCTTAACTACTAAATCACAAGTCACTTGAGCAATTAAAAGTTGACATGTGGCAAATGCTTCATATTTTTGTTTAAAAATAAAAAAAACCAACAAACAAATGCAACCAAATAAAACGGGGAAACTACTTCTTCTTATTAACTCATTTCTATTTATTTATTCTCTATCTAAATTTCAAAATTAAAATGATAGATATCCCTAAATTTACTCACTAACCCCAAATTATCTATACATGTAATTCTTAGTGATACATATATCACAGAAATTTAGTTTGATTTGTTAGTGAAGGTATATCCGTGCTTAGCACGGGAGAAATACTAGTATTAAAATAAGTGGACAGTTCTAATAAGCCTATTGTTTCAAACAAAATTCAACCATGAAAAAAGACTTTTGAATTGTTAAGAAACTCTAATTGTTTCTATTTTTAATACACATTTATGAAATGAATGAGAAATATAATGATGCAGTAAATATAAACCCTAAATCATGATTGTTTTGAAAAGAAAAAAAAACAGTTAGTTTGAAGAGCTTACCAAGAAACACTGGCGAAGCATTTTTTTTTTTTTAGTTCGAAAATAAACTATACTTCCCAATCCTTTGCTTTCGTGAAAAACTTTCTCGAATGAGATTATAAAAAAAAAACAATCACGACCCATATGAAGCAAGCCTCGTCTCTAATGTGACACAAATTCATTTTAATATGAAACGATTGGGACTTGTATACTATTTGTTTATTACAGTTGTTAGACCATGCAGTGCAAAGAGTAAACAAGATATTAAGATAATTCATGCCTCCCTCGTTCCACGGTGACCCATGCTGAAATATCTAATGATATATATTGAAAAAAGAAGACATTTTTGACTTTTTTATTTTTTTGGTCGAAAGGTAAATTTCAATAAAAGCTCAGACTAAATTGTTTTGGTTACATAAAAAACCGGTATTGACCGGAATTGAAAACAAACAGGATTTGGCGAGGTCATCGGCTTTTGTATTCCGATCGCGAGAGATGAAATGGAAAGATACTGATCCGAGAGATTTTGCTAAGTTGTGGATATCTTGTGTGGATTGGGAATTGATGAGCTTGATGAGAGACTTACAGTCCGAGAAGATCCGGATTTGTTGAAGAACACATCGATGTCGATTCGCTTGGTTCATGAGTTCTCTAATGGCCATCGCTTCCGCCATCAAAGGACTACCGATTTGCGTCGCTGATTGTGACCCTTGATAGATTACTCGATTTGAGTGATCACTGAGGATCCATCCTAGTCCTGCTGTGTTCGTGTCTCCTCTGCAGGCGGCGTCTGCGTAGCCGTTCACCGTTAATTCTCCTCGTTGTAGTATTGTATATGGGTTCTCTTCATCTATTGTGATCTTGGGGTCCTTGGTCTGCGCCGTTTGCCATTCCTTGGCGTCTTTGATAGCTTTTAGGGTCGTTTCCTCCTCCGTGAACCTGCGGTTGTTGAAATTTTTTGCATTACGAGCCAACCACAGAGACCAGAGGATCCATGGAGATATTGGTCCTGATACAATCCCCGTTGGTGGTAAGCAAACTAGGTCTTTTGATTTTGCTAGACCATCAGAGATGTCTGTCCACAGTAGAGGGTCCACTTGATCTTTGAAGGGGGTTAATCTCTAGACTGCTTGAGCGTATGGGCAGTGGAAGAAAATGTGGCTAGACGTCTCGCGTTCTCCACATCTGATACAAGCCTCCTGAGTCGCTAAGCCTCGAGTAGCTAGCTGTGCACCTACAGGTAGAGCACCACTGGCTATTTTCCAAAGGAAGAGCTTTAGTTTTTGTGATGTGTTGATCTGCCAGATTGTTTTGTTCCATTGTATCGCAAGTGGAGTTGTGCTAGCTGAGTCCTTCAGGTTCTTGGTTATATGATAGCCGGATTTTGCTGTGTAGCTTCCTGTGGGGTGTCCAAGCCATACAAATTGGTCCTGGGCTCCGGTTATGCTTGGTTTCAAAGCTAGAATAGTCTGTTTGAGACTTGGGATGATTGAGTTGATCATGTCTTCGTCCCATCCTCTGTTATCAGGTAAGAGGAGCTCTTCAACCTTTAGCTCTTGATCTTGTTGTTGAACTGGACCAAAAGGTTTCATGGGTGTCTGAAGTGACAACCATGGCTCTGTCTAGAGGTTTGTTGTTTTGCCATTTCCAATGGCTTTTCCCAACTGATATTTTAGGAGTTCCTTTCCTATCAAGATACCTCTTCAGCCATGTGAAGCTGTTGAAGGAGTATGGTTGTCTAGGAAAGAGGAATGTTTGCAATATTTGCTGAGTAGTATCTTGGCTAGCAGGCAGTCTGGATTCTTGAGAATTCTCCAGCTCTGTTTAGCTAGCAAAGCATCATTGAAACTTTGGATGTCTCTGAAGCCCAACCCGCCTTGTTCCTTGCTCATGGTAAGTCTATCCCAAGCAACCCAGCACATCTTCTTCTTTTCCATATTAGTATCCCACCAAAACCTAGTCAAGGTTGATTGAATCCTTTTGCAGAGGCTCATTGGGAGTTTTGATATGCTCAAATTTACCCTGAGCTACTCTCTCAAATTAAGAGGTCGTCGTAGTAGGGGTCGAATCACTGGGAGTAAAATCAAACGATAGGAATATTGACTTCAAATTCAGCTAAGTAAAATAATATAAAATAAATAGCAAAATCAATTGGTAACAGGAAAGATGTTTGATTTAAAATTCAATTAAACAAAGTGCTAGGCTTTTGGATAATTCTCAGGATGAATCAAAATTGCAGGATAAACAAGATTAAGATTTAATTAAGAACCGTTCTAGAACTTGGAACACCAAAATATAATTAACCAACTGTCGTTGCGAAAACTAACTATGTCTAAACCCTAGAAAATCAAATTTCTTTGCGAATTCAATCAATTTTAACAAGCATTAAATTCAAGTCCAATTTGTTCACAAAATCCCTAAACCAAATTTCTTTGCGAATAAGTAATTTTGCTCACCTAAGATCTAGTTCAGGCTAATCAATTACACTTTCGTGTCAATCTATCAACCTAAGATATCCAAATTCAGGGTCGCGAATCCTAAACCAGAGTTCAATCAATCTAGGTGAAGAACCTAATAGATAATCCTAACAAGTGAGTTTACCCTAACAATTCATCATCATTCCATTCGAATCACCCTAAACCTAACAAGCAAACTACTCAGACATGGCAGCAAAGCAAATCATAACTGAATAATAATGCATAAAGAAAGAGTAAAAGAAGAATTGCAATAGGGTTCGAAGAATCTCAAAGTATGAAGTAAACTTGTCTCCTTAAAAACCCTAAAAATCTCTCTCTAAACTTTGTTAAGTAAAATCTAAAGTTATGATCTAAAAACCTAAAATAAATTATTTATAAAGGTAAAACTCGTGGTGGGCTTTTATGACGGTTTATTGGTAACTTCTGGCCCGAAAAGGAACAATTTTCCTTCTTTAAAACGTATTAGGTTGGCTTCTGCGAGTACTTGTCGATCGATCGACAATGTGTCTGTCGATCGACAGGCTGTAAAGTAGCTGTCGATCGATCGGCTCTAACGTAGCTGTTGATCGACAGGCCAATCTGACGGCAATTGAAAATCCGTCCTCGCGACACCAGCTCCTCTTTCTACAATGCTCCAAAATGCTCCATAACCACCAATTAAGCTCCACACGTACACTAACCTACAAAGACTCTAAAACACTCGAAAAACACCGAAAAGACTCGATAAAACCGGGTTAAATCATGATAAAAAACGGGTAAAAATCATGATATATCAAGTTTGAAACAGGACATCGTGTAGGTTGGCATCGAGGAGAGGACTGATTTCAGTAGAGTCATCTTGCCAGCTGAGGAGAGGAACTTGGAAGACCACGAGATGGCTCTTTGTTTGATTCTGTCTACGATCACTGCAAACAGGTCCTTCTTTCTTCTGCCAAAGTGTTCTGGAAGCCCCATATACTTGCCTGCTCCTCCCTCATTTGGAATAGCTAAGTCACTCTTAACTCTTGTCTTTACATCTTGTGGAGTCTTTGCTGAAAAGGTGATTGCAGATTTTTGGCAGTTAATTTGCTGGCCTGAAGCTTGTTCATATTGGTTGATTATTTGCTTCAGTGTCTGACAGCTTTGTGCACTTGTCTTGCAAAAAAACATGGTGTCATCGGCAAAGAGCATGTGGTTGATCTTTGGTCCACCTTTGGAGACACTGATGTTAGGTAAAATTCCATCTAGTTGAGCTCTCTTGCATAAACCTGACAAGACTTCGCTGCATAGTATGAAAAGGTAAGGAGATAGAGGGTTTTCTTGCTTGATCCCTCTTGTGGGAGTCACACTGCCTTTAGCTGTTCCATTTAGGAGGAAAGAGTAGGTCACTGTAGAGATATATTGCAAGACCCAGTGAATCAATTTGTCATGAAAACCCATTTTCTCAAGGACTGCTTTGATAAAACTCCACTCCAATTTGTTATATGCCTTACTCATGTCTGTTTTGACGGCCATGTAGCATCTCTTTGTGGCCTGAGATTTTTGTAGGGAGTGGAGAACTTCGTGTGTGATAAGTACATTATCAGAGATGGCCCTTCCTTGGACAAAGGCTGATTGATTTTCTGATACTAGCCCCTTCAGAATCTGTTGCAGCCTCTTGGTAAGTATTTTTGAGATAATCTTGTATAGAACATTACACAGCGCAATAGGCCTGTATTCGGAAAGTGTCTTAGGGCTCCTGGCTTTGGGAATGAGCCTGATATTTGTAGCATTCAATGACTCATGTAGGTTTCCTGTTCTGAAAAAATCCTAAACCTCCTTGACTATCTCTGGACCCACTGTTTTCCAGTTTGTCTGGAAGAAACCTGCTGAGAAGCCATCTGGTCCAGGGGCTTTATCTGCATGGATAGAGAAGATGACATTTTTAACCTCATTTACTGAAGGGTCTCGAATGAGTTTCTCATTTGTAGCTGCAGAGATTGATGGTTCCAGCGCTTTATCAACAGTATCATCTCTGTTTCCAGCTTGACCTGTGAAGATCTTTTGGAAGTAGGTATTAATAACATCTGCTATGGCTTCTTCCTCATAGAAAACCTTCCCTTCTTCATTCTCTATGACTGCTATCTTGTTGATGGTTATGCGTGTTTTTGTAGAGGCGTGAAAATAACTTGTATTTCTGTCTCCCAGTTGGAGCCAAAGGAGCCTGCTTCTTTGTTTCCAGTACGACTCTTCAGCGTGGTAAACACCTGCCAATTCCTGGTTGATAGTCTGGATTAGCAGACTTTGACCTAGGGGGTCAGACATAGCCTTTTCTAGCTCCTTCTTTTTCTCTTCAATTACTTTTTGACTATTTTTCCGTTGTTCTCTGCTCCAGGTGATGATAGCTCTCCTGCAGCTATTAATTCTTTGCTCCATAGATTTGTCAGGTTCAGCTTTCCAAATATCAGAGATAATCTTTTGGATCTCATCATTGTTCTTTAGGTTTCTATCAAATCAGAATAACCCTTTTATTTTGTTTCTTTTGTTGGAGAAGTAGATGACTAGGGGTCTGTGGTTAGACTCTTCGAAGTTGAGGTACTCGCTCCTTGCAGTAGGAAATTGTTCAAACCAAGAACAATTAGCCATGAACCTATCAAGCAGACAAAACACAGTGTGGTGGCCTCTTTGTCCTCTCCAGGAGAGGAAACTCCCTGAATGTTGTAGGTCATAAAGATCACATTCTCAGAGAAAGGATCTGGAGTCCACGAAGGTACTTTCAGGTCTTGTTTTCCCTCCAGTTTTTTCTGAGTTGTCTACAATTTCATTGAAGTCTCCTGTTAGCAGCCAGGAGTCGCGATTGAAGGATAGAGCACAGAGGTGTTCCCAAACTTGTTTCCTTTGGGTTTGATCCGAATGCCCATAAATAAAGGTGATGAAGAAGCTTCTTCCTTCAAATTTAACTCTCGTATCAATGTAGTTGTCAGAGGAGGATATGACTTCTAATTCTATTTCCTGCTTCCAGAACAGGGCTAAACCTCCTCCTCCAGGACTATAGGGAGGGACTAAGAAGCTGGAAGGGAAATCTAACCAGTCTAGGGATGTCAAAACCACATCAGAGGGGTTCTTTGTCTCTGAAAGAAACAAGATTTCAGGACCAATGCTGGCACGGATCGCCTTTAATCGTTGGATTGTTGTGGATTCCCTTAATCCACAACAATTCCAGCTTTAAGGAAAAGGGGACTGTGGATTGTGAAAATCCACTTGGTCTGAGGGGGTATTCCTAGTTGATGTAGGATTGGAGTCAGGGGGGATAGAGCTGAGACTTCTGAGACCGTCTATCTGATGTGGAGAGTGACCTGTTTGGATTACAGTTGGCCTTGTCATTGTAGGAAACAGGTTGATGCGTGGGTTGGTGCCACTAGTAGATGCTACATTTGTCCCCGTGACAGTGCCCCCACCAGGTTCAGAGTTCTTGTTTCTTGCCTTCTTCTAGGGAGTTGATTTGGATCTTAGAGATGTATGAGCTAGAATATATTTTCTTTTTCTGGAATCTGCTCCTTGGAGTTGCCTTGGAGATAAGCCAGTCCTTTTGTTCAGAGGAGGTCTTCCTCGTCTTTTCTTTGCCAGTTGAGGCATGTCCTCAGGACTTCCTGTCTGGACAGGTAAGGATAAGGCTTGTAGTTCTGGCAGCTCCTGGAGAGCTCTTGTATGTGGAGGGTTAAAAGCTCTCATCATTTCATCAACAGTTTCCAGAGGAGGAAAAGTTGAAGCTGCCACAATAGCTGCTGCAGTTTCCTCCATCATTTCTAAGGCCTCTCCCTAAAAAACCCTATGATGTCTAGCATTCTTCTCGAGTTGGCTCTGTGTAGTACAGTATTGGATGGTTACATCCTGAAGTTGGGCCATCACTTGGTCTCTAGTCAGGGGATGAGTTGAGAAGTCCATCTCTGCTAAGTTCCTTTCAAGAGGTGGCCTTCTTTGTCTGGCTGGCTCAGTGATCTGGTAAGGTTCCTTTTGGACTTCAGCCTCTTTTTGTCTCCACTGTTGTATGGGTTTTTGTCTCTCTTGTTGTCTTGGAGCTAGAGTTTGAGATCTGTTATCTCCTTGATTTCTTGGCAGGTGGTAATAGTTTGCAGCTGGCATAGCATTCTGGACCGAGTGAGAGTATGGGGTCTCTCTTCTAACTTGGTCTCGTGTATCCCCGTCCCTGTGAGAGGTAGACTGTTCCCTCCAGGTGAGTTGGTTAGACCTCTGAGGGGTTTTGGAGCTAGGTCTCTCCCCAAAAGGGTTACCATGCCTATCAGTTCTCTCCTGGTAGTTCTTTCTGTAGGAGTCCCTGTGTAGGTTCTTCTGTTGTCTTTCCTCCATATGATGGTTAGGCATCCTTGGAGGACTTGGTTTATCTTTGTGCCCCTAGGGATTTCAGCAGGTTTCTTGGGGTAGTCAATAGCCTCATGAGTGAGACACTAGCAGATGGAGCATAAATTCTTCAGCCTTTCATAGGTTAGAGTTACAACTGCTTCTTCACCATGCTTAAAATCAATGATTGTTTCTTGAATGAGGGGTTGGAGTCCATTGATTGTTACCCTTATTTTTGCAGAAGTGCGAGTGATTTTTGAGCCATCCATCTTGCCTAGAGCTTCTCCAATGTCAGTAATCATCTTCTGCTTTCTGTAGTGGAGAGGTATACTGTTGAGATAGATCCAGAAGGGGATATTAGAGGGGAAGGTGGGAGAGATGACCGGCTCCCATCTCTGTAGTATCACCATCCAGTTGGAGTAATGATATGGTCTATTGAGGAGGACCAGTTCAAGATCATCTTCTCTGATGAAACGGAATTGGAAAGTCCCATTTCCTAGGTCAGCTCCTTCAACCGCACCATGGAGTTCCCATTTCCTGCTGAAATATAAGATCATAGCCCATACCCTTTGAACCTTAGGGTTGGTTAGTCTTCCAATTAGGGTAAGTTTGTTATCTTGGACTAGATCTGAGGTGTCTAGGTGAGGGGCCTTTATTCTCATCCTTGGTGGAGAAGTTTCTCTGTTCTCAATGGCTTTACCTTTTTCTGCGTAGGTGAATCTTCTTGCCATCCTTTAGGAAGGATTGTTGGAGATGTGGCTAGATTTAGTTGGGTTAAAGCAGTTTACGGGAGACCAGAAAGTGGCTTTAAAGACTGGTGAAGCTAGTGTGGTACTGGAGAACAAGAATCCGTCGGAGAAGTTTTGATTGGAGTGCTGAGAGGTAGCAAAGGACAAATGCTTGGTAGTCACTGGTTGAGGCTAGGTTTCGGTTGACTCATAGTCACCGTTGGCCTGCCTGAGAACCGCCGGAAAACTTGAAACTAGGCTGAGTGTTGTATATTTTTGGTGGGAAAAGGTTGGTGAGTGTTTGGGAATTGAAAACAAGTATCAAAAGAGGTAAGAAACTGTAGGATAAAGTTGACTTTTGTCAAATATGATGGTTAATATCCAGTCTCGGTATTCGTGCCTGCGAGAGATAATATGTGGTCTAAAAATGATATAATAGATAACTCCATTTTTAATTTATTGACAAAGAAAGATAAAAACATATACAATTAGACGAGAACCGAAAACAAATTATACAATTTGGATTTTAGTCGTCATGGAAACTTCCTGTGAATGTAACTAATCATACAAAAAGGATAGGAATTCGAATTTATTAAAAAGTAGAATTAATTTAGAAGCTAATTAAAGAACAAAATAACATATTTGATATATTAATGTTAGATAATTAGGAATCAAACATTGTACTGACTTGGTCAGTATGACAAACTCTTATGGTATATACAACCCAATTAAGGCTTCTGTTTCAACATTAGGGTTTGAGCCTGTGAGGACTAGAAAGCTCATTGAAAGGACAGGAAACGGAAGGACTATGAGAATTACCTTTTTTCGTTCGTTTTGTAAACTGATTAAATTAATTTTATTCAAAGTAATGTAAAATGCCACATGTCAATTTCTTCCTGAGTCTAATTTCATACAGTTACCATTCAAAATTTAACCTAAAAATTGCAAATATGTCACCTATACAAATTTGTACAAATTGATATAATTTAGCATTAACTAGAGTTAATATTTTGTGATGAATTATAGTATTGGTTCTATGTTGTTGGGTTGTGTACCCCGTGGACTTCTTTACACATCTGAAATGAATAGTGACTTTACGTAAAATCGACCATCATGCCCTTTAAGTGTTCCACAAGTTCATAAAAAAAACAGTAGTCCATCCTATTAATTATATATTATAGTTACATTATGTATCAAGTAGTAACTTTAAATCAATGATTTCTTTAAAAAACAATAGGTATAGCTCGCACAACCGATTTAGTAGGCTAATTTAACCATGTTTGACATTATTTCGAGTATGTTTATCTATTTATTTATTTATTTATTTTTGGTAAAACTCCAGTAAAATAAACATGTTTACAAAGGTTGCTTCCTATTTTTATTATGTGGCACTAAAAATATATATTTATACAAGAAGTTACCTAATTATTGTATAAACAAATAAGAATAGAAAGACTAAAATGTACACAAATTTTTTCTTAACACTTTTTTCAAGTTGGAGCATCCAAATTTAGAATATCCAACTTATTGATAAAAAATCAAAATTATTTTGCACCTAAAGCATTAGTGAAAATGTCCACAAGTTGAGTAGTAGTAGAAATATGCTTTGTAGCTAACACTCTCGCTGAATCTTATCGCAAAGAAAATGATAATATGTCTCTATATGTTCGATGCGTTCGTGGAAAACCGGGTTAGCCGCAATGTGAAGTGCCTTATTGTCACTAAAGAGTGTCATAGGTGATGAATGATCAATCCCAAAATCAACTATAAACGCCTTGATCCACAAAATTTCTTTCAATGCATCACTAATTGATCTATATTCCGCCTCTGCAGAGGAACACGATGCAACGCACTGCTTCTATGAGCTCCAGGAAGTCGGAGAGAATCCCAATTGAATGAAGCGACTCGAAAGAGGTCGTCTCCGCAAATAGGGAATGTTGCTGCAACGATCGTCATTTTTGTATCCTCACTATCGACCATGTCCATTGAATATTGTGCCTAAATTAATACAACATTAGCTTTATGGTTTTGATATCATGGCAGAGAATAACAAGTTTACGAAGGTTATTCTTTGTTATTATTCTGATATCGTGTTGCAATGACTTGTATAAGGTGATAAAAAAAATTGAGGCAAATAAACTGAAATTAGTGCTCCCAAAGTTCATATTCCGAATCAATCTGCATTTATCAAGGATCAACTGTTGATGGAAATTTCCATGCAACGTAGATGGAAATGTGATCCCTGCTTCCGAGGTTGTCAAGAACTATCCCAAACAAACTATCCTCGAGCTCCTCAGTAAAGATTGACAAGAGGTGAGATTTTTTCTCATTTATAAACCAAAATCAAAAGAACAAGTGTGTGATGGCTGTGTTGATTTTCGTGGCCGCCTTGTGTATATAGGTGAGGATATTCTTCGATGGATTTGGGCGTTTTGGTATGTAAAGTGACGATAAGATCATCCTCCATCTCGTGTTAATATTTGAGCTTGATCCATCGGTGGGATCAACTCCATCTGGGCCGCAACATTTAGTAGAAAGAATTTGATTTTTTGATAAAATGCTTGAATTGCTCCATTAAGGCCAAAATAGTGATGCCACGTGACATTTGTTTTTAAACTAAAAAAATAAGTAGACAGAAGCTTAAGATACATTAGCGTTGAAAAAAATGAGGACACAAATTAAACCTATTTATATTCTTACATATGGGAAATTGTAACGTAACATTGTATAGAATTATATATTGTGTGGAATTGTAAAGAAATTGAGTTTTGAACATCCTAATCATTATTCGTAATTTCATTTGGAGATTAGTTCATAACATCACAGCCTTAATGGTGGTGATGGGTTTAGCACCCATTACCATACCCGATCCATATCCAATTCGACTTGGAGCTTTGGGAAGCATCTCGGAGAAATGGGACAGCGAGGATCCATGTAGACATCTCGGCCCGTTAAGGAGCGTTAGCCGACCTCGGTGAATACAAGCAAATTGGAAGACTTAGCTCAGACAAAAGGAAATACTTAGAATTAGTATAACTTGCTTTTATCTTTTAGAAGACTTTTCATTTATCTTTTATGGTTATTTCGACCGACTTTGTACTTGTATAAATACTTGATGTATTCCTCTAAAACGAAGACATCTCTTTCAATAGAGAATTTTATACAGATCTTTTGACTTGATATTTTCTTTGTGATTTTACGCTTAAACCTAGTTTCTCTATTCTTTGGACCGATCTCGGATTGTTGCTTAATCCGGTATCACCAAATTGGCGCCGACTAAGGGGACCGATTAGATTTACTGCGTAACTTTCACGAGAGAAATCTTTCAAAGATGTCCGGAGACGAAATTCTGACTCCACCTGTTACGAACGTAGCCGGAACGGAAAAGAATCCAACCGATGGAAGCAATCCTCAAGGGGCTTTGAAAGCCTCAGAAAAACAGGGTCCTACCCCAGAGATCCGTATTCTAGAGAAAGATCAATAACCGGAGGCCCGATCAGAGAAATCGAATCCCCAGGTAATCCTGATTCAAGATACGAAACTTGATGTTCCAGCCGAGATGAAATCGTTACAGGAAAAGTACGATAAACAGCAGAGCGATCATGAAAAATTCCGTGAGGAGATGACTCTCTTCATGGGACAGACCGATTAGAGTTCCCGGAACCGGACGACTCAAATTGATCGAAATCTGTTTCCAACCGAGATAACGCCTAGAGTTTTATCAGTGGGAGGCCAATCTGCGACTCATGTCACACCATCTTCACGAATTTTTGAGGAAAGAGACGATGAGATAGCAGCCATTAAGGAGACCATATGTTTGATGAACCCAAGGATGCATCGCGTAGTAAGATTGGCTCCCGAGCTCGATAAAGTCCTCGAGGACACGAAACAGACCCGCTTCACCACCCGGATTGTAAACACTCCGGTCAAACCCAACGCTAAAATTTGGATCGCGCTCTACGAAGGAAAGACCGATCTAATTCAGCATCTAACGGCGTTTAACATCGCTATGGGCCGAGCTCACTTCCCTCCCGAGGAAACAGAGGCCGATTATTCTTTAATGTTTGTTGAACACCTCGCTGGCGACGCTCTGGCCTGGTTCTCTCAGCTTAACTACAATTCAATCGATAACTTTCATCAGTTATCGATGACTTTCTTGAAGCACTACTCGATGCACATCGAGAAAAAGACTGCGACTGCCAATCTCTGGGCACTCCAACAGAAATCGGAAGAGCCTTTGAGAGAGTTCATGGGAAGGTTCAAAGGAACCGTTTCCAAGTTGGTTGTGGCAGACGATGCCGCAATCGATGCGCTTCAGAAAGTGTTACTCTTGAAAAGTCCGTTCCGAAACAAACTGACTATTAACCGACCTGCTTCCTTGGAAGACGCCTTGCACAAAGCATCAGGCTTTATGGAATAAGAAGAGGATCATCTGGAGGTTAAAGAAGGTGACAAACCAAGCCGCAGAAGGAAGGGACAGAGTTTCCAAATCAGCGAGGACGCTGAAGAGCCCGCGCAGAAGCATTGGCCTAGAAGTAGCCGACCCGTGGAGGAAAGTATTGCCCGGAGCTGGTGTGAATTTCACCAAACATTGGGGCATTCGATAGGTCAGTGTCGTCACCTCTTGGACGTGTTAAAAAACGCTACCAAGCCGGAAAGTTCATAATATGGAATTTCAGAAGAACTTCTCCGGGAAAGTAGTTGCCACCTGGAGTCAATCCCACCAAACGGGACCGAGACGATTTGCTTGGGGATAAGAATCCTTCAGCACCTCGAAAAAAGCTCTACATGATTATGGGCGGGCTTGAAGAATGTAACGATTCTGTGAGATCGATACAACAACATGAAAGAAGGGCCGAGACCGCCCGAAAGTGGCCAGTGCCGGCCGAGAAAGACCTTTTCGTTACATTCGACGAGCAAGATACTGAGGTCTGGATCGACCTCATAATGATCCTCTGGTAATTCAGCTCGTCATCAACGATTGCAAAGTAGGTCGTGTGATGATTGACACCGGAAGCTCGGTAGACCTGATCTATCAAAACACCTTCGAGAGGATGGGAGTGACTCACGAAGACATCAAGTTCGGGAACAGACCCTGCACTGGTTTCGCCAATGATACTACCTTGACAGTTGGTACAATCAAGCTTCCAGTATACGTGGCTGGAGTTACTCACTTTGTCAAGTTTGTCATAGTAGACACACCTTCATTCTATAATGTGATCTTGGGAACACTCTGGCTATACGCCATGAAAGCGGTGGCCTCGACCTATCATTAATCTGTCAAGTTTCCTACTGATAGTAGAACATACACAATCTAGGGCAACCAAAAGGAAGCTCACAATTGCTTTGCCATTGAAAAGAAGAATCGACTGAAGGCCGAGTCTAAAGCACGTCTGAAGAACAATGAGGTCGAAGTTCCGAAAGAAAAGGAAGTCTAGAAAGTCCGAGCCATGATGAAGAGTCAATCATGAAAGCCGATCTGATTACTTCAAGTCGCGAAAAAAAAGCTACTCGTTATAAACGAGCCCATACAAATGTATGAACTACGAGTGACTTGATTCCTCTTTGAGGGTACGTAGACAGCTTCTTGCAAAAGCACAGTCACACCCAAAATAAAAACGTTAAGATTTAAAGAAAATAATTTTTTTCTGACCAATCCGACCCTATAAGTCGGACGGATGCAAGAACGCATGCATTTGTTCGGACTCTGATTACTCACGTTGGTGCCCTGGCCAAGTATCTGACATTCAACGCGCTTCTCATAAGTGCGGTGGTGAAATAATCCACAAACTCTACTAAGCCGGAGCCAGGTCCGCACCTCGCACTTAGGACAACCAAGTAAATTACACGCCGGCTCTCGATCGCATACTGAAGTTTCGTCCTAAGGCAAAAGTTGAGCTAAGTCAAAGCACTAGTCCTTTGCACTCCCAGACCTCAAACTGAGCCCGCCTCGTAGCTAAGTGCAGATTCTAAGCTGAGCTGGTAAGCAGCAGAGTTTTGAAGGAATCTTACTTCTAATAAAGCCGAATTACATAGTTCACATCCAATAAGGAGTCTTCTGAAAGTAATCTTAGTGTTTAAATCTGAGTTCCCTAGCTCGCAATCAGTTAAGGGTTCTTACGAAAACAACCCTAAATTGTAAAGAATAAGCCAAACTCCATAAATCTTGCCATCACTTAAGCTTATTTAAAAGTAAAATGTGTTAATACAGTCTAACTACGTGATTTGCATCAAAGTATTATGAAATACTTAAAGCCAATCTTTCTTAAGACCGCAAAAGCCGATCTTTCTTAAGATCGCAAAAGCCGATCAACGTATTATGAAATACTAAAAACCGATATCTTGTTAGATCGCAAAAGAAAATCAAAGTATTATGAAATACTAAAAGCCGATTTCTTGTTAGATCGCAAAAGGAAAAAGAAAAGTATTAAGAAAATACTAAAAACTGATCTCCTATGAAATCGTTAGAAAAAGAAAACTTCCTAAGTATTTACGAAATACTAAAAAAACAGATTTCCTAAAAAGAGTTTGCAAGAAAAGTATTAATACTTAAAAGAAACCTCGAAAAAGGGCAATATTTACAAAAGTAAATTAAAACCCACAAAAGTGGGTACCATGTTCAAAAGCGACATAAAAAAGAATTACGAGCTGCGTCAACATCAGTACGAACCAGTACGGACTTCATTTGTTCCTCCTTCTTAGCAACCACTGTTTCCTACGCATCGACAATACGACTCCCCGAGTTGATTCTCTGCAAAAAAAGGATATCAAATATTACCACTGAAAGATATGATTCGAAAAGGATTTAAGTGGGGGACGAACGTTAAGCAGGTCTCGTGACCAGTCAAGGAAGCGATCTGGCACGAGGAGGTCCTCGAGATTTGCGCAAAACTGGACTCCGATTCCACCAATTTTCCTTATTAGCTCGGCCTAATCTTGATGTCTGAGAAAACCAATGGTAACTCATCATCAGTATGGGAGAATGACCAACGATTGTCATGACGTGGAGGAACCCGAACTAACGAATTTCTCAAAGGACCGGAAGCCTTTTGGCGAGGTACTTCAGTAGTACGTCTTCTCTTTGAAAGAGAAGACTCGGACGAAAGCTCGGAGGCTGGTCTGGACGACGGAGTGAGAGAAGCACGAGGAGGAGGAATCCGAGGAACATTAACAGCTGTTTGAACAGCTGGATACGGTGGAATCGCCGCACTATCAGAACTGACAGGAAGAGAAGCAGGAAGTGTGACACCCAAACTTTGAGCAACGGGTGCTTCAGATTGAAGGACTTCTCTAGTTCCACCGATCCGAGAGGCTGAAATCTTTCCCGCTTCGAGGTCAACTTTAGCCTTAGCCGCTATCCTCTTCTTCTCTGCCTTCTTATCTACAGGATCAACTTTCCCTTTTTCTTTTGATTAGGAAACATCGCCAGGGACAGACCCCCTTGACGCATCATCGGCCCTTTACATATCGGCCGCATCGCTCCCAGAAAGAATCTTCTGGGAACCATCTTTGACAACTGGGGTCTCCTCCTGATTTGGAAGAGAAACGCCCTCACTATTGTCCTCAGAGTCTTGGATAACTACTATAGCGGACGGATCGGCCGTAACCTCGTTTCCAACGTGTTCAACACCTCGGAAAGTCTCCTAGATTTCCTGGGGCGGATCGGAATAGAAGAAGTACTGAACGCAGGAATTCCGAGAGTAGCACCTCTCATCTCTGCGGCCCAGTATTCGCTATCCTAGATATTTGAAAACGATAAACATCCAGAGCGATGTCAGACTTTGAAGTCAAAGGAACAAAAACTTTATAATATTAAAATAACTCATAGAGAGTCATTACTAAGTCTGTCACAAGCACGACGGACACGAGTGTAGGACAGATCGTCCCAACGATGGTTTCCTGCCCTTCAACTGTTAAGATCTTCTCTAAAAGGTAAATCCGCAAGAGGAGAAGCCGGAGGATGAGGAACTACAAAACAGAATGCAACACGAATGTGTTAGAAAAATACATCATGAATGCCGAGGCAGTACATGCATGCAAGATTTATGAAAATCTACCCATAGAAGGATTCCACCGACTATGATAAGTCATGGTGGTATCCTTGACGGAGGCATCGTTTATCTTAATGAAAAAGTATCGGTCAAACCATTTGCCGATTTTACTTTTCAATTTGATAAATTTGCATCCGGCCTTCATGCTGTTGTAAAAACGGCCAGGGAATTGACCCTCCTTCATCACAAAAATATGTTCATACTTTTCGACTGAAAAGTTAATGCCGAGCTCGGCACCAAGCACTACTAGTGCCACGAGATTACATGTCCCGGCCATCGTCATATGTGAGAAGCAGATACCTCACAAAAATATAGGGTACTGGGAACCAAATGAAACAATCAATAAACATTTGCTCATGAAGACAGATGTAACTCGCATGACAATCCCATGGACGTTCATGGGACATGGGGGCCAAAAATTCTAATTCCTCAGACATACAACAAACCTTCCTCATCGAGTCCAGCGACCTCTCATCTGATAGTGAAGGAGAGATCTTGTAAGTATCGAACTGAACAGCGAAGATCTCTTGGACGATATGTTCCTGAACGACGTGTTCTTGGCCGATTTATTCGTCTGGATACTGTTCACCAGATCCACCTCCCGTACGATCACTCGTATCAACGAACGGAATAGAAGCTTCAAGATTCAAACCGGGTTGCTCCGAAGTGTTAGCATAGGCCGGCGCAAATCTTGACGACGCTTCGATTTCTGTCAAGAAAGGAGAAGGGTCAAAACTAACCGGAGGAGTCTCATGGTTGAAATCGAGACTGACGTTTCTTTCCGGAGTGAAAGAAGTAGATAAAGATTCGAAAGGCTTTGTCATGATCGGAGTTGTACGGAGTAAAGAATAAGCCCTAAAAATGCAGATGACTAAGGAAAGAAGATGAGAGAGAAGGGAGAAAGAAGATTTTACCTTGTTCGGACGACGAATAAATAAGGAAAATTCAAGGGTCGAAAGATCCAGCATTTATACTCTAAGGCGCGAAAGTCTAGGGTAATCATTAAACTTTGGCAGCAAGCGCGAACGAACCGAGGCGTCTCTTCAGTGTCCTTTCAAGAATGAGCGGTCCAGAGCGTGCCGCGTGTAAAGGCGAAGCGACGTGTCGAATCAAGATCTGAGTTGGGCAAATCTTTCTCAGTACGTTTCGGCCGAACTTGCTAACGTAATACTAGTCAAACTCGGGGGAGACTAGTTGGTGGTACCGGGTTTAGCACCCATTACCATACCCGACCCATATCCGATTCGACTTGGAACTTTGGGAAGCATCTCGGAGAAATGGGACAGCGAGGATCCATGTAGACATCTCGGCCCGTTAAGGAGCGTTAGCCGACCTCGGTGAATACAAGCAAATTGGAAGACTTAGCTCAGACAAAAGGAAATACTTAGAATTAGTATAACTTGCTTTTATCTTTTAGAAGACTTTTCATTTATCTTTTATGGTTATTTCGACCGACTTTGTACTTGTATAAATACTTGATGTATTCCTCTAAAACGAAGACATCTCTTTCAATAGAGAATTTTATACAGATCTTTTGACTTGATATTTTCTTTGTGATTTTACGCTTAAACCTAGTTTCTCTATTCTTTGGACCGATCTCGGATTGTTACTCAATCCGGTATCACCACTTAATCTCAATATCTGCAAAGGAATGAAATACAATAGTTTTATATATCTTTCATCATTTTTGGTGTCCGATGTATAAACTTGTGTTAGTCTCCATTTTAAATGTTATCTCTATTGATTTTCTAATTATAAATTGCTAAAAAGTCAACCTTAGTTTTCAAGTTCACTCCTTTTTTAACTTCACAATTGAAGTACTTAGTGACAACAAAAATATGTTTATGTACTATTTATAAGTAAGTATATGTATATACAATATATAAAAGCATGTATTTATAAGAAATCTGCGCGTAGGCACGGGTGAATACCTAATAATGATGAAAGCACTAAAAGAATAACTTTATTTCTAACACTTGGTTAAATATAAATAAAAACTAATAAAATAGATATTAAAAATAGTAAAACACCATCAGCCAAAGATGTTTTCTATCACCTTGTCTCTTCGTTTATCTACTTGAATGTGCTCTTTTGAATGATGGATAAGGCAGCGGAGGTAAAAAACACTTGGATATCATCCTAATTCCAAGAACGTTAAACTCACACTTGTATACATGCTTCATTGATAATCTGCTTCTCTCACGATACAAAGCAATCAATCGAGGGTATTCTTCATGTGTTTAATGAATTTGAAACCTTTTCAGGCCTTACAATAAGTCTCAAGAAGTCTACGATCTACATGGCTGGTGTAACAGAGGAGATCAAAGACACCATTCTCGATCAGTTTCCTTTTAATTCCAGGACTCTTTTAGTATGATATATGGGATTGCCTTTGTTGATGAATCAGATGACAGTCCGCAACTACAGTCGATTGTTCCAATTTTTTTGTGGTAAGATAAGCTTGTACAACACGATACTTCTCATTTTCTTGTCGTCTTCAACTCATTGAAACAAAATTCACTCACATCCTCGCCAACTTTTGGATCTTTGCATTCAATTGCCTAAAGCTTGCCTAAGAGAATTGACAAGATTTGCTCTGCCTTTCTATGACCCGGCAGAGCTCAAACCTAGAGAAGGAATGATCGCAAGGAGTATTGTTTGTAAGCCGAAGGGAGAAGGGGGAATGGGTCTAAAGCTTCGTGGAAGCTAACAAAGTGTGTTGCTTAAAACTTATATGGAGAGTGTTGGGTGCTCACTAATCTTTATGGGTTAATTTAGTTCATTGTTATTTGATCCACTCGGGATCTTTCTGAGTATAAAAAACTCATTGCTTGGCTCTTGGATGTGCAGAAATCTTCTAAAATAAAGAGAGATAGTCTGGTCATTCATTAAAACGAAAGTCAGCAATGGAGCTACTACGTCATTTTGGTATGATGCGTGGACATAGATGGGTCGATTAATTTATAATATGGGTCTAAGGGGATATGCATCGATTTGAGTATTCTTAGTCATACATTAGTTGATTTGGATATATTACACTTATAATATCATAAAACTAGTCGTTGAAGAGCAACGAAGGAAGGACAATTGGGTTAAAGACGTTGTGGTATTATAGAGAAAGAAAGAAGTCAAATTGTTGCAACTTTTTAATTCAAAAGCGAGAGAGAATCAAATTTGTGTTGAGAATCCTACTAAGGTATGGTGGAAGAGTTTGTGGTTCATATATAATACACCAAAATATGCTTTTTACGCGTGGTTAGCTATTCATGATCGATAATCCAAAGAAGATCAGGTGCTAAAGTGGAATGTTAGTACTAATAGTGCTCGCGTTTTATGTGCAAAGAGTATATAAACCTCGAATCATCTTTATTTTGATTACGACTATGCGAATGAAATCTGGAGGAATTTGGCTTTGAACCTCATCTCTCGGCATTACAATGTAGATTGGAACCACCTTGTGACGTTATTGGTGGACGACTCACAATATAAAAATATTCAATTCATAAAGTGATATGTGTTCTAAATCACTCTCCACATTATTTGGAGGGAACGCATCAACATGAGACATAAAGAAACTTATTCTAGCTGCACTATTAATCAAATTCATTGATAAACAAGTTCGCAACATGCTTCAACAATATGAGAAATGGAAGACCACCAATTTGAAGGCAGAGTGAAAGTGTGGTTTGTTTAAGATATTTTTTCTCTCTTTAATATCAAATTGATTCTCATCATATTTTAGCTCATCGATGCGTTCATTTCAAAAATATTTGCTTTAAGATATTTAATTGAAAAAAAAATCAAACAACAATCAGCAACAACCATATCTCCAACAATCAGCAACTGCCCTGTCTTCTCTTCCTCTCTTTTCCCCGTCATAATGCCTCCATTTCGTTTTGAGTTTTGATATTTTTCCTCGAATTTTTTGTTTTATGCTTGTCATCAGTTGAGATGAATTTAACTGCATGAAGTGAAAGCCTCATCTAGCTTCACTATTGTCATTAATCGATATTCCATTTCATGCAGTTAAACTCTTTGCTATGTATCTATCGAGTGCTGGAAATAAGGTAAGTCGGAATACGTTTTTAGACGTTCTTCACGTTGTCATTGTAAATTTGGCTTTTGATTTATGTTCTGAAGCATCTTTGTAGTAGAATCTCTAAATGTGGCTGCCTAGAAATTCGGATTTTTCCATGAAATGATTGTTCGATTTAGTGACTTAAATAAGTTTAATAATGTGCATATTCAAAGCATAGGTGCTTGAATATATAAAATGTCTTCACACCATAAGATGCCAGCCATTGTTTCTATAACTACCGATGTGTTTGATGTGACATTGTGGTAATACTTGCAAATGACATAACACTACCAACTACTCTAAATGATTCATTTCATTTGACGGCAAAGGTAAAATCTTTTGGAGAAAAGAAAAATGCTCATTTAAAGAGGAAATTGTTGGACCAATTTTAATTATAAATCAATTAAGCTTTGATGGGCTAAGTAATTGATAAGATTATTTGGTAAAATATGAATGAGAAATGGATTATTGATAAATCACCCGGACCTAGGCATGACCACGGTTACATTTATTGCGGTTACGGTTTATTAACCACCGGTTACGGTTATCAATTTCTTTTAACCTTAACCATTTAATATACGGTTAAAACGGTTACGGTTGAAACGGTTACGGTTATATACGGTACGGTTACGGTTAGATACGGTTAATATTTAGATTATAATTATATAACTATGTAACTTTTTAAAAAGAAATATTTAAACAATAATAATATGGAAAATATATTTTAATATATTTTAAAAAGTCATGTTCGTGCAATCGTGGGAAATCGTAATAAACTTCTAAAACAAACGGCAACTAATTTATCTTAACAAAGTCAATTAGTCAAAATCATTTATATTGTGTAACGTAAACGACCATATTTTATTTCAAACTTAAGTAAATCTTTGAGTTTAACTAAAATATAACATAATTCATAATATTTTCATCAAATTAGTTAGATGCCATGTTTATAGGCATAACTTTATTACCACGATTTTTTTTGGTTACAATTAATAGTTTTTCTAGTCTTATTTATTTTCATTGTAAATTTGATGTGTTTTAATATTATTTATATTAGTTAGAAAATAATCAATTTAGGACATTCAGTTTTAATATTTAGTTATTATTGATATAATTTTTTCTAATTAAATATTATAAAATTAGACTCGATAAATATTGATTACACATAATTTTACTATGTCATATTTATCATACATAATTTATTTTTATTTTAAAATGGTTACGGTTAAAATTTTAACCTTACGGTTAACCGACGGTTTTAATATGGTTACGGTTAAATAACGGTTACGGTTAACGATTAGGGTTTAACCATCACTAATCAACTTTTACGGTTACGGTTACGGTTTTTCAACCGTTTAATACGGTTACGGTTTGGTTACGGTTTAAAGAGATACGGTTACGGTCCGAAATACGGTTACGGTTAGATTTTGGTCATGCCTACCCGGACCTTAGAAATAATTCAAGGGGAATTGACATGTATAACCATAAAAAAAAAACTATAATCAATAATCTAACTAATTTTTCACTTTTTCTCTCTATCTCCTCCTATCTCTCTCTAATGTTTTGGCTAAATTGTATATTATAGTTTTTTTTTGGTGTTATTGTTGCAAATCACCCTTAATTTAACTCATTTGGTTCATTGTTCTAACATTGTCTCACATCTCTTAGATAATTAAAAATCATTTTATATATCACAGAGGTTAGCGCTCGGCGAGGATTGGATATCCGGAAAAAATACAGTATTTGTGATCCGCTTTGTTTTTGACAGATATCTAATCTTCCGATTTGCTTTGCTTCGGATATTTTGGATATCCAAAATTTTGGATATCCGGATTTTTTTCGGATATTTACGGATATTCGGATACTCACGGATATCCATTTAAAATATTTAAAAAAATCAAAATCAAAACATCAAATTTTCATTAACAAATTTTGTTTTACTATAATATTTAAACTAACAAATATGTATTTTAAATTATCAAATTTTACTCGATTTAATCAAAGAAAGATAAAAAGCGAAAGATTAAAATGGTAAAGAACGAAAACAATACTTTTTATTTAAGAAAAGATAAAAAAAGAAATATTTTCAATTAAAAAACAAGTATCGACCTATTTTTACTATGAATACTTTCGTTTAGTGTATTTAAGAAAATATAAGAATGTAAATAGATGTTATAAATCTATCACATATATATGGAATATACGGATCGGATCGGATATACGGATTTTTAAAATTGGTATTTGTTATTTGTTTCATTTTAGACGAATAGTAGGTATTACTATTTGTTTCGCTTTGATTCGTAACAGATATCCGAATTTTTCTAATCTAATTGGAGCGAATATCGAATCGGATCGAATCTAACGGATAATTTGCCCAGAACAGAGGTTACACACTCTATGTTCAAAAATGTTTATCTAAACAAAAAAGATGGCTAAGCCACACGTGCGCCACCGCTTGCTTGGCATGGCACAGGCTCGAAAATTATTAGATTTGTTTGTCAACGGTCAACACCTGGTTCTATCTTTTTTTTAATAAGTATCTCGAGTAGTCTATCGTAGTTTTTTAATTCGCATATTATATCGCTGAGTTTTACGACTACAATCTTACAGAGTTGTATCTACTATCTAGATATGTTAATTGGGCTAGGCCGACCTAACCGAAAACCCACAAATCCCACATATATTTAAGTCGACCTCGAACATAACTATAAGAGCAGGTTTATCGGTGAAATTTTGTGGGTTTCATAGGAATAAACAGGATTAAAAATAATTAAATTGTGAATTAAAAATTCTTAATCCAAAATACTCAAAAATTACATGAACTACTCGTAATTATCCGAAATTTTTTCTGATTATCTAAAGGGTTTCTTACGTCTGTCTATAAGTACTTCGTCAAAATTTCCTCTAAAAATAGGTACTTTCTAATCATGGTATACTTATTCCACTGTTTGCTTTTTATCAATACCGTTTTACCTTCAAAAGAGAGTAAATGATTTAGTTAGAAAAAGAGTACATAGTTACATGAGAGCTGATTTGAACCGTTGATCTAAAAGAAAAGATAAATATTTTGTGGTTTAAAAGAAATCAAGTAAAGTAAAATCATATATGAATTTCTTTTGTTTTCGCATTCTCCTTTCTTTTCTCTCCTCTCTTTCCTCCTCAATCTATGCTTCTGCAAAATCACATGGTGGAAGGGGATTTAATCAATTATAATTGGCCAATTTTGGGTTTCCCTTCTTTATGTTTCTTAAAGTTGAAACTCTCAAAATCTAACAATCCATCAACCCAAATTTGTGAATCTACAATGAATCACCTCAAGTAGCCTTTGTGACGCCCGTGAACCATTTTTTAGAAAAATGGAGGGGCTGTCGATCGACACACGTGGTGTCTGTCGATCGACAGGGCTCTTAAGGGCTGTCGATCGACACACCTAGTGTCTGTCGATCGACAGGTACCTAAGTTGGTCGGTTTTCTGGTTCGATTTAAGTCGTTCAATTGGACCGGGCCAGTTTGGGGAAACCCTAGGGCTTCGTATTTAAGGCTTTTTGGCCGCATTTGAGCGAACCAAAGTCCCAAAAATCAGCAAACAGAGTTTGAGAGGAGTTCTCTGGTTCCTGTGAGTTTCTGTGGATTAGGGTTTCGTTTCTTGAGTGATTTGGAGTGGATTTTCGTGGTGATTATCGTGGATTGTGTGTCTAGCCTCAATTCTACCAGTTTCTATCCGATCAATTCAAGGTGAGTGCGTGACCATGGCTTCTGGGCCGGTGGATTCATTAGGGTTGAATGGTGATAGGTTTGGAATCTTGTGATTTGATCTTGTGATGTTTGATTGAGATTGTGATTTGTGGTTGTGGTGTTTGGATTGTGATTTTCGTGCAGGGTTCGTGTTAACGCAGAGGAGGAATCGATCCGAGAGGATAATGATCGATTTTCCCATGAATCTGCGCAGGCCTGTCGATCGACAACCTCTGGATGTGTCGATCGACAGACCAACACGAGAGCTGTCGATCGACACCTAGAGGTTGTGTCGATCGACAGGCTGATGAGATGCTGTCGATCGACAACCTCTAGGACTGTCGATCGACAGGTATGTGAGGTGCTGTCGATCGACACCTAGAGGGTGTGTCGGTCGACAGGCACCTACAGAAGGTGTCGATCGACACCTAGTGGTAGTGTCGATCGACAGCCTGTTTGGTTGGCTGTGGTTGAGCCTTTGTTGTGTGTTTGTGTGCTGATTGATGTATGTTTGTCTGAGCGGATCCATCGCGTCTGAGTGCGCAGTCGTAGATGGGATGACCGTCTCACTGAGTATTTGTGATAATACTCACGCATCTCTGTTTTCCATGTGATGCAGGTAAAGGCAAATTATGATCGTGGAATCATGGCAATGAAGAGGGAGATGATCTAGGGTCTCGAGTTTGGTGTTGTCTGTGGTTTCCATTTCTGTTTTAGAACGTTGTTAGGTTGCTGGAATTGATTGATTTGGATTTGTTGTTGGAATTGATTGGTTTAGGTTTTTATATGAATTTTTTATTTCTGGTTATCCGTTGTTATTTGATTGTTTGTGTTGCTTGGTTGTTGAGGATAGCATTTATGGGAATGCTACTCCGAGACCAAGAGTTTATTTTAAAAAAAAAACGGGTCGGGTCGTTTCAATTTAGTATTAGAGCCCTTACGGTTTTAGGAGGGCTAGAACTGCTAGGATTAAATTTGGTAAATTGCAATTCTGTGAGTTTAGAGGGTTCTAGATCATCTTCCTTCGAGCCTTCAAAGAGATTCCACGGTAAGTGTTGATTGTGTTGTGTGATTGGTCTTTCTAGTGCTTAGCTGGTCTGCTTGTGAGTGCAGTGAGATGGCTAGGACTATTAAAGGACGTGGGCATGGAGGCCGAGGCAGAGGTCGTGGGCTCGTAGAGGAGCCAGTCTTGAGTGAGGCTCAGAGTTCCGCGCGTGGGCCTGTGCCAGTTCAGCAGGCGATGCATGATGGTCAGACCGCCAGTGTGGGTCCTGTTGGGGCTGGTGTGGGTCCTGTAGGGGCTGGTTTGGGTCCCGTTGAGGCTGGTGGAGCTGGTGTTGTTGGCGCAGCTGGGGGTGCGGTCGCGGCCGCAGGTGTAGCCCAGGCTTGAGATGATCGTCTGGCTGATCTGCTGAGACAGTTGTTGGAGCGGTTACCGGGTGCGGTGCCAGTGCAGGCTCCAGTGTTGCCACGAGTGGCAGAGGTGCAGCCGAGGGCTGCGGTTGCTGATGAGGTTCCGTCATATATCTGTATGATGGAACAGATGCAGAGGATCGGTACGGGTTCTTTTGCGGGAGGTGTGAAGCCTGAGGAGGCTGATGAGTGGAGGATGAGGTTGGAGCAAAACTTTCGCTCGATTAGGTGTCCAGAGGGATACATGGTTGACTTGGCAGTCCATTATTTGGACGGTGATGCACATCTCAGGTGGAGGAGTGTGGCAGCTAGATGGGCTGGGACAGTGATGTCGTGGGCAGATTTTGTGACGGAGTTCAACTCCAAGTTCTTTCCTCAGGAGGCGTTAGATCGTTTGGAGGCGAGGTTCTTGGATTTGACTCAAGGAGCGATGTCTGTGCGGGAGTATGACGTGGAGTTTAACCGACTCTTGGGTTATTCTGGTAGGAGCTTGGAGGATGAGCAGGCTCAGATTCAGAGGTTCTTCGAGGACTTCGACCATATTTGTGGACTCGGTGCAGAGGCATCAGGTTCGGGTGTAGAGTGGAGTTGGTAGAGGTGGCTGCATAGATCGAGGAGGATCTGAGGGAGCAGGCTACGGTTGTTGTTCCAGCTGTTCAGCCTCGAAGGCCTCAGCAGCAGGTGCAGCAGGTGGGTCCTAGCAAGGGCGGCAAGCCAGCGTAGGGACAGAAGAGGAAGTGGGAGGACACTTCGAGATCGGGTCAGAGTGGCCGAGGTTGTTATGTTTGTGGTAGTTTAGACCACAAGTGGGGGAGTTGCCCGAAGCAGAGTGAGGTTCGAGCGGCTCGGACGTGTTATGAGTGTGGAGAGTCGGGGCACATCAGGCCGAACTGTCCGAAGTTGCAGCCGTTGGCAGTGGCAGTGGTCCAGCCAGTAGCTCAGTATGGGGCGGTGCAGCCATTGGACCAGATCGCGGCGATGCAGCGTCCGCCGGCTATAGCAGCGCCGGGTGAGCCGAGCTCAAGGTTTTTCAATTCAGACTTTGTGAATTCAATAATGTAGAATTTCTTGGTGCTTGTGTTGGATTGTTTGCCTGTGATAGAAAGTTAGGTTGCTTAGCACATGGGATTTGTGTAGGGACCTTGTTTGTGGGCGGGTGTGAGTCCCACGTGTTGTTTGATTCTGGAGCATCGAATTGCTTCATTATGGTTGCTTGAGGAGAATATCTGAGAGAAGTGGTATTCAAAGTGACGCTGGTGAGCGGACTTGACCGGTTATGGTTGCTGGAGGAGAAAATTTGGCAACTCATGGTCGGGCGAAGGATGTGGATATTCTGGTAGCGGGCGAGTTGATGCCAGCAGACTTGGTGATTAGTCCGGTGGAGTTGTACGATGTTATCCTGGGTATGGATTGGCTGAATCGGTACAGAGTTCATATGGATTGTCACCGGGGTCGAGTGGTGTTTGAACGTGAAGGTGGTAGGTTGGTTTATCAGGGGGTGAGACCGACTTCAGGTAGTCTCGTGATCTCACTTGTCCAGGCTGCGGCGATGATTGAGAGGGGTTGTGAGGCTTACTTGGCCACGATTGTAATGCCGGAGGCTGTTGGTGGGGTTGCTGTGAGAGATATTCGGGTTGCTCGGGATTTCGATGATGTCTTTCAGTCGTTGCATGGATTACCGCCGTCTCGGTCTGATCCTTTCACGATTGAGCTAGAGCTCGGAACGACGCCGTTGTGTAAGGCACCTTATCGAATGGCTCCAGCAGAGTTGGCAGAACTGAAGAAGCAGTTGGAGGATTTGTTGGAGAAGGGTTTTATTAGACCGAGTACTTTACCGTGGGGAGCACCGGTGTTGTTTGTGAAGAAGAATGATGGTAGTTTCCGGTTGTGCATCGATTATCGAGGGCTTAACCGAGTCACAGTGAAGAACAAGTATCCTCTTTCGCGAATTGATGAGTTGTTAGATCAGTTGAGAGGGGCTACTTGGTTCTCCAAGATTGACTTGGCATCCGGTTACCACCAGATTCTGATTGACGAAACAGATGTTCGAAAGACGGCTTTCAGGACTCGGTATGGGCATTTTGAGTTTGTAGTGATGTCATTCGGGTTGACGAATGCACTGGCGGCATTTATGAGGTTGAAGAACGGAGTTTTCCAGGAGTATCTAGATGAGTTCGTAATTATCTTCATCGATGATATTCTGGTGTATTCGAAGAGTCTTGAGGAGCGTGAGGTTCATTTGAGGAGAGTTCTGGAGAAGTTGCGGGAACAGAAGCTGTTTGCGAAGTTGAGTAAGTGCAGTTTCTGGCAGAGAGAGATGAGATTTTTGGGTCACATCGTTTCTGCAGAAGGAGTTTCTGTAGATCTGGCAAAGATCGAGTTTTATCCGAGATTGGCCTAGACCGAGGAATGCGACTGAGATCAGGAGTTTTCTTGGGTTGGCAGGCTATTATCGGAGATTCGTCAAAGGTTTTGCGAGTATGGCTCAGTCTATGACGAAGCTCACAGGGAAGGATGTTCCTTTTGTGTGGTCTGCTGATTGTGAGCTGAGTTTCGTGAAGCTGAAGACGATGTTGACTAGTACACCAGTATTGGCGTTGCCTGAGCCGGGTGAGCCTTATGTAATGTACACAGATGCTTTGGGAGTTGGTTTGGGTTGTGTGCTGATGCAGTAGGGTAAGGTGATTGCATATGCTTCGAGGCAGTTGAGGAAGCACGAAGGCAATTATCCTGTTCATGACTTGGAGTTGGCTGCAGTGATCTTCGCGTTGAAAATATGGAGGTCTTACTTGTATGGTGGCAGAGTTCAGGTGTTCACTGATCATCATAATCTGAAGTACATTTTTACTCAGCAGAATTAAAATATACGACAGAGGCGATGGTCAGAGTTGTTGGCTAATTACGACTTGGACATTGTTTACCATCCGGGTAAGGCTAACACTGTGGCAGATGCTCTTCGTCGAAGGCGGTATGATTCATCTCAGGAGCGGGATGTGGAGAATCTTGTGAGTATGCTTAGTACTTTGAGGTTTTGTGTTACTTCAGAGGAACTGTGGGGTTAGCGGCAGCGGAACAGGCGGATCTTTTGAGCAGGATCCGAGTATCTCAGGAGAAGGATTAGGTGTTGTTAGATCTCTCTAAGGCTGCTGGTTCCAAGTATCAGGTTTCTACTAACGGGACTATATTAGTGCATGAACGAGTCTGTGTTCCTAAGGATGAGGACTTGAGGCAGGAAATTCCGAGAAAAGGTCATGCGAGTAAGTTTTCGATTCATCCGGGAGCGACTAAGATGTATCGGGATCTGAAGCGATATTATCATTGGGTCGGGATGAAGAGAGATGTGGCGGATTGGGTTGTTGCGTGCAATGTTTGTCAGCTGGTGAAGGCTGAGCATCAGGTTCCTAGTGGCTTATTGCAGAGTTTACCCATTCCAGAGTGGAAATGGGACATGATTACCATGGATTTCGTAGTACGGTTGTCGGTTTCTCGGACTTATGACGCGATTTGGGTGATTGTGGATCGTTTGACTAAGTCAGCACATTTTCTGGCCATTAAGAAGACATATGGAGCTGAGGTCCTGGCTAGGAAGTATGTGAAGGAAGTTATGAGGTTGCATGGTGTGCCAGCGAGCATTGTGTCAGATAGAGATCCGAGGTTTGCTTCAGTGTTCTGAAGAGCTTTTCAGGCTGAGATGGGTACTAAAGTGCACATGAGTACAGCTAATCATTCGCAGACGGATGGGTAGTCTGAAAGGACGATTCAGACACTGGAAGATCTATTGAGGATGTGCGTGCTAGATTGGGGTGGTCACTGGGCGGATCACTTGAGTTTGGTGGAGTTCGCATATAACAACAGTTTTCAGGCGAGTATTGGTATGGCTCCTTTTGAGGCGTTGTATGGGAGGCCATGTCGTACGCCGCTATGTTTTACCCAAGTGGGAGAGAGGAGCATCTTTGGTGCAGAATTTGTTCAGGAGACGACGGAGAAGATCCGTGTCGTGAAGCTGAAAATGAAAGAAGCTCAGGATCGGCAGAAGAGTTATGCCGATAGGAGAAGGAAAGAGTTGGAGTTTGCAGTCGGAGATCGAGTGTATCTCAAGATGGCTATGATGCGGGGTCTGAACAGGTCCATATCTGAGGATAAGCTGAGTACGAGGTACATGGATCCGTTCCGGGTTGTGGAACGTGTGGGACCAGTTGCTTATCGGTTGGAGCTGCCTCCGATTATGGAGATGCTTGTATGCTTCTGAGGAGGTAGCAGTGATGATTCCTGCGGATCTTCAGCCTAATTTGACTGTTGGTATGAGGCCGGTTAGGATTCTTGAGAGAAGTATCAAGGTTCTGCGTCGGAAGAGAGTGCCGTTGTTGAGAGTCTTGTGGGACTGTGACGGTATTCAGGAGGAGACTTGGGAACCAGAGGCAAAGATGAAAACGAAGTTCAGGAAGTGGTTCGAGAAGCAAGCCGAGGAGTGAATTCGTTTTTCTTTGTGGTTTCCAGTTTCAGTTTTGTGTTGTGATCACCGTGTGTGATGAGGTTTTTGGTTGTAGATTTTGTATTTTCATTAAGCTGTAATATTATGACATTTTCCAGATGATTAAGAAAGTGTTTTTCTTATGTTTTGACTTGGAAGAGTCATGTGTGTGTGGTTAGAGAACCTTGAAATTGAAGTTTTATTGTGAATAGAATTTGCCAGTTTCGGTGGGGACTCTAGCGGTTTGTGTGTGTATGTGTGAGAGAGTCTCGGAATAGAAGTTTTACGGTGGTTAAAACTGTCTAGTTCCGGAGAGACTCTGCAGGGACATCCGGGGTGAGGGATGGTCCAGGTGATCTGTGATGATCACGATTGTGATGGTATTCCGGGTTGGGAATATCATGTGAGACCTTAGGAGGTAGTTCCAATCAGAGGTGCATTATAGACGTTAAGAATTGATTGCATAGCTCAGAGATGGACATTGGTTCTTTCTTGGAGATGAGTCTCTGGTAGATCTTGAGAGATGCGTCTCTCCGAGGGACAGTGGGTTCCCTGCATACCGATCGTTCGTCAGGACTGCGAGGACTGAAAGCGTGAGGGTATGGAGATAGTTTGGGAGGTTGCGACCTCTGGCAGATCTTTGAGAGATGCGTCTCTCCAGGGATAGTGAGATCCTTGCATACCGAGAGCTTGATAGACTGTGTGTCTTGATGGGTTGAGGTGTGGAGATTGTTGAGTATCAAACACCGTCAGGACTGCGCGGACTGAGGTGGGTTGGTACTAGACACCGAGAGCTGAGGGGTGACGATCCCGAGAGTTAGATGGTGGTTATGAGTTATGAGCTATGGGCAATCAATGTCTGAGACGGGTCTATATGCATAGGATAGATGTGAGCCTCGAGAGGGTCTGGGGGATGTAGTCTCCGGTGTTACTGGCGGGTTGGCCAGGGGTTAGCTTGGCGGGTAGTGTTTGAGGATTCGAGGACGAATCCAGTTTTAGTGGGGGAGAATTGTGACGCCCGTGAACCATTTTTTTGAAAAATAGAGGGGTTGTCGATCGACACACGTGGTGTCTGTTGACCGACAAGGCTCTTAAGGGCTGTCGATCGACACACCTAGTGTCTGTCGATCGACAGGTACCTAAATTGGTCGGTTTTCTGGTTCAATTTAAGTCGTTCAATTAGACCGGGCCGGTTTGGGGAAACCCTAGGGCTTCGTATTTAAGGCTTTTTGGCCGCATTTGAGCGAACCAAAGTCCCAAAAAATTAGCAGACAGAGTTTGAGAGGACACCAATCATTCCAATGAGAGTGCAATTAGCTCAGTTTAGTGGACTCTACTGGAAATGAGGAACATCTCTAGTTAACTAGTCAACCTTTGGATTTTCCATTAGTCGGAAAGCGAACTCATTCTGCAGCAATGGTCACTAAAAATAGGAAGTCAATTAAACAAAGAAATATATTACATATAGTTTCCTGACCATAATACTTTTGACTCAATAAAACGACTTGGACTGACTAAAAAAAACATCAATACGACTCAAGAGAAACAAAACAAAGAAAAATTGTGTTAGTAAACGATGAAAACCTTCCCCCAGACTTACTTCACACCGTCTCGATGTGAAAATAAATCAAGAGAAAGGCATAAACAGATTCAAAAGAAAATAATTTTTTTTTTTGCACCAGTAGCAATTTTTTCACTCGGGTGCAGGTGTGAGTGTTTGCAGACTGATCTTCGCACCCGAGTGAAAACCTGCAAGTTTAGGACCGGGTGCAGGTGTGAGTGTTCGTAGACCGGTACTCCCACCCGAGTGAAAACGTGCCTTGGTCCCTGAATTTTTATTTTATTTTATTTTTAAACACCAAAACTAAAACTAGAGTTAGTAATAAAATAAATAACGAAAATATGTACACTTACATGTGGGTTGCCTCCCACAAATCGCTTGTTTTAAGTCTTTAGCTTGACTTATGAACACATGTTAATCATGAGAATCAAAAGGTTGGGCCAATGCACATTTGGTCCTTCTCCTTCTCCTGTTTAGACAATGAACAAAATATGCAAAAGAACACATCCAACTCTCATCAAGGGATCTTACTACAGATGTAGCATATATCTTCAAATCCTCCTTGGTTAGATGCTCATGACAATCAAATGCATTAGATGGAAAGATAAAGTCAACTTTAGGCTTAAACGAGTTCATCACAAAATAGCTAACTTCTTCCCCATCAATCATGTAAAACACAATGTTCTCATTCCTAGAATTCATCTTTACTTCAGGGTTTTCTATTTCAGTTAAGAGATTATCTATATTAACCACATCCTCTAAGTAAGATTTTTCAAAAAACGATTCAGATTCCTCTAGCATTGAAAACTTAAACTTGAGATCATGAATATTTGAAGCACACAAATAGTTGAATATCAAAAGATAGTTCATGATAGTCTCTAGCAAGTTTTTCTACTCTTGGAGTATCTAGTCTTTGAGTTTCACATATTAAATCATAACATTCATCAATGAGCATGAGAGTGGGTAAATTATAAGCTACATCATCACCACAAAGCACGTGAGTATCCTCATTATCATGAAATTCAAAAGATGAATCATATGTACCTTTTAGTTGGCATGGTGGAACCCAATATATTACCTCTTCAAGTGAATTGGCTACCATGATCTCATCAAATGTGAGCTCTCTTCCTTCAAGTGATGCCCGATGTGAGATGAGATTGATTCGGATCATAGCTGCTAAGTCTCTCCTTGTCAAGGTTGGATTTTCTTGGTAAAGCTCTTCCAACTCCAAGTGTTGTTCTGGTGTAAGCACGCTTTCATCAAATGGTGGCTCCACATAAGGTTCATCTACGAATGTGTATTCCTCCTCTTGTGGCCAATTATTGTAATTGATGGCCATAACCTATAAAAACCTATACAAAAGTAAATAAAATAAAAGTTAGTATCTTAGACTAAATTTCAATTCAAAATTCGAAGGCAAAGCAATTGGTCCCCGGCAACGGCGCCAAAAACTTGATAACACAGGTTTTAACCCAAATTAACTACTACAAGTGCACATCAAATGTTGTAGTAATGCAGGGATCGAATCCACAAGAACCAAGTCTACACTTTAAACTATATGAATCAAAATTAAGCTAAGATGAATTAAAAGATGATTGTTTGCAAAAAAAGTAAATGAGAGAAGTAAATAAAACGATGTAAACTATGAATTAAAAGCATTGGGCATTAGGGAATTCGCAGGGATTTAGAAATAGATAAATTGTCAAGGAAAGCATTATGAATCGTTCTACAACTCAAATCACGAAATCAAATTAATCTACTGTCGTAGCATCAATTACTGTGTCTAACAACCTAAGATCCTAAACTGTCGTTTGAATTCAAGGGGTTAAACATGCATTAGAATCAAGTTTGATATGTTCACAAAACACCCTAACATCAACTTTCGTTGGCTAGGGATGTTTTGCTCATATAGGTTCTTTCAGGCATTTAAACAAACACTTTTGATGCGTTAAACAACCTTAGATCAGAAACTGGGTAGCTAATCAAGTTCCAGCAATAAGAACAACCTATATGAAGAAACTAAGTTATCAGTCCCTAAATCAACATCAATTCAATCAAACCCTGAAATCCCTTTGAAACCCTAAAACCCAATAAGAAAACTACTCAGACATGATAGAAATCAAATCACGAGAAGAATTCACAGAAAACATGATGAAATTAATAAATAAGTAAAAGGGTTTAGAAATCCAAATTGTCAATAGGGTTCAGAGATCTTCTCCTAAAAGCTTAGAAACTAAAAGTATGAATAGAAAATAAAGTGTTTTCCAAAAAATGGCTAAAAATATCATAAATATAGGTAAAATCACGAGCTGGTCGAAATCCATGACAAAACCAAGCCAGAATAGGAAAATCTGCAATTTTCTTTTTTCCAGCTAACCGGTCGGTTTAGGCAGATTCGCATGTCTTCACTAAAACTTGCATAACTTTTGATCTCGCCGTTGGAATATCCTCAAATCACCTCCAAATGAAAGATAACTCAATGATATATCTTGTGTCAACATTTCAGGTCGATCCATCGGTGTAAAGTGCCTAAACTAATGTCAAACTTCTGACATTTCTGCACATTTGCTTCAATTCCTTGCTCTTTTGTCTTAGTCTCCATCGAAACGTGTTTTAACCTGAAAAGACTCTAAACATATAGAAAAAACTCGAAAATCCATTGAAAACATTGGTTAGAATGCGTCAAAAACGCAATACATCAAAAAGCTAAGGGAAACGAGTTAGACTTACCGAAAATCTACTCGAAAATCTTTTCCGCGCGAATCGAACTTAAGGTAAAACCTTAGGATCTTGAACTTAGAATAATTTTGGCAGAGTTTAGATTAGAGAATCGGAAAGAGTAGGAAAAACTAAGGGAGATGGTTGGTTTATATAGAAAAACCCCGACCAGACACTCTCTCTGCTATATGTCGCGCATGCTGCCGCATGGTTGCCCGTGGCAGCTTGGATTTGCACTCCACTCCGCGCCCAGCCGCGTGCCGCACATGCACAAGTATGCCAGACACGAGGCGGATCTGTCCTGCGCACCAACGAGCAACCAGCGTCCCCACACGCGCCTGGTGAACTGGTCCCACAACTGTACCGAGAAATCCTTCCCGCGGTACATATCTCTCGGTCGCGGTACGCGCGGAACAGACCTAGATCACTTAATTGAGTCCAAAATCCATTTCACTCGTCCATATCTCTCAGGTTCGTCAAAACTACCACGAAGTCAATCGACTTCTTAATCATATCATTCCCTTGTTCCAAACTCTAAGGAATATAATCTTGCTTCATGAGATTTCTCCGGATAGGTCACGGCTACTTGAAATGTTCCCTTAGTCATTTGCCGACCCGATGTCGATGTCCTTTACTTCTATATTATTTCCTTTTCATAGGACCCGTTATGAGTTCTTCCTTAGCCAATCCATTGCTTCCTAACTTGATTCCTCACTTTTGTCGGAGCGGCCGTCCTTAGCTTTTATTGGGGTTATAACACCCTCTCCCCCTTATTAGAATTCGTCCCGAATTCTCTACGGGTAAGAGTGATTCCCCTGATTCTGACACGTCGTCCGTCTTGACTTACTATCTCTTGGTCCTGCTTTACTTACTTATCCATTCAACGCTTCTTACGAGAAGACTCCATTATTTCGGTAGTTTATGACTATCTTAGTCATCTTGCCTCTTTGGTCTTTGGTCCTACCTTGTACTCATTACTTAGGCGTCTTGTAGCACCTTCCGCGTCCTCTTGGGTTTGATGCTATACTTAAGCATGGCGAGAGTTTCCATTCCTCTGTACCGGCTCCTCCTTCTCTAGTATTATCCTCTCCTGACTTACGTTGTTTCGTCCTCTCGTCCTTTACCGGTGACCAAGATTTCTGTGTCTTGATCCATTCCGGGTCTCGTTCTACACTCTATTCTTTGGTCAATCCAGAGATCTTGAGTCCTTGCAGTTTTTAACTTAGAATCTAAAGAAGATCTTCTCTGAACATCGGTCATTCCTTTGACCGGTCCTACTCTCCTTTGATTCCTACTTATTCTTTACCTTCTAACCGAATTTAGTTTTCGCAATTTCCCGAAACACTTAGTCTTTCCCATCTTCTGAAAACACTTAGCATTTTACCGAATAATCACCATGAACCTCTACTGGATTATTTTCATATTTCCAAATATGAAAGCTGACTTGATTTCATTAGGAAATCAACGGTCTTCCATCTCTACTTAGCCATAAGTTCGGTTTCAACTTATGCTTCAACTGATTCCTTCCTTACACAAAAACTTTTCTTATTTGATCCAACTTTTCTCTAATTCAAACTCGGCAATCATGACAAAAGGTCAAGGTAAAGTTTCACTTAAAGCTCTAGATCATCCAACACTTAAACTTCTCAAAGCCTAATTCTAGAATTTAAGGATTCATTTCCTAACACTTCCCTTAATTCCCCACACTTCTTTAAACAAATGAGTTACTTAGCATACTAACTCTAAAGATTCACAACTCGTAAGGCAAAACCGACTGACCTTAACAAATGCAATGCTTTCTTATGCACAAACTCTTAAAATCAAACCACACTTAGCCAATAACAAGATGATGCAATGCAATGGAATAACCAGAAACAAGCATTCATTCCAAAAGATAATATTCTACAATACTTAGCCGAAAATAACAACAAGTTCCAAACACAATCAAGCCACGAAGTTCCAAACACAATCAAGCCGAGAACCATACTTAATTAGCCGAAATTTAAAAGCAACAGTTAATCGTTTATCACACAATCACAAGAGGAGTTTAGAACCCACTCAAACCTTTGCTTGGTGCCACTAAGGCGATGGGGTTCTTGGGTTCCTACGCCTAAAATAACTCACATCCCCTAAGGTTTGATTTCCTTCACTTTCATTCGGAGCTAGATGGCTCGAGTAGTCCTTGATTCTGAGCGACGAGTTGGACAAAAAGTAGCATAATGACCCGCTCCACCACAAGTATAGCATATGATCCTACTCATATCAACACTCTGATAACTATCCCGGCATCAAGGAGCATAAAGACAGTTTGGGGTTGGATAACCATACTGTCCGCAAAGACGACATAAGAAAACATTTGAAGACGACGGCCCAGCACCGTACATGAAACTCCTTTCCTGCCTTAGTGTCGAATACCCTTGCTCATAACCAGAATAACCGTAGTACCCAAAACTTGGTCTAGCCCAACTCGATTCCCCTCCATAGTACCCTGATGGATACATCTGAGTCATTGGACTTACCGATCAACTCTTCTTAGTGGATCCAGATCAGACCTACCAACAACGGGAGTCCTTAGCCCAAATGGATCAGTCTCAAGGCTCATATCACTTAGCCTGCCTGATCTTGCCGCAACATTTTGTCAAGCAATAAATGCTCCAATTCCAAAGGTATCTCTCCTTAGTGGCACCTCAACAATGCTTGTCCCTTTCCAAGGGAACTAACTAGATTCGGTATCGGAGTGTTCTGCGGACTCTCTGCCTGTGGAATGTTCAAGTCCCACCAAGACTTGTAAGCTTTTGATTGTTGCACATCCCCGGTGTAGTGTCTCCAATAGTCAGCCTAACCTGGTGAATCATCAAAGATAAAACCAAGGGCAGGTTGACTCTTGTAGGCTGAAATCAGTGGAAAGTTATGGACAGGCCCTGGAGGCATTGGAATTCAAGATTCTACCGGAATTGGATTGTCCTTCCGCTCAAGTAACATCGCACTATCCGAGAGATTTCGATGTAGACCGGCGACTTTGGCTCTACGGTAGGCAACTGAATTGCCTCGGAACCAAGCACAGGCTGCACTTCCTCGTTTTCGTCCATTGGTTCCTCTTCTAGATCTTCCTCAGGATCCTCTTCCGGTTCGGTTTCCATACTTTCCTCGCGCTCATCGCGATATCCACTGTCTCCAACACGATCCACATCATACATTGGTTCATCTGGCTCCCCTGATTCACTCGGCCAAGTCTGGACATTGATGCATCCTGACTGATTAGTGCCCCAAGTGGTCTCCGAGTTCAACCATCCCATGTCATTAGACATTTCTTCACTTTCGCACAAATTTATCACTTCTGGCCTTGGTAAACCCAACATCACTATTCTTCTAAGCGGCATCCTGAATTCCCTGAATCGCAACAAAATGGTAAGTCTTAATAATCTCATCTACCTATAGCATTGGACGAATCAGGTCCTTAGTGATCTTGCGACACATTTGACTCGATAAATCAATTGAAAACGCAAGTGACTTAGCATGATCACCAACCATGCTCTAATACCACCAAATTATACTTGTAACGCCCTCGATCAGCTGTAGAACCAGCCAACCAGCGGCGGCACAAGCCGCAGCTGAGAACAGTCGAGACTGACACTCGGAAATGCATTCCAAGTCTTAGCACGACTGGCCCGATGCGTTTAATCTCCAATAACCTGTCCCTAAGGCTTTTCATCCCAGAAACAAATCAGTTGGTTAGCGCGGTCCGGGCTAGACGCGCATCAGTTAAACTTGCAAAATCTTTAGAAACGTTCCGCTTTATTGAATATGTATATCATATTCAAAAAATCCTTAGAAAGCTATAGACGTCAGATCCGAGGTTTAAAATCAATACATATTAAATATTAGATTTTGCAAGACCAACGGAAATCACCACAAAACTTTCACCAAGACTAAAGGTTTAGATGAATGCAATTCGTTTTATCTCAATTTAGGCCTTGCGGTCTAGTCAGCCGTCCCGGTCCCTCAAACGGCGAATTGAAGACTCAAAGTCTAACAAAACTCGAATTCCCTCTTGGAACTCCAATTACACCGTCGTGTATCACAACCCTGGGAGCTATCCAAGTCCTTGTCGTGTGCGCGACAAAACTACTCGCGTCCTCCCCAGGCCATCATACCGCTTTAAAAGGTTATACTCATGCATGACTCCTACCAAAAACATGCTATAACCACAACAATCACTACAATCCACAAGTCTCTTCCTGAGCAATGACTACCGGAAGCTCGAGACGAACAAGAATACTTCTCACTAAGCATTCACTAATCAGTTCAAGAATCAAGTTCGATTAACCATTAACAAGCTTAATCGAAACAGACAACACGGCTCAACCAACTATTATCAAGCTCCATAGATCAACCAACAAAAGAACCATCAACTTGTTCAAAGCAGAAACACGCAAGTAAGATTGTCTAGAAACCAACGAGTTCTACAATGCAAGAATGCGAGGTTCTACCAAGAATTATCAAGCTCAACCGGAAGCATAAATCAGCCTCAGAGACTAGATCTATGCTTAAATGATGCATGCAACACAATCAACGAATAACAAGTATTATGGCAAGCGTAAATTAAGCCACCGAGACTAGATTTAAGCTTAAATGATGCATGCGAAGCAATCAATGAATAATAAGTACCACGATAATCGTAAATCAAGCCACTGAGACTAAATTTAAGCTTACATGATGCATGCAAAACTTAACCCACGGGGATTCGACTCATCAATTCCCGCGGCCTAACTCACAAATTTTAAAATCGAGGTATGCTAGAGAATCCACCGCGACTCGATTGAATCTGAATCTAAGGTAACACTACCTTAACTCTCAACTTAAACGGATCTAGGGGAAAAGCTAAGGGAAAAGAGCTAGACTTACCAAAAATCTATCCGAAAATCTCTTCCCCGTGGACCGAACTCAAGCTAAAACATTAGGATCTTGAATTTAAAATAATTTTGGCAGAGTTTAGCTTAGAGAATCAGAAAGACAAGGAAACTAAGGGGGATGGTGGGGTTATATAGAAAAACCCGACCAGACACTCTCTCCGCCATCTGCCACATATGCACCCGCATGCCAAATAAGTGGCGGATCCGTCATGCGCACAAACAAGCAACCAGCATCCCCACATGCGCCTGGTGGATTGGTCCCGCGACTGAACCGAGAAATCCTTCCCGCTGTACTTATCTCTCGGTCACGGTACGCGTAGAACAGACCGAGATCACTTAATTTGGTCCAAAATCCATTTCACTTGGCCAAATTCAAATATTTTGCGATCGAGATCTATCGTATGACTTTCTCTATCTTTTCTAAATCCAATTTCCCCGAAGTCCAATACTTGGAAAAATTCACGTTTCCTTAAAACATTCTTAGGTTCGTCAAGACTACCACGGAGGTCATCGACGTCTTAATCAGATCATTCCCTTGTTCCAAACTCTAAGGAATATAATCTTGCCTCATGAGATTTCTCCTGATAGGTCACGGCTACGGCTACTTGAACTGTTCATTTAGTCATTTGCCGATCCGGTGTCGATATCCTTTACTTATTATCATTTTCTTTTCATAGGATCGTTTCTGAGTTCTTCCTTAACTAATACATTGCTTCCTAGTTTGATTTCTTACTTTTGTCGGAGCGGCCGTTTGGCCGTCCTTACCTTTTATTGGAGTTATAACATAGACTAAATGTCAAAGAAGAGGAAATGAAAGAGGATATATAGCTTTGTGTTTTGGGAATTCGTCGACTTCTTCTTCTAAAAAAATCAAACAACTAAATTTACCCAAAAACTCTGAAAACTTGATTTCTAGAGATGTTTACTATTTAAGATATTTTTGTGTGTTTTGGAGATGCTGGAGATGTTTACTATCTACAAATATTCATCTTTTCTACAAAACAAAAAGAATATATATATATATATATATGAAATAAAAAAAACTCACTCGGCAAATTCATGGCAAAAAACAAAATAATATCGGGATTCTAGTTTTTGTTCCCCGAAAATTAGAAAATCTATTTTTTCAACCAAAAAATAAATCAGGATTGGATATTAAAGTGACTTTTTGAAAAACAAAACCAAAACCTAGCTAACGATGGTAAGTCAAAATTAAGTTTCAAACGGTTATTAATGGTGGTAGAAGAAGGTCACTGTCGGAATGAGCAACACTCTAAGATCAGAAAGATATGCATAGAATTCTCTATTAAAATTGGTGTCCTTATCATAGATATAAACTATGGGACGATTTATATGTAATAGTTGTGCCATGTGAAAAGTTGCCTACGTACCCATTAGAATAGGGATCAAACCATTCGTAGTTCATGTTCATAACATTTGTTATTACTCGTTTACCGAGTTAGGTCTTTATAACATTCTTTATTACTCGTTTACCGAATTAAGTCTTTATAATATTTTTTATTACACGTTATTAAGTTAGGTCTTTCTAACATTTGATATTACTCGTTTACCGAGTTAAATCATCGACCTAGCCAGCTAGGCGAGCTAGGCAGCAAGACAGATATACAGCTAGGCAATTCAGCAGCTAGGTCACCAAAGGTAATGAATTAAGCTTTTATTCGCAAGTCACGAAGGTGATGAGTTATGCCTTCATAGGCAAGTCACATACGTGACGAGTTTAGTTTTCAGAGAACGTGTGTTACTGGAAACGCGACTGAGGAAGTTACAGATCTTGGAAGTACAATTTGTAGCCTGTTCTTGAAACTAGTCAGAGAGATCTTTCCAACGGTATGTAAATCGTTACCTGGTTCGTTGTGGTTCGTCTTGGGAAAAGGTACAAAGTTGGCTCTTTGGAACTTCGTATCCTTCTTCTTTGGTCTTAGGAAACAGAGCGTAGCTTTTGAACCGTAATAGAAAATTACGTTCTAGTTTCTCCTATAGCTTCATATGACTGTCTTCTATTTGTGTACCAAATATAAGAACTTTCGGAATTGATTTGCTACGTCGTTTATGTCGTCCACTCGAACAGGACGAATTTGTCTTGTTCGTAATGTTCTAGTGGTGATGACGGCTTGAGAAGAGTTTCTAGGTATTCAATCCAATTCTGGATCTGGATCCATCTATCGAGCTCCTCTTCTATGAGAAGAACATCAAGTATTTATACAAGATGTTAAGTCGGTGGAATCAACTCTAAGAGATATAGAAAATCTCCTAAAAGATAAAAGGAAAATATACTTAGTTTTAAGTATTTCCTTTTATCCGAAGTAAGTCTTACTTTTTCCTCAGATTCACCAAGGTCGGCCACTTATGTTCTTTGGCCGAATTCTTCTTAATTGGCCTTTGTTGGGCCATTCTTCATACTTTTTTATGACACCCCGAGTAGGTCCATGATCCGGATCGAATATTGGTACGGGTGTTAAACCTAGTACTACCAGTTACCCTTAACTAAGGTGAAGACCAAGAATGGTTTGATCACCATATAAATGGCCAAACTTAAGAATTTAAATGTTACTTTTGTTGTGGGGTTAATTACACCTAGACACACTTTTTTGGGAAAAGTTTACAACTAGAGACACTTGTGATATTAGACACACTTTTTGGCAAACTTTTCTTCTTTTTTCAAAAATAAAGACCAAAATACCCTTAAGCCCATATATGATTTTTTACTTTAAATCTTCACTATTGGATAATGTTTTAAAACGAATGGATGAAATTGATTGACTCAAAATAGTACAAGACTTGCTTTTTACAACTGTCTTTTTCTTTAGATCATGACCATTAGATCACTTGCTTTTATTTCGAATGAAGGGCTGAGATTGAATTTTCTTACAAGGGCTGAGATACCTTTAAAGTATCGAATGGCTGAGATTGATTTCGTGACATTTACAAGGGGTTAGATTGGACGGAGGGCTGAGATAGCTTGTACAGTTGTGAGCAACCAAAAACGCAAGTGTTTCATCCACATAAAGTTATCCAGCAAATACAATCAAATCACATCTTCATTTGAAAAGAAAACAACTTCTCTTAAAACTGCACTGCTTCTCTTTCAATTGCTTTTGGATTTCTGTTAGTTTGCCAATATTCAAAGGTTATGGGAACAAAAACTGAGTTTTAGCTACATATGTTGCGTCCACACAAGGTTATCCACCAAATACCATTTAAACATTTCGATTCTTTCTGTTTTTAAAAACTAACGTGACTTTTCATTGACTTGGTGGATGTACTTTCGTGGACAAATATTTCCAATTCACATCTTCTCTTCCCATGAGTTGTCCACCGTGACATGTTCTCTTAGTTCTTCTTAAAAAATTTGGGATCCAACCACACGATCCGTCATTCTCTGTTTCAAAAAACAATTTTGGTGTAAGTGAAAAGAATGGTGTAGGATGAATAAGGTGAAAGAGGAGAAAGGAGAGAGAAAAGTGAAAAGAAGAAAGAGGCGTGAAAGTTGATGTTGAGAGGAGAGAGATTTATTTATTGTTAAAAAAAATAATGGTTAAATAAAATAAATGGTAGATAGGTAAACAACCAAAGAAGAAGTGTGTCTATATCTTAAAGTGTCCTATAGTGTAAACATTTGTTGGAAAAGTGAAAAAAAGAAAGTGTGAGAGTTGATGTTCAGAGAAGAGAGGAAAGTGAAAAGAAGAAAGAGGCGTGATAGTTGATGTTGAGAAGAGAGAGATTTATTATTGTTAAAAAAATAATGGTTAAATAAAATAAAGGATAGATAGGTAAACATTTGTTGGAAAAGTGAAAAGAATAAAGTGTGAGAGAGAAAAGTGATAAGAAGAAAGAGGCGTGAGAGTTGATGTTGAGAGGAGAGAGATTTATTTATTGTTAAAAAAAATAATGGTTAAATAAAATAAATGATAGATAGGTAAACAACCAAAGAAGAAGTGTGTATATATCTTAAAGTGTCCTATAGTATAAACATTTGTTGGAAAAGTGTGTCTCAGTGTAATTATTCTTTTGTTGTGGTGGCGAAAAATAAATATTTAATCAAAAATAGACTTTCATGAATGTGTAGTCAACTTTAACTCCATTATCTTCATATTAAGATATTTAAATCATTGACTTAATTTTGTGAAAACTTCTATATACTATCCTTTTTCAACAAATGTCCTTGTAAAATTTAAACCAAATAGTCAAAATTTCCTAGCTAAGTAAAAAATTTACTAAAAATCACCACCTGCAATATATATGTATGTAACTATGAAGAATAAATTAGTTTCAACATTGAGAAAACAAAAACATCTACCTACAAAATGAATGATTTTGTTTTTAAGTTAATATTACTGGTGTTCCTTCTTACCGTCATCTTCCGTAAGTACATACTCCCTTATTAACATAAGCATTTTCAAACAAACCATATGTAATTTACTAATGATTAAAAAACTAATATTTGTTTATAAAAAAAACATTTTATAGAGAAATTGAGCTTATAGACATACATAAAATATTCATTGTTTAAAAATCAATTTAAGTTTGTTTATTTTTTCTTTCACTATTATTTCTTTATTAATTTATGTTTAACGATCTTTCTTATATACCTTTGTGGTTTTCAGGACAAAATCTTGCGTTCACGTTCGAGCATAGATGTAAGAGTGACGCTGACTGCAATTATTATTGTGTCGTAGAAGGGCATTGCAATATGAAACGTGGCATTTGTGATTGTCTCAAGTTACGTAATATGGATACAATTGATATCGGTTCTTCTAAACAACATTATATTCCAAAACATAAAGGTTATGGTTTCAATGGTTCTTCACCGCGACGATTGAAATTATAATAATAAAAGTGTATGTATATCTCAGATAAAAAAAACTATTGGATAAAATATAATTTCAGTTAGGAATTTGCTGGGTTTATATAAAATCACAAGTATATGAACATTTTCTTGAATAAATCAAGATGAATTAAGATCACACAAACTGAAACATATAAAAAGAGGAATATTTGTAAAAATCTTCCATAACTTCCCTTAAATTAATGAGAAGTTTTGTTTGTTATTGTGGGGACGTGAACCTGCACAGTTAAATTTGTCAAGGGTTGTAGAAGAGGCAGAGATCTCTAGTAAGCGGAGTGACCTAGAACACAACAGATTGTAAAGAAAGTTCTCCGAAAACACTTAGTACAAGACAGAGGTATAAAAAGAGTTCTCTTTATTGCTGTTATGGCTTAAGCTTTATTACAAAAGAGTTTCTCTGCTAAAAGTTGTGATCCCCTTTCTGGGTGAATACAATGAACTATATATAGTCTCCCTAAGTAACTTAGGTCAACTAATATAATGGGCCAGACCCATTAAGTAATATATTAAATTTAAGTCTATTTCTTATTAAGCCATTTTTACATATGGGTTTAATGTCATTTTGGGCCTAGATTTCAATTGGGCCTTCGTAGGCTCGCTCCTATTATGTCGCTTTGAAGTTGAATTGATCTTGTCGTTATATCAATCTCATAGGGGTGAAATTCGACCCCTACAGTTAGCCCCCTAGCTTGGTAGTATTGAGTGATGATGATGCCAAGGTAGTCGCTGCTGAAGACTGAGATCGATATGATGGACTGCGTATTTGCCAGGAGTGAACGTTTTGTCACCACACTCGGGAATTTTCGGTTATTCCATGTTGAGCTAGTGTCACCGCGTTTTCCTGGACTTGTGTGTGTGTTATTGTTTTCTGTTTCTTTTCACTTAGTGGACTCTCATGGAGTTGATGGCTCTCTTTGGTTAACAGGCTTGAGGCCTGCTAAGAAGTTTTTGGAACTTTTCTTAAACACCTGTTTGATTTTAGGAAATCCTCCGGGTATAAATAAGCTGCTTCCTTCCCATTGATTTTCACCAATTCACATCTCTTTCCCAAAGCAAAAGGTAAAAATTATGCTCTCTCTTTTCCCTCTCCTGCGTTTTTTTTTTTTTTCTTCATCGATCAAACCACCGTAATCCGACCGCCGTCGTTGTTCCGATTCCGTCGCTCCTACCGATCGATCGTCGTCGCCTCCTTCTCCGTTCGGACAGCCGTCGTTTAACTCCGATCAAGTCACCGTCGTCTCCTCCATCTTTGATCAATCAACCGCCGTATCCTCCGTCTCCGACCAAACAACCGCTCTCCTCCTCCACCGTTCTCCAACTCTGTCCGTGCAAAGCTACCAGAGAAGAAGGACCGGAAATGGACGGCGAATCGGAAGAACAGAGCTGGATCGGAAACGTCGGTGCTTGGATCGAGAAGAACGAGTTGAACCGAGTCAACTCGGTCAACTCGGTTGAACCGAGTCAACTCGGTCAACTCGGTTGAACCGAGTCAACTCGGTCAACTCGGTTGAACCGAGTCAACTCGGTCAACTCGGTTGAACCGAGTTAACTCGGTTTGACTGGTTCGGCTCGGTTAACCGGGTTTGACTTGGTCTGACTCGGTTTGGCTGGTCTGATCCGGTTTGACTGGTCTGATCTGGTTTGACTGGTCTGATCTGGTTTGACTGATCAGGATCTACTCTCTCAGATCTCAAATCTTTAGATGGTCTCATTGCTCAATTTTATGTTCCTGAAGGAGTAGAATTTATCGTTCCTAGTTCGAATCAGTGCGCAGACCATCCTCCGGAGGGGTTCTTCACATTATACGAAGCTTATCTCAGGAGAAGTCTTCTCTGGTTCTCGATTCCTTTAGCGATTCTTGAGTTTTTATGGAGGATTCACACTGCTATTGCTCAAATTACCCCTCTCGGAATGCGTCATCTACTTGGGATTATGGTGCGCGGTTATGAGTGCGGTCCTGAGGTCGGAGTAGACCATTTGTTGAACTATTTAAAGATTACGAGGACTGGTGGCAATGGAGGTCCCTTCTACTATTTGAGTGGCATGCCGAAATTCCAGATAATCAAGGATTTGCCTGGAAATGATAGATCTTGGCAGGATAAATTCTTTTTCGTGAGAATCAATGAGGATCCTGTAGGGCGTCATTATCTTCAAAAGATTCAGACAGAATGGAGATTTTGTGGTAGCTAGCTTAGTCGTGCTACTATTTTAGAATTACTTGCTTTGACTTGTGTAACTTTGCTCGTTTTGTTTTCAGGCTTTGGAAATTCTAACTCTTTGTAATGTTCATATTTTGTAGCTCCGAACCGAACTGAAAAATTGCCGCAAGACTTGTTTGATCTTTGTGCTGAACTTGCCGCCGAGAAGTGTAGCTGGAAGAACGATTTTTCTCTACCCAGAGTCAGAGAAGCACTCGCTCGTTGCCCCGGAAATACTCCATCAGATTCATTACCGAAAATGTCAAACAACGGAAGAGAACTATCCGCTCGTGAAAAGAGAGCTGTTGTGGCTAGGACAGGGTCCAATGCGAGAGTGTCTCAGCGAGCCGGATCGTCGACGTCGGCCCCTGAAGTTGGTGCTACTGCTGCTCCCAAGTCGCGTCGTCCAGATCTAGAGCAAAACGTCGTTGTTGCCACAAATAATCAGCCCAAACCATTGCAGAAGCGTCATGACGAGACTCAGAAAAAGACGATGGCATGGAGAAAGGCCGCAAACGTTCTCGAGAAGGTGCGGAGGGAAACGTCACTACTGGAGACGACACGGTCAGACCAAGGTGTCCTAAATCTCCTCGGCGTGATGGTACAGTGAGACCTTCAACCACTAACCTCAATTCGAAGGACTCTTTTAGTGATGCTAAGTTGGCGGCGTCGCGTCTGTCCCAAATTGTCTCTAAGGACGTTCATTTCCCTTTGCCAGAGCAAATGGCACAGACGGATGCTTATTCTTATATGGCTCTTCGATGTATGACAGTATGGCTTTTCTATGCTTCTTTCTAATAATCATCTATATCGCTTTTTCTTTGGTCTTATAAACTTTTCCCCATAATTTTTGTTTTGCAGTTTCTTTCGTCGCTTAACCAACTTGCTAGAGGTTACGAGTTGGTTGCCCGCTCGCAGACTCAAAAACTTGCCGCTGCTGAGAAGGCTCGCGATGATTACATGGGGCAGAAACAAGACTTGGAGAAACAGGTTGCCACTCATCAGGAGGTTGTGAAGACAACCAACGACAAACGTTGCAAGATAGACGAGACGTTTGCGAAATCTGGGTCTGAGAGGAAGTGCTTGCAGCAGAAAGTTGCCGACCTTAAGAATCACCTAGGTCTTTGGGATGCGGGTGTGCAACGAGCCATCGAGAAGGCGAAGCTGGATATGGCGATAAAATACGAAGATAGGATTGGCCGGGCTAACAGGAAGATCAAACTGATTAACGGCACATTGAGGGTTAACATAGTTCTCCTTGCTGAAGTCCAGAGTAATATCGAGCTCGTCGGTTTGCTTAAGAAGGGAGAGGTGCCTGATCTTGACGCCGAGCTTGTTGCCCTCAAGAAGCAAGAGGCAGGCTTGTTGTCCGCGACCGATGAGTTTGTCTTTCACATGGGCAAGCTCGAAGATATTCTTAAGGACTTGTCAGCGGGTGGAACCGAAAGTCGGGTTGTTGATGCTGAAGCTGATGCGGTGCCTGCTTCGAGCTCTTCCAGTCCATCGGGCGATGAAGATTCAGATTCTACGACTGGAGGTCCACCTTAGTGAGTCGCTGAGGTTAATGAGGATGTTGAGGAGATCGCGTCTTAGTTTGTTGTTTTCTTTTGGTTTTCTTCTAGATGTTTCAGCTTTTTGTTGCTCCTTTGATTTTCTTTTTCGCATTTGATTCGATTTGGATGGTGTTTTATCCTTTTGTTTAGACTTGTCATTTTTTTCCTTGCATTGCCGCAAGATAGATTTTATGAACGGAGCTTTTAAGATCTTTGTCTTCGTCTTTCAAACAAACTGCTTTAGTTTTGACTCCTTTAACTTTATCGATGTTCCGATGAATTTGCACATTTGCTGATGAGTTGGGTGACTTGTTTGCGTTTACAAAGTTTTGACACGTTTGCAGCTTACAGGCGAGCCTCTGGTGGGAGCACCTACTTCAACTGCGAAATTACTCTAAAACTTTCAAATTTGCTAAGTTTGAATATTAATTGATCTAGTTCGCGGGTAGGCCATCTTTGACCAGTCCGCTTCCTAAGACCAAGTACATTATCTTTGCCATCAATGTCGAGTTAACTAGGTTTTCTGACGATCCCCTTGGCCCACAGGCGAGTCCGTGTTGCCAAGAGTGAACATGTCGAGTTGTTTGAGACCAGTGTTAAGTTAACTAGGTTTTCTGATGATCCCAATGGCCCACAGGCGAGTCCGTGTTGCCAAGAGTGAACATGTCGAGTTGTTTGAGACCAGTGTTGAGTTAACTGGGTTTTTTGATGATCATCTTGGTTTACGGATAAGTCTTTATCGATATGCCTGCTTCAATAATGACCAAGTTATCGCGTAATGACCAACGATTAAGTGTAGTTGGTTTTTTTGAATGAACATTTCGGTTTACGGCTTTGTATTCAATAACGCATCCGCTCCTATAATGAACACTTTGCGATGATACCAGTGTTGTGTTTAACTGGGTTTAGAATGATCATTTCGGATGACGCAGGCATTACTCCTTGAACAGCTCCACTCGACAATGATCATTCTTTTATTTTTATAGCGCGCTGTTTTACCGCAGTGGGTGTAATAGTCAGATTTGATTTCGTCACTGTGGCCAGCAGTGATGTCAAGTCTTTTTTGTTTTTTTGTTTTTTAATTGACTAATCCGTGAAGGATGTAAGAGAAAATGTGATCGAATATTTGATCTTAATTAATCGTAGAGTTTGTTACAAAAAATAGGAGTATATGAGTATACGTACCCACTCCCCCCCCCCTTTTTACGGAGGGGGGCAACTGAACTCATCCGGAGATGAGTTGCCTACGTACCCTTTACAGAGATCAAGTCGCCCCGTAGTTCGTTGAAGCATTGACTCCCCCTTGTGTTTAGGAGGGGGGCAACTGAACTCATCCGAAGATGAGCGCCTACGTACCCTTTTGCAGGGATCAAGTCGCCTCGTAGTTCGTTGTGAGTGCCTTAACGGCACTTAGTGGTAGTACTTCTTGAGGTGCCGTGCGTTCCATGATCGTTTTATCGTGACACCTTCCATGTTGGCGATTTTGTAGACGCCCGGACGGACGACTCTAGTAATTTTGTAAGGTCCTTCCCAGTGCAGTCCGAGTTTGCCGGCGTTTAGCTCTGCTGTGTTTTGAAAAACTTCGCGGAGAACAAAGTCTCCTTCGTGGAATCGCCGTATTTGAACTTTAGAGTTGGTATCTGGCTGCAGCTTGATGGTAATTGGTTATGCGGACCAAGGCCTGATCGCGCCGTCCGTTGACAAGGTCCAGCTCGTATATCAGCATGATGTCGTTGAGTTCTTCATATTCTGGTAGAAGCTGACGACAAATTCCTGGAAAGTGCACTTCAGACGGAATGACGCACTCCATGCCGTAAACCAAGGCAAATGGTGTTTCGCCAGTTGCTCTTCGCGGGGTAGTACGGTGAGACCATAACACACCATCGAGCTCGTCTTCCCATCTGCCTTTTTTAGTGTCTAGTCGCGTTTTAAGGCCGATTTGTTGGTGGATTCTGCCAAGCCGTTCCCTTGTGGACATCGTGGAATTGACGTGTTATGTCTGATTTTCCATTTTTCACAAAAAGTTTCAAATTTGTGCGAGATAAATTGTGAGCCGTTGTCGGCGATGATTTCGTACGGGACTCCGTGTCTGCAGATAATGTTCCTCCATACAAATTGTTCGACTTGGGCGTCCTTGATGCTGGCATAGGCTTCTGCCTCGACCCACTTAGAGAAGTAATTTGTTAAGACGAGTAGGAAGCGTTTATGTTTTGACGGATGCAATGGGCCAACGATGTCCATCCCCCACCGCATGAATGGATAGGGCGATGTCACGGAAGAGAGTAGCTCGGTGGGTTGATGGAGTTTTGGAGCGTGACGTTGACATTTCTCGCACCTAGCCGAAAACTTCTCGCAGTCTTTGATCATTGTCGGCCAAAAATATCCATGTCTTTTGATTCGAATGGCTAATGTTCTTCCGCCAGAATGATTCCCGCATGATCCACTGTGTACTTCTTTCATGATTGATCTGGCGGTTTTTCCTTCAACGCAGTTTAAGAGAGGTCCAGAAAGTTGCCATTTAAAGATTTTTCCATCCAGCATCGTATAGCGGGCGGCTGCAGCTTTGAGTTTCCGAGCTTCCCATTTATCGAGTGAAATATCACCGTTGCTGATGTAGTTTCGAATGGCGTCAATCCATTGCTTGTCACAACCATACTCTGTTTCTGGGGGGTCTTTTTCTGAGTTGGCCCCGTCGCCCTCGTTTTGAAGATTTGCTGGAGCTTGAGAGATTGGGATGTCTTGTTCTGGTGTGGTAAGATGATCAATGTCAGGTTCTGTTGCTTCTCCTCTGGCGGTAGGGGGTACTGGTTGTTCAGCGTGTGGGTTGATAGACAAATCTTGCATTTCAGTATCTTCTTCATCACCCGTTGCAGATGTAGCATGTTCCCTTGTTCTTTTGGCTATTATAGATCGAGTAACAATATTTACCTCTGTAGGTGGCGCGATGTTAGGATGCTTAATAAATTCCACTTAGATGGTTCGCGTGAGGTTAGGATCTGAAGAAGAGGCAGATGCAATGTTAGCCAGTGCGTCGGCGTCAGTGTTTTCACCTCGAGGGATGCGTGTTAGCGAGAATTCCTTGAATTGAGCAGCTAAGTCTTTGGCCAATTTTAAGTATGCTTCCATTCGATCGTCTTTGGTTGTATATTCTCCGCTGAATTGGTTGACCACAAGTTGGGAGTCGCAAAAAGTTTGGACTCGTTCAATTTTAAGCGCCTGGACGAGTTTCATGCCAGCGATGAGGGCTTCGTATTCTGCCTCATTGTTGGATGCTCGAAAGCCCATGCGAAAAAATTGTTCGAGTACTTCGCCCGTTAGTGATGTTAAGCGCACGCCGATCCCCGACCTGTTTGTGGAGGACGACCCATCCACGTGGAGTGCCAGATAGCCTCAGGGTTTGTCTCTACGGTGGTGTCTTCCGGTAGCTCGATTAGGAAATCAGCGAGTACCAGAGACTTAGCACAAGTGCATCCCCGATATTCGATGTCATATTCGCTTAATTCAATAGCCCATTTTGCTAGCCTGCCCGATTGACTTGGACTGTGTAGGACGGAACGTAGTGGGAAGGTACTTAGCACGATGATTGAGTGCGATTGGAAGTAAGGCCTTAGCTTTCGGGAAGACATGATTACAGACAACGCCAGCTTCTCCATTGAGGATACCTTGATTCTGCATCGGTAAGAGTCTTGATGACGTAAAAGATTGGTTTCTAATCCCCTCGTTCTTCTCGAATTAGCACGCCACTTACGGCCGTAGTAGAGACTGCTATGTATAGGAATAACGGTTCTCCCTCGACCGGTTTAACGAGTATTGGGGGAGTAGCGAGGTATTGCTTCAATTGTTGGAAAGCTGTTTCACTTGTCTCTGTCCACTCAAACTTTTTGTTGCCACGCAAGACGTCGTAGAAGGGCAAACATTTGTCGGTAGATCGTGAGATGAATCTGTTAAGAGCGGTGACTCGTCCTATTAATCGTTGGACTTCCCGCTTATTTTTTGGTGATGCCATCTGGATTAGAGCATCAATATGCTTAGGGTTTGCTTCAATGCCGCGGTGAGTGACGAGATAACCAAGAAACTCGCCGGAGGTAACACCAAAGCGACACTTAGTAGGATTGAGTTTCTTGTTATGAATATTAAGCTGTTCGAAACATTCCTCCAGATGAGCGATGTGGTCCTTCTCTTCTAGCGATTTCACCAGCATGTCATCGATGTAAACTTCCATTGTCTTACCAAGTTGATTAGCGAACATGCGGTTTACTAGATGTTGGTAAGTTGCTCCGGCATTTTTTAGACCGAAAGGCATCACCTTATAACAGTAGATTCCACGATCAGTGATGAAAGCCATCTTCTCCAATCGACGGGGTTCATCAAAATCTGGTTGTATCCTGAGAATGCGTCCATGAATGTTAGGAGTTGATTTCCTGATGTTGCCTCGACTAGACGATCTATATGTGGAAGTGGAAAGCTATCTATGGGACAAGCTTTATTTAGATCAGTGAAGTCCACACACACGCCACTTGCCATTTTTCTTCTTGACGACGACAGGGTTAGCTAGCCTGTCAGGATATTTGACTTCAGTTATAGAACCGACTTGTAAAAGTCTTTCTACTTCATCGTTGACTGCTTTTGCCCTTTATGATCCAAGTTTGCGTCGTTTTTGCTTAACTGGTTTGAAGGTTGGATCGATGTTTAACTCATGACGGGCGACGCTGATGTCAATTCCTGGCATATCTTCCGCCGCCCATGCAAAGGTGTCAACGTTCTTTCTAAGAAATGAGATAAGTTTTCCTTTGATTTCATCGTTGAGTTTGGCTCCGATCTCTACACAGTATTCGGGATGGTCGTCGTCGATGCACACAGATACGACGGGCTTGTAAGTGGGCCGCTCCTCTTTAGCGCGGCTGTCGTGGATCTATAATTGCTATAAGAAATTAGCAACATTTTTTCTTTGCTCTCGGTTGGTTTTCATCTTTTTTCTCCCGCTTTGGGAAGTGGGTTCGTCTTCCTTGTCTGGATTCCGAAGCTTGTGCTCAGCCATGAAACACATCCGAGACTCCTTTTAGTTTCCCCATATTGTCTTCACACTTAGCGGTGTTGGGAACTTGAGGCAAATATGATATGTTGACGGCACAGCTCGCATCGAGTTAATCCAGGGCGTCCCCATAATCACGTTATAGATCGCAGGATTGTCTGCTACCGAGAACTCTACCATTTTTTTACGTTGCCGGCTTGGACTGGTAATTCTATTATCCCTATCGTCATTGTTGTTTCGCCAAAAAAACCCCGTTATTGGTTTGGGATGACGCCTGATTCTAGTTAAGTCTATCTTCATTCTTTCTAAGGTATCACAGAAGATTACGTCGATAGAGCTTCCTGTATCGATGAGCACTCGAGCGACATTATAGTCGCCAACAGTTAAGTTGATCATGAGGGGATCATTGTGTGGCCGATCAATGCCTTCGGTGTCCTTCTCTTCAAAGGTGATAGGGTCACAAGAGAGCTTAACAGGCTCATCCAGAGTGACACTAGCGTCGGCACGTCGCTGATAGGCCTTGATCGCAGAAACTGTGTCTGCGCAATACTGCAATCCTCCCATTATCATGTAGAGATTTTAGCCGGCAGCTAGTCTGGCGGTGAGTCATTGTCCCAGGATGCGACACTTCGCGGTGGAGTGTCCAGCTACGTTGTGGAAATCGCAATATAATTTTTCATCATATTCTTCTTGGTTTCTGGTCCAAGTGTTATTCCAGGATCCTCTACCGTGTCCTCGACCCCGGCCCCGACCATGACCGTAGCTTGGCGACTCTACTTGGTAGGTGTGAGCTCCTCTGAATCCTCCTTCGTGTTGGACATAGCCAGAGCTGGTACTACCCCGTTTTGAAGTATGGGGGTTTCTGATCTGTGGTGGGTCACTTGTCGACTTAGATTTTATCCTTTTTTGCGATGCTCGTAACTCGTCCTCGCTTTTGGCGAAGTCGGTAGAGCGATGAAGAGCATCTTGGATGGTTGATGGGGCGTTCACGGTCATTTCTTGTCGAAAGGGAGAGGGGCATAACAAAGCTCTTCTCAAAGCGTCCAATGCGGAGACGTTGCTAATTCCTTCCACCTTCGAAAGTATTGTTTTGAACTTTTCTATGAAGGTTCGCAGACTCTCGTTTTCTTCTTGTCGAATATTCCATAGATCTCCGTCGAAGATCTTCCGCTCCAAAAATATTCCGTAGTGTTGCACGAACATCCCAGAGAGTTGTCTGAAGTTATCAATTGAGTTCTTTTCCAATCTGTACAACCATTGGAGGGCAGGTCCCTTGAGGTGTTCGACAAACAACTTATAGTACCCGGCCTCTCTTTCTTCTTCTTTGAAGTTAGCTCTGTCCAACGCTACTTTGAATGACAAGAGGTGATCCTTTGGGTCGGTTTTTCCTTCTTAAGGTTGGATCTTGATCCTTCCAGGGTCAGTAAATTTTGTCTTAGAGATTCGTTCAGTAAAGGGAGTGTTTTGCGCCTCTTCGAGCACACGTTCGATTTCTGGAGCCCTGCTGGTGATCGGTGTACTTGGGATTGCACCATTTTCAAGTCAGAGGTGGCTCGTTCCATCTATGCTCGCAACTTGTCATCTCTTCCTATTGAGCTTGGTGTTACGCTCTACGCTCCTGCTCGAGTCTGTCATGCTCGATCCAATAAGGATCCTCTTCTTCGTTGGCGAGGTCTTGTGTATGTCTCACGTCTGCGCCGCTTCGCTGAGTCTGCGTACGGCTCCTACCTGTAGGTAGGTTGTGGTTTTCAGTGCGAGTCCCGCAAAGGTTGACGTGCGTTGCATCATCAACTTGTTCTGGAGCAGCATCCATTGTTTGTGGGGGTGGAGGTAGGTCATCTTTGGCTCTTCATGCAGTGCGCGGTGTCGAGAAACTGAGGGCATGTGGCTTGAACCGTCCAATCGATCCTCGTGGTCCTCCCTTCTTGCGTGCTGTCGTGAGAACCTTTAGCTTGCCTTTGAAGGTAGTGTTCAGCTTGTCCTGCTTTGCAGTCTTCTCCAGGAGCGTCTTCAGCATGTTCTTCACCTCGGCCATGTCTGTTGAAGCTGTTGCGACGGTGTCCACGTCAGGGTGCGATGCTGAGGAGCTCTTGTTGCTGCTAGTCATTGCGTTGGGTCTGATGTGTGTAGTAATTCCTAAGTTTCAGAGAATTCTCCTTCCCCTTGGTCGGCACCAAACTGTGGGAGCGTGAACCTGCACAGTTAAATTTGTCAAGGGTTGTAGAAGAGGCGGAGATCTCTAGTAAGCGGAGTCACCTAGAACACAACAGATTGTAAAGAAAGTTCTCTGAAAACACTTAGCACAAGACAGATGTATAAAAAGAGTTCTTTTTATTGCTGTTATGGCTTAAGCGTTATTACAAGAGAGTTTCTCTGCTAAAAGTTGTGATCCCCTTTCTGGGTGAATACAATGAACTATATATAATCTCCCTATGTAACCTAAGTCAACTACTATAATGGGCCAGGCAAATTAAGCAATATATTAAATTTATGCTCATTTCTTATTAAGCATTTTTTACATATGGGTTTAATGTCATTTTGGGCCTAGATTTCAACTGGGGCTTCGTAGGCTCGCTCCGATTCTGTCGTTTTGAAGTTGAATTGATCTTGTCGTTATATCGATCTCATAGAGGTGAAATCTGACCCCTACAGTTATAATCTTAAAAGTTATGAATAACATTTCCAACAGTTGATTGGAATCGTAGATAATCATTTTTATGAAAGTGATATATATTGTCATGCGATGAGGCACCATGAAAGTGATTAAAAATGTGGAGCTTCACTTTGTAGGGACATGGTAAGGATTGAATAATAAGTTAAGATACTTTGAAATATTTTTTAAAAGAAAAGATAATTGTTCAAAATATCCAATATGTGGTAGATGGGAGTTCTCCGGTTCCTGTGAGTTTCTGTGGATTATGATTTCATTTCTTGAGTGATTAGGAGTGGATTTTCATGGTGATTGTCGTGGATTTCATGTCTAGCCTCAATTCTAGCAGTTTCTATCCGATCAATTCAAGGTGAGTGCGTGACCATGGCTTCTGGGCCGGTGGATTCGTTAGGGTTGAATGGTGATAGGTTTGGAATCTTGTGATTTGATCTTGTGATGTTTGATTGAGACTGTGATTTGTGGTTGTTTTGTTTGGATTGTGATTTTCTTGCAGGTTTCGTGTTAACGCAGAGGAGGAATCGATCCGAGAGGATAATGATCGATTTTCCCATAAATCTGCGCAGGCCTGTCGATCGACAACCTCTGGGTGTGTCGATCAACAGAATAACACGAGAGCTGTCGATTGACACCTAGAGGTTGTGTCGATTGACAGGCTGATGAGATGTTATCGATCGACAACCTCTAGGACTGTCGATCGACAGGTATGTGAGGTGCTGTCGATCGACACCTAGAGGGTGTGTCAGTCGACAGGCACCTACAGAAGGTGTCGATCGACACCTAGAGGGTGTGTCGGTCGACATGCACCTACAAAAGTGTCGATCGACACCTAGTGGTAGTGTCGATCGACAGCATGTCTGGTTGGCTGTGGTTGAGCCTTTGTTGTGTGTTTGTGTGCTGATTGATGTATGTTTGCCTGAGCGGATCCATCGCGTCTGAGTGCGTAGTCGTAGATGGGATGACCGTCTCACTGGGTATTTGTGATAATACTCACGCGTCTCTTTTTTCCATGTGATGCAGGTAAATGCAAATTGTGATCGTGGAATCATGGCAACGAAGAGGGAGATGATCTAGGGTCTCGAGTTTGGTGTTGTCTGTGGTTTCCATTTCTATTTTAGAACCTTGTTAGGTTGCTGAAATTGATTGATTTGGATTTGTTGTTGGAATTGATGGTTTAGGTTTTTATAGGAATTTCTTATTTCTGGTTATCCGTTGTTATTTGATTGTCTGTGTTGCTTGGTTGTTGAGGATAGCATTTATGGGAATGCTAGTCCGAGACCAAGGGTTTATTTAAAAAAAAAAAACAGGTCGGGTCATTTCAGCATTTGCTTATTACGTCTCGTCTCTAGAGATGCTTTTTGTTGTTGATGATTTTGAAAGTAAAATCAATAAAACACTCAAAATCTAACAAGCCATCAACCCAAATCCGCAGATTTTGTCACTATCCATGTCGATTCAAGTTCTCCAACATCGAATCTTCACTTTTTGCATCCTTTTGACAACGGATTTGCTCGGCTCTGTTTGATGCCCGAAAATAGACAATTGGTAAAGGATTGGACGTGTCTAAACACCATCCGTTCATATTTATTTTGACAAAGTATTAGATGTGTTTCTGTGGATAAGTAATTATGGTCAGTGTTGATTTGTCACTTTTATGGTATATGGTAATGGTCACATTCTCCTTCTCTTTTTACTGGTTGTTTAATTTGATAAATCTCCCTTTTGAGCAATGGTTTTGGGTGTTTCGGTAATCAGATTTGAAGGAATTGAATTGAATATGATTGATTGGAAACTCAAGACCATAAAAAAAATTGTATAAAAAATGGTTGTGTATTGATGGTTACGTATGGGTGGTCACATATAAATGGTCATATATTGATGGTCACATATGGGTGGTCATATATCGATGGTAGTATATTAAGTTTGGTTTTTGTTTCAAGACTTGGTCTTTCTCAATAACTATTCCTAGTGTTTGTATCGGCAATTTTCATGTAGTGGATCCATGTTCTTTCTTCTTTTTGATTTTCATGTAGTATATCCACACACACTAATTAATGATCATAATCAAATTGTCCATAATACTTTGTCCACACGAATTTATCCACAATCTCGGGTTCTTTGTTTTGTTTTACCTCATATCATTTGTTTTGGTTTTTTCCAAAATTTCTCTATGAATCAAAACATAAAACCGATCAGAACGATGAAAGACGAAGATGGGCAAAACCAATCTCAAAGACGAAGATATGATGGTGAAGAAGAAAAGTAAATACTGGTGTTCAAAATTGAATTGGATCCCAAAAACTTTAATCTCATCTCGTCTTCTAGAGAGGTTTGGAACTTCTCCAAATTTCAAAAAAAAAATCAAGTAAAAACCTATGAAGAAACCCAGAAGAAAATTGGTTATATAACCCACCAATTCCACAAGATCCTCAAATCCTCCATAATCACCCTAGAATGATTTAAGATATAATTGTGGATTTCCATTAATTTCTATGTTTTCTTCAAGAATTGATTGATTCTTCTTCTTCATTGAAATCAAATGTATTAATGCTAAAGAAAAGAATGAGAGAGAAAGAGAGAGAAACAAAAGACAGAGGGATGAGTTTTGTGTTTAGTTTGGTCATAAAATAGTTAAAGGGTATAATGAATATTAACATAAAAGTATGGCATCCTCCCAAAGTATCTCTTTGTAAAATAAGTTTGTGGAAAAGTACATTTGAAAGTAAAATTCCCTTATCTAAACTACCAAAAATATCAAAAACAAATTTGTAAAGTTTAGATAATATACATAAATTGGTTATCTTATCCGGATATATCCACAATACCTGAATTGACCAAAAAATTTATCTACAATATATGAAATCTATTCCGATCTTAAATTTAAATTTATTTAGGCTAATTTATGTTTTACTTCGAGCATTCTTTCGTTTTCGTTTCAGTACGAATTCAAATTCAACTTTTGGATTCTAAATGTTTAAACTCCATCGTATATTTTTAGAAAATCGATTCAAATTTGGTTCAGGTAATTTGAAATCCGGAAAACTACTAAATTTATCTAAAATATATCAATCTACCTAATCTTAAATATAAATATATTTACGCTAATTTATGTTTCAGTACTTCAAATAGTCTTCAATTATCGTTTTAATAGGAGTTCAGGTTTAATTTTTAGATTGGGAAAAATGTCAAAAAAATCCCGAACTTTCAAATTATGGACGAAAAAAGCCTGAACTTTCAAAATGTCATTTAAATCTCAAAGTTTTGGCTGACTTCCTAAGAAAATGGTTAACTTTCGTTGACTTGGCCATTTTAGGCCTACCGTTAAATTTCCGTCAGCACTATGATAACAGGGTTAATTCTCCGTCTCCGTTTAGGCAAAACGACGACGTATTGAAAATAGGAAAAAATGTCGAAAAAAACTTGAACTTTCAAATTATGGTCGAAAAAGCTTCAACTTTCAAATTATGGATGAAAAAAACCTCAACTTTCAAAATGTCAATTAAATCCTAAAGTTTTGGTTTAAGGTTTAAATGACCCTAATGCACAAACAAAATGACACATTGTTAGCTTACATTGCTTGAAAATTCAATATAAACAACATCCCTTATGCTTGTTCACAAATTCACATCTCATTTGATAAAACGACGGAAGAATTGTCTTCATGGGTTCTAAGGGAACACACATACCTGATGCTATCAAACAAGCTTACATGCGCAGAAAGCGAGTCTTTGAGATCAATCTACGACACCATATACATCTTCAATATCCATCCTCTGCCTCAATTTCCTCATCGACTATTACATCAAAGTTGATTTTGAGACCACTTTTGACGTAGTTGTAAATACGAGTTGCGTGATTGATTTTTTGTTAATCACTCGTCTGATTAAAGATATACAAAAGGTACTAGAAATGTTTAATACCTTTAAGTCGCTTGCAATCCTATCCTTGAGTTCTTTGATGATAAAGTGCGTGAATTGATCCTAAGGATTCGCTTTCCGCACATGTAAGCTTGCTTGTTAGCATATGAGACTACATGATCCTCTTCATGTTTGCAATCCATCCAAACTTGGACGTTACCATTTCACACGGTTGTTGATTTTGATTGGTTCAACATTATCACTAGTGAATCATAAAACTTAGGGATTTAAATGACATTTTGAAAGTTTAGGCTTTTTTCGTCCATAATTTGAAAGTTCAGGTTTTTTTCGACCATAATTTGAAAGTTCAGGATTTTTTTGACTTTTTTTCTATTTTCAATACGTTGTCGTTTTGCCTAAACGGAGACTGCTAACGAAAAATTAACCCCGTTATCGTTTGCTAACGGAACTTTAACGGCATGCCTAAAATGGCCAAGTCAACAAAAGTTACCATTTTCCTAAGAAGTCAATCAAAACTTTGGGATTTAAATGACATTTTGAAAGTTCATGATTTTTTCGTCCATAATTTGAAAGTTCGGGATTTTTTTGACATTTTTCCCTTTTTAGATTCTAAAATGTTATAAAATCGATCAGATATTTTTTAAAAATCGTTTCGGATATGGTTCGGATAATTTCGAGTTGGGTTCGAATTTTTTTGCCTACCCCATCCGGAATTACCTGTAATATCAATTGCGCCAAAAGAAATATTTATTCTCTCTTATTTATGATTTTGCCATCTTAATAGTCATTTATGTAAAAAAGTTCCAAAAAGTTATATTATCTGAACAAATAAACCCATGAAAATTTCCCAAAACATATAAGATTGGGTTGGGTTTGGTCCGCCAGTAAAATTATGACCGCAGACTGAAAATGGCGGCTTCATCTCATCTCTTTGCACTCCCTTCGCCTCTACACACAACGAACCGTACTCGAGTTCGTGTTCTTGCGAAATCATGTCCGGACAATCAGAGCGTCGATTCCAACGATTCGGCTTCTTCATCGGAGACTACCAACAAAACCCAGGTCAGTAATATAAACTACCCTTCTTCGTGCAATGTTCTTGTTTGTGTTGTGTATCCTGAGGCTTATCTTGTGTTGATTATTACCATCATTTCCTCTTTGATTTCCTGCAAAGTCTTAGTCTTTGGGTTTTGCTACAAACTGATTGAATCAACACTAGTGTCTTGCTGTAGATTAGGAGCTGTGCTAGTTGTAGTTCACTGTTTGATTGTTGTGTTTGCAAGTGCTTCTATCTCAAAGGTTTAGTCTTTTATCTCTTCTATCAATTTTAAGCAAAGTGGTGACTTACCTGGCTTGTGTATGTGTTCTTGGCTGCAGGAGGATCAGAAATCGATGTCACGGAGACAGTGGATGACATGTGTGTGCTTATCTCCGCTTTTAATTAACAATGCTTATACTTTTGTCTCTGTACAAAACGCAGCCGCGTTAGACAAGAAAGCAGGAGCTACATGCCGTAACTGTCAGGGCATTGGTGCTGTTCTTTGTGAGGACTCTTCTTTCTTTCTTCTTAAGTCTTACTAACGTATAATGTATAGTTAGTAGTAAGTACTATTCTTTGCCCTGTGTTTCATTAGTCTTTGGCTGAGACTAAATTGTGTGATGTTTAAGAGAGTAAAGCGAAACTTTGTTTCGTGAATGCGTGAGCTTGCTCCTTGTATAAGTTGAGTCTTTGTCATTTAGCTCGGGGCTTGTTTCTTCTCTTCGTTTGGTTCCTTCCTTGATCCAAGCCATCTTTGGTACCTAAAATAGATAGAATATGCAATGCAAATGCAAGAAAAGGGATCTAGGATATAATGATTCTCTGTTTCCATTTGATATGCTGGAAAATTCCTCGTGGCCTTAATATTGATGTACTTTAATTTGAGTGTTTTTTAATCTATGTTATTACGATTTAGGTGATATGTGTGGCGGTACAGGAAAATGGAAAGCTCTTAATCGAAAACGTGCCAAAGATGTATATGAGTTTACAGAATGTCCGAATTGTTACGGTACGTGTCTCTTTCCCAATGTTTTAGTTTATTTTGGTTTGGTAATGCTGTGAAACAACAGATTTTTATGATTAGTTGGTGACTCCTCTTGCAAACAGGTCGAGGTAAGCTTGTTTGTCCAGTCTGTTTGGGTACAGGTTTACCAAACAACAAAGGTCTTCTTAGAAGGCCTGGTGCTCGTGAGCTACTCGACAAGATGTACAATGGTCGGCTTCTTCCCAATTCATGAGCAGATAGGTAAAGGTCCTTTTTATTACATCTCTACATGAAGATTATTTGTCCGTTCACTAGTTGACAAAACATGTTCCTCTCTCTGATCCTTCTAACTCTTAAAATTCTTGCAGATTGTTACTGCAAATATGCTTTTAAGCAAAGAGCCAATAGAGATGATATAAGAGGAAAAAACTAACACATTGCGGACGCATCGGAAGCTATAAAAGAATGTGACAAATTCAAGAACATGTTTATGTAATGCTGCTAGCTTTGGGTTGTAAATTTTATAAACCTTTAACTTTCCTTTTTCCTTAGAGAGACTCGATGACTCGATTTTCACCTGCCCTCCATCACAAGGACAGAAACCCCAGTCGCTGACATGAACCAGTCCTCGAGTAGAACTCTCTACTCTACCCGCGGATGCCTTTGAAGGAAAATGTCCGACAGGTCGGATCGAGGCACCACCGAAACTAGTCCATCCTATGAGAATTTCTCTAAAACAAGTACAATATATAATTTCTCCAAAGAAAACTAATGATGAAGGTAAAGACTTTGCAAACTCAGCAAAAATGACCCTCGTGCGGTTCTGAGATGGAATCTCATTAGATTTTGAACCACAGACTCACAGAGCCTCCGAACAGAAACCAATCTTTACACCGAACAAAGCCAAACATTGGATAATTGTATTGAAATGAACTTATAAAAGAAATGAAGAAAATTTTGATAGTTCTCTTCCATCACCAAAAAGGATCAATTACAAAAACCAAAAACTGAAGAAAACATGTCAAACCAAGAAAACTGTAATTCTACTCAAAACCTTTTTCAAAACAAATTCTACTAAAAACCTCATTATCGATCTATTTCTAGAGTTTCTTCAAATTCGACACAACACACAACCAACCATATGCTTAAACAATACCTTAAAATAAGAATAAGTGAATAACAATATATTTGAATATTATTTGTCATTGTTAAAGCTAAAGTAAGCAGAATCAGTATATACGTGTGTATATATATATGTCGCTTCTTAAGAATAATCAGAGCACATATTTAAAAAAAAAGTAAATCTATTAATTTATGGGTTAATTTACTAAATAAAAAAAAAAAAACTAAAACTAAAAAATTAACCAAAATGGACCTATGTGGCAAAATCATGGCTATTGGAATTAGGGCTTTTGGTTAGTTTTGTAATTATAATTTTTTTATTTGTTATTGAGTAAATAATCCCTTAATTTTTGTAACAAATTTTCTCACTTTTCAATAATTACATTTACACTATTTAATTTAAAACATTCCATATTAAAAACCGAAAATTCTAACGGTAATTTCCATTGTGTATTAGTGAACTTTGACTTTTTAAGTCTAACAATTAATTTATTTAGTAAATGAAAATGCATTAAAGGAGGTAAAATATCATTTTTTTGTGGAACAAAGAAAAAATCTAAAATATCATATTTTGTGAAACGGAGAGAGTTGTTATAAAATAAATACATAGAAATATATTTACTCCCTCTGTTGCATACTAGTTGTCATTTTAAGTGATTTCACATCAATTAAGAAAACCTTTAAAAATTCTGTTTTACCTTTAATTAATGTGTTTTTCATTTGATATATGTAATTAATAAAGTGAAAGAGTATGGATAAAAATGGAAATTTAATAATAATTGAAAATATAAAACGACAACTAATTTGAAACAAAATAAAAAGCGTAAAATGACAACTACTATGAAACGGAGTAAGTATATTATATCATATGTGTATTTATACTATAAGGAGGTAATGGGGATGGTGATGAAACGTGAGATAGAGAGACAAAACTTTGGTCTTATTATTACTACTTGTTCTTACAAGTTCATCCCTCATTCAACTTTGCTTACATGCTATTTATAGTAAAAGAAATCGAGTATAAGAGAAAAATCTTGGAGGAATATGCTTCGTCCTGTCGTTCTTGATATATCCTTCTTTGATTTGTGCAACACAAGCAGCATTATCTTCGTATATAATTGTTGGTTCTTTGTTGGTGGCAACCCCACTTGCGCCTTGAATGTGTTGAGTCATCGATGTCAACCACACACATTCTCTACATGTCTCGTGAAGTGCAATGATCTCCGCATAATTTGATGAAGGGGCAACCAAACTCTGCTTTTATGAACGCCACGAGATCGCGGTTCCTCCCATCGTAAAAACATATCCGGTTTGCGATCGAGCTTTATGCGGATCAGATAAATAACCAGCATCTGCAAAACCAACTAGACCACATTCCGAGTTTCAACCATAATATAATCCCAAGTCAATCGTACCTTGTAGATAACGAAAGATATGCTTATTCCATTCCAATGTCGACGCGTAGGAGCTGAAATGTACCTTGCAAGTAAGTTAGTAACAAAAACTATATCTGGTTTAGTACAATTTGCAAGATACATCAAAGCACCTATAGCGCTCATATAAGGTACTTCTGGACCTAATATTTCTTCCTTACCTTCACAAGGTCTAAATGGATCACTTTCAACATGAAGTGATCTATTGACCATTGGACTACTCAAAGGATTCGCTTTATCCATATTAAACCGTTTCAATACTCTCTTTGTATAATTTGATTGATGCACAAATATTCCATCTTGGAATTGCTCTATCTGGAGCTCGAGACAAAACTTTGTCTTTCCAAGATCTTTCATTTCGAACTCCTCATTCATATGAGTTCTTGCATCATCAATATCCTTTTGAGTTCCAATTAAGTTCAGGTCATCAACATAAACAACAATGATCACAAATCCTGATAAGGATTTCTTTATAAATACACAAGGGCATATCGCATCGTTGATATATCCTCTCATCAACAAGTATTCACTTAAGCGATTATACCACATGCGTCCGGATTGTTTCAATCCATAAAGTGATCACTGTAATTTGATTGAACAAATCTCTTTAGACAATGCCTCTTGCATTTCTAAACTCTTAGATCCTTCTGAGATCTTTAATCCTTCTGGGATTTTCATATAAATGTCGCAATCAAGCGATTCATATAGATATGCAGTCACAACATCCATCAGGTACATTTCTAAATTATTTGATGTCGTTAGGCTAATAAAGTACCTGAATGTGATTACATTCATTACCGGGGAATATGTTTCTTCATAATCAATTCCCGGTCTCTGAGAAAATCTTTGTGTCACGAGTCGTGCCTTATACCTCGTGACTTCATTTTTCTCATTTTTCTTCTTCTTACAAAGATCCATCTGTATCCGACTGGCATTATATCTTCTGGTGTAATGACAACGAGTCCAAAGACATCTCTTTTCTTAAATGAGATTAATTCATTTCTCATGGCCTCTTGCCTTTTCTCCCAATCATGTCTTTCTTGAAACTCTCTTACAGATTTTGGATCTGAGTTATCCTCATGATCAATTTCTTTTGATACAGAGAAAGAGAATATCCCATCAATATCGTCTTTTTCATTTCTACCCCATAATTTTTCACTTTGGGCGTAGCTGATGGATATCTCAATTTTTTTTTGAATTTTCAACATCTTCGGGACGTTTTTCTGTATTGGGTTCATCTAGATCCTTTTCACTTATGTCCTCTAGACATTTTTCATTATGAGATTCCTCTTGAATCTTTTCATTTTGCTCAACCAATTTTCTTTTCTTGTGGAGATTCTTATCTTTTGAGCCCATTGGCCTCCCTCGCTTTAATTGAACTTTCGGTTCATTTACTTTGCTTCCATCCACATATTCTTCAGGAATATCAATTCTTGATGGAACATTAGCAGCGGGTATATATCACTTCGTCACTCTTCTTGTATCTGTGAACGCATCTGGTAACTGGTTTGCCATATTATTGAGGTGTACAACTTTTTGAACTTCCAACTCTCGTTGTTTTGTTGAGGGATCGAGATAAATCAAAGATGAATTACACCATGTAACATCCTTTGGTACTTGATTTATTCCTCCCCGTAATGCAAGGAATTCTTCTTCATTAAAATGGCAATCGGCAAACCGTGCCGTAAACATATCACCAATTACCGGTTCCAGATATCTTATTATGCTTGGTGATGTATACTCGACATATGTCCCCAGTCTCCGTTGCGGCCCCATTTTTTTTCTTTACGGGGGTCCTATCGGTACATAGACCGCACACCCAAAAACTCGGAGATGAGATATATTTGATTTTTGGCCAGATGCCAACTGTAATGGGGAGTATTTATTATATGCACTTGGCCTTACCTAGACCAATGCTGCCGCATGCAATATAGCATGTCCCCATACATAAATTGTGAGCTTTGTTCTCAATATCAATGGCCTTGCAGTTAATTGTAGCCGTTTTATCAAGCTCTCAGCCATTCCATTTTGTGTATGCACATGGGGCACTGGATGTTCAACATCAATCCCCATTGACATACAATACTCATCAAAGGCAGGCGAAGTAAATTTACCTGCATTATCTAATCTTACTTTCTTTATAGCATAATCGGGGAATTGTACTTTCAACCTGATTATTTGGGAAATAAATTTTGTGAAAGCCGTATTTCTTGTGGTTAACAAACACACATGTGACCATATACTTGATGCGTCAATCATTACCATGAAATACTTAAACGGCCCGCACTGTGGATGAATCGGTCCACATATATCGCCATGTATTCTCTCTAGGAATACAGGGGATTCATTCCCAACTTTGGCTGGAGACGGCTTCACTATGAGTTTTCCTTGAGAACATGCTTTACATGAAAAATCTTCTGGTTTTTCAATGGGTGGCCATTCGAATTTTGCGCAATTCTTCTCATCATGACTAATCCCGGATGTCATAGTCTCTCATGCTAGACTTTAAATGTACTAGTAGACTTCTGGTTTACTGTGACATAGAACTCAGTCGTATTTATTTTTGTGCAATATAATTTGGAGGACATCATTGGTAACTCTTCCAATGCATGTTTCCACTCCGATGTAATGCGAAGAAATTCAATGCCATCTTTATTCATGCTCTCTATATGATATCCACTTTTTCTTATATCTTTGAAAATGATCAAGTTTCTGTATGAATCGGAGGAATATAATGCATCATTTATTTTAAATTTGGTCCCCCTTGGCATTGAAAACCTGGCTCTTGCATGGCCTTTAATAATTTTTGCATTACCACTTATCGTACTCATGCTTCCGGCGGAGTCTGTTAATTTGAGATCAAAGAAATATTTTTTATCCTTAAGTATTGTGTGTGTTGTCGCACTGTCCGCTAAACATATATCTCTATCCATGATCTCAAATTGTGACATCTTCTGGTGTCACTTTTTATCATACAACATGATACATTTAATAACATAAAAATATTAAACATACACATAATATTAAACATCTTTTCAAAATAAACATGTATGATAAAATTAAACTTAATAACAGCATAAACTAACTTAAATATATACGTAACAGATTGAGAGACGATCGTGTTGATAACGTGTTGTAAAAGAAATACTATAAAAATATATTTATATTATATCATATGTGTATTTATACTATAAGGAGGTGGGGGGTGATGAAACGTGAGATAGAAAGACAAAGCTTTGGTCTTATTATTACTACTTGTTCTTACAAGTTCATCCTCCATTCAACTTTGCTTATATGCTATTTATAGTAAAACAAGTGACTTGTGATTTAGTAGTAAAAGATAAATTTAGATAAACTTTGCATGGAAGTATACATGTCACTTAATCCAACTAGATTAGTGGTAATAGTGTGGCATGACCTTTGAAGATGATACTTGGAGAGTAAGCACCTATGTTTAGTGTTAAATGTTGATGAATAATCACTATTATTTTCTTAACAAGAGTATTATTGTTTTTGACTTTTGGCGCCTTTGTAAGAAACTCGTAAAAAAAATTACTATTATAAAACAATAAATAGAATAGTGAAATGTGAACTGTGACGAATATTTGTATACAGACAGCCGGTTTTGATATAATTAGACGAATTCAATGAGCTCTCTAACCTGGCTGCATGAGACACACATGTTCATGTGCATGCCCCTATATTTATTATTTAATTAGTCAATTTTCATGTTAAACATACTTACTTTTTAATTTATTGAAAAATATGCAACAGCCATCATTCGAGACATGCATTTGTACTTGTTAAATCAGTCCACCTATATTCAAATTTAGTACATTCCATGTTAACACAAATATTGGCACCAATTAATTGTGTTTGTGTTTGTGTCTTGTGTGCGAATACATAAATATATGGTTTAGTTTCCATTAAAAAAAAAACATTGATGCGTTACTATTTTTAATGAAATAAATAATAGTGATATTTTCAAATTCATAAAAAAAGTTCATTAAGTTTGTGTGAAAAAATAAGTTAAATTCATGAAATATTAGGCCTATATATATCCTCACACTAAACATCTGCTATTGCAAAAGACAGAAGCATAGCACATTAAAAAATGGCTTCTTCAGTCACCATTTTAGCCCTAAACCTAATCTTGATCTTCCACCTCACGCCGGAAACAACCGCATCTGGCCGTCTCAACGATCAGAAGTCGGCCGATGCAATGGTCACAACGACCACCGACGAAGCAAAAACTCTGCCGTTTCCACCGGGATTGCCCTTTGGCGGTGTTCCTCCGTTGCCGTTACTTTTTCCTCCGTTTCCGTTTAAACCTTCTCCGTTCCCTGGAAACGTTCCTCCGTTACCGTCACTTTTTCCTCCGTTTCCGTTTAAACCTTCTCCGTTCCTTGGAAACGTTCCTCCGTTTCCGTTTCCGTTACCGTCATCACCACTGCCGTTCCTCACGCCAACACCTCCGTGATTTTATTAGGTTAACGCCGTTATGATAATAGTTACTCGTTGGAATAAACTTATGGACTATGAATCGATAATGATCATGTGTACTTGATGATATAAAAATATGCGTGTTTTATGAAGAAAAAACTATGCAGCTCAATGTTGAAGTTGAACTAATAGATAAGCTGTTTAACTCTCTCTCTAAGTAAGTAATGGTCAGTGTTGTCGTTGGTATATATTTTATAGAAAATATTAAAAACTACATAATTGATCCAAACTTTGAAGGAGATGAGATTTTACAGCATTGTGCCCCACCTACTTTTCACCAATTCTTTCTAATTTTCAAGTCAAACATCATGCAACTTATGAGTGTTTTACAAAAGGTGTGGTAGGCTAGTGGTTTAACACTTGAAATTGGTTGTATTGTGTCTAGTTTAATTTCCGTTGGAAAGAAGATTATTCTTAAGGTTTCGGTCCGAACTTTAAGTGTTTTATCTTTTTTTTTTTGGTCGAAAAAGTAGTTTTCATTTAATTAAACGAATCTGATCTGATAACATAGATGAGAGAGACGATTTAGCTAGTAAATCGGCTTCACTGTTTTCCGATCTAGATACAAATTCAAGAGATGAGTTTACTTCAGAAGCAATCTTGATAGTATCTTGGACTATTCCAAAGATTTCAAGTTGAAAGGTATTTGATTTGATGAGGTGGATGAGATGTTTGCAATCCGAGAGTAGTGTGAAGTCTTTGAGATTCCGGTTTGCCACTTGAAGTAGTCCTTTTCAGATTGCTAAAGCCATTAGTGGCGATGAGTATATGGCTCGATCTTCGATCCTTGGGCCACGATTTGGTTCCATGGATCTTTAATTATCTAGCCAATACCTGCAGTCTTCGATTCAGCTTTCCAAGACGCATCAGTATTGATTCGCATCGGAGTGATTTCAGGTTGAATTGGAGGATTGATCCTTTGGTGATCTGGTGAAACCAACGACGACTTAATCGGTTGAGCTTCGAACCATTCTCTCGCGTCATGCCGAGCTTTGGTGATGGTTTCTTCAGGTGTGAAGGTTCTCGATTGAACGATTTTCTGATTTCGAGCTAGCCAATGGGTCCAACTAATCCAAGTGAAGAGTGAGCCCGCTTCGATTCCGATCGGTGGTAGACAGACCCATTTTGGAGCTTATTCCAGCCCCTGTTGGAAGCTAGGGATCAAATAATATACAATAGGGACCGTGAGAGGGGCTAGAGCCCACACTTCCTTTGCAAACGGACAGAGAAACAGATGAATTATAATCTCTTGCTCTTTACATCGGACACAACCAGATTGCGCCAAGACTCCTCGCGTTGCTAGTTGTGCTCCTACATGTAATGCTCCTCTTATTGCTTTCCACAAGAATAACTTTATCTTTTGAGCCGTCTTTGTATTTAAAATGCTTGAGTTCCAGTCAAAGTTTTGCTCCAAAGAGTGAAATAGTCAGGGACTCCTAACTTGTGTAACACACAGAGATTACCACAGTAAATACTTCTTTGATTCGAATAGCTTATAGAACAATCTTTTTACAATCTGTTCTACTCAGAGTTACTCAACCTCACACACATGTGAGTTGATCTTGACCTATTCTACCCAACCTTTGGTTACTCTACAGATTACAAGAGTACTATTTCTCTGATTCCTTAATCCTAACCCTAATCAGCAACTGTTGATGCTTCTAAGTTCACTCACTAGTATTTCCCTTCTTACAGGTAACTCTGAGTAACTCTCTGGAACCTCTATCTGTTTTTGTTTTACGAAAGGCTCATTATAAAAGAAAGCCTCAGCTTCTCTTCTATACATCTTCTCTTTTGCTACAGTAGAGTCGACAGCTACAATGTCACGCGCCTGACACACCTTCTCCAAGGACAAGTCCACCATGCCTTTAAATGATGACTTAGTAGCTTCTTCCTTTACCCTGCAGACTTCCCAATGATTCTGGTAGGCTTTCATAGCCTCTTTCTTTTATGCAGCAGAATGTCCCATCTGCTCCAACTGTTCAGCCTACTTGCTTCTCAGACAATACATTTGCTACAGTCTACACACCCACTTGCCTTCTTGTTTGGCTCGAGATGCCACATCAGCATTGTTGAATTTTCCTTCTACTATCAGCTTCATGCTTCAGCTAAGTGACTCTCTGGTTCACATCTCAGTTTGTCATCTTTGTTGAGTGATTCAAGTAGAATATGTTGTACATGTTCTTTTAAAGAGTGGTCTACAACGAGAGTAGACTGATTAGTTTTATATTCTTGAGCATCACTTATGAGTGTTTTTGTCCATTTATTTTTATTAGTTTTACTAGGTACTTCTCCCGCACTACGTGCGGGATTTATGGTTAATAACTTAATACCTTTCAATTTTTTGTTTTCAAATTTGAGATTTTTTTGGTGATGTTTTTATGTAATATTTTTTCATTAAGGCTTTCTGGTTTAAGACTTTGGCCTCGAGTCACGATGGTCTTTGAAAAAATCTATTCACAGTACTCACGACGACTTCTATGGTGATCTGATCTAAATACTTAATTGCGTTATTGGTTCTCTTTTTTCTTCACCAAGTCCCATCAAAGATCTTTCATAATCTCTTTCTCTATTGAATCTCGTCTGACTTTATGTCCAAGCTTATTTACCTATTCTTCTTTGTTCTCTATCTCTTTCTTTATTTTCTCTTTCTCATGATTCCTCTTTACCACCCAATTCGTCGTTTATCTACGACGCCTCCATTACTTTTTCTCGTACTTCCCTTGCTTCTCCATGACTTTTTTCGGCATGGATTGAAATCCTTCTAATGTTATGTGTACTTTCTCTCATATCTCTTTGATCATACCTCGATAACTTTTGAATATTCATTCAAATATTTAACGCTTCATGCCCTAATACGTCACTTAAACTCATATTCAAATTGATGATTACAAAGGTAAAACGAATCAAGGTTGACACATCACTACTATATCATAAACATAAAGAAGCACATATAAATATAAAGATTAAGACTTTTAAAGAGAAACTTAGAAGCTATGAATAATACTTTAGTTTAGTTTATAAACAATAAAGTGGACCCAAAATTTGATCTTTCAATTTCATAGTAAAGGAACCATAATGGAAGAAAGGTAGATCGAAGATAAACTTAACTTGTAAAAACATGAAGAATAGAATTGAAAATGCAAGGTCATGGACGTCTCCACCTACTTTATGTTTTCTCCATTGATTCTTTGTAATAAAATAAAATTAGAACCACATATTCAGCCTTCAAACACCCATTTGAAAAGATTTTTTTAGAACATGACTGCGTGAATTGTATTGGAAAAATTATTATTGAACTATTTAAGTGATATATAACATAATATTAGCATGTCATAAGGATTTTTTTTCCTGTAAGTGTAGTAAGAATAAAATACATGGGATATATAGATTTATCTCAAACGGTCTATTTCTTTTTAAAATTATTTCTGATTGTTTGGTTGATTTGAAATTAGATTATTCTTTGGTTAAATTTCTTTTGTTTATTTTGTTGTTTTTAGTAAAATGAGATATGAATAACATGTACATAAACATAAGCCTTAAATTTTATGAACATCTTCTAGACAATAATATGTACAAATTTATTTGTTTCTATACAATGATTTTCATCCCAACATAAAAGAAGAGGAAGAACATAATATAATCCAATATATTGTCAAAATGACGACATAGATATAGCCAAAATGCTAGAGAACTCTTATGTTAGATACCTTTAATAAGAAGCAATTTATTCTTACTATGAAATCCTCAAATAAGTTGACAAATATAACAATGACATTCCTATTGTTGCCATTTCCTTTGTTTACTGGAGACTACCTGCAAATGCAACATTTCTTAACTTCGTTACAATGGTCCGTGGATGATGCTCACCACCGTCACATTAACCATTTTGCAAAAATACGAACTCCATAAGTGTATCTATTACTCTTCTTTGTTTTAGAAAGAATACAAATTCAAAAACCCATTTTTTGTTACTAATGAAATTTGTTAATTTATTTGCAGGATATTGACTACCAAGGTCATGAGCTAAAGGTAGCTTGAGTTTATATTGGGTATCATTTATTTCAATTAAGAAGATATTTGTTTTAACTGAAAGTTTAAATCTTTGTTCTAAAAGAATTTGAGACACTACTTCACTTTGTTTATAGGTTCAGCTCTCTTACTCGAGCCATACTTGGGATCAGCAACATTCATAAACATTTTTTAATATGTATCTCATATGTAAGTGGAAAAATTATGTTTTTCGAAGGATGGCGGACTGGACTGAAATTATAAAGAAATTATCACTAATGGATAATATGCTTTGAAACGGTGTGGCTTTGGTTAAATTAACAGTGGCTTTGGTTATATCCCGAGATGAAATGTAGAAGCCAACCCTTAATTGCATGCTAAAACAGAGAGTTTTGAATTTTTTCCTTACAAAACTCATAAATAACTTGACCAACCATCTTACTTTTTAAATGTTTATAAAATAAAATCAACACTCATAAGAACCAAGCTTTGTAGGAGATGATATAAGCTAGCACCAAAGTAATCAACAGTACAGTTTATGATAATGGGTTGAAGAGTGAAAGTGATATAGTAGTATTTTTGGTTATATACTTATATGTAATAAAACATGTCTACAACCTTAAATCAGTGAAAATAGTGAATTGCATTTGTCGCCAAAAGTTTGTAATGTCATATGATGCATCAGCAAACTTCGAATTAGGCTAAACATGATGTTTTATAATGAAGAAGGGAGAATCAATCATTCACAAGTTGAAAAACACATGTGTTTCTTATTCAAACCAGCCATAACAACAACAATAAGATGATGTAACATTACTTCATTTCATGTACTTTGTTTTCTTTTAGCTTACTTAAATCATGTTCCCTGCTAGGAATCGGCTATCAAAGCCTCTCGCGGTTTGTACTCGGGAACCGTATGTCCTGCACCCTGCAATTACCACAAAAGATATAACATTTTTCTAAAGGAGATGGCTTACAGGAGTAGAGAGTTATGATTCAATGCTTGCCTTGATTGTCAAGAATGTGAGATTGTTCGCATACCCTTGCGTATACCTGCAAAATATGCGAGCGCTCAACAAAAAATCTTGTATTCGAGTAGAAGAAGAAAGGACCGGTTGTTAGATATCCATGCCCTCCATTCATCAACCACCTTGTATCCAATAGATCTTGTCCAAGCTTGAGATCCAGTAAATGGAACACACATATCGTGATCTCCGCTTCAAAAACAAAACTTGTTTCTTGATTTTCTATACTTATGTCTATGGCTTCAGATCCATTTTTAAACTGTTTTGTTTCAAGTACCTGTATATGAGAGCTCTATACCCACTTAGAGTGAGGTCTCTATGGAATCTGATCATGCTTCCTGCATCATGATGGAATGAGAGTTCTCCTGTGCAAAGTTCCCAGCTTCCAATCTCACAAATCTGTCAATGTTCCAAGACAGTCAATAGTCTGAAACTAAAACAAAGAACTCATGAAACTGAGATTGACACGTAAATGTTGTACCTTGAAGTTAAGAAAAGGTTTTACCCCTTCTTTGTTCCCTATAACATAACAAACAAATGGAGAGAAAAAGCTCAAGAAGTTGCACATTCGATTACGTTAATACATGAAAGGAGATGATACATATATATATTACCTTTGACCACTTCTGAAGCAAGAGTTGGGACATAGATTCCAGCGTAAGATTCTCCGGAAATGAAAAACGGATTTGTTTGAAACTCTGGAAACATCTGAAACCACTGGTGAAGAACATTCGAAAGAAAGAAGCATTTAGTAATTAGTAATAAGAATTTACACCAAAAAGACTGAAAAGCATTTCTTAACATTCATTAACCTTGAATCACTGAAAATGATCTATCTCAATCTCAACATATATACATGATAAAAGTCAGAGGGAGACAACCATAACCCCAAAACTGAGGCTTGATGAAGGGTCGTCGGATTCTTTAGGATTTGAGAACCTTATTTTGTTGATTAAGGGATGTACGATTTCTTTTATACTTTTGCGGGCTTCTTTTCTACTTTTGGGGGCACTTCTCCCTAGAGCTAAAGGCGTCACCTCTTCTTTTTTTACATTAGATCTCTTGTTGCTTCGTCGTAACTCTTACTTTGGCTTCCTATGTTCTCATTCACAAACAAAGTCTAATTCTGTGAACCCTAATTCGGAGATATACTCAAATCTAGAAGATAATTCAAAGGAAGAACATGAGATGTTGTTGTTCTCGGGAAGAGAAGGTAAAGAAAGATCCATTTGGAGAAGAGAGCGTGTGTGAGAGGTATGTTGTGGCTGAATTTGATTCTACATATAGAAGATGGAGTTGCCATGGCAATTAGGGAGCCATTACTACGGTATGCAATATTTAATTCGACATAGTGGGTGTTGATAGTAAGAGAAGGTGAAGAGATTTGAAGTTTATGAAGGGAGATTAGGTTGGAGGCTGTGTTGTTACGACATTTGAATCGTTTGAGCTTTCGTTATCGGTGAATTGAATCGTCATTGTTATAGGAAATTTTAGGTTATGAAATCGATGAGAAAGAAAGCGAGAAGATGATAGGATGGATGTGGACTTGGGCATGTGGTTTGGAATGTTATGGGATCCTCATATGTGGTTCATTAGTGTGCTTCGTTCTGTTCTACAATCGCATGAATTGTTTAATGACTTGATAAATTAGAAGATGACATGGCAGTTTGATAGGTTAAGGAAATTCAGATTTTGTTTGCTTAGGTGGCATGCCTTAGAGGCCTCAAAATCTTCTCATTTTATATAAAGGAGAAGTTTTAACCATTGATCTCAACGTTAGGATGCATACAGGATATATAGCATATCATCAAAATGATTTTGTATAACATTAGAGAAGAATCTACCGTAATTTTAAATTACGCTGAAGCGATCAGCCCAATCCAATTAAACCAAAACATATTCGAAGAAACAATCAAATTGATTGAATCAATACACTACTACGCTTTTTAATTTTCTTATAGGGAAAGACCAATAAAAAAGCCTTTTCAAGACTTTGAAAACAGTTTTTTATTTGTCTGGGAGATGAGATTCGCGTTCTGTACCTTTTCAATTCTATTGAAACAAAGTTTCACTGTTATCAAATCACCTTAGCGAGAAGGTTTCTATGTTCTAAAACAAAACTAAAAGCTATTGTTATTCATCCATAAACAACAAAAGTTACAATTTGTTCATCACGAGCCCGATTAGGGTAATAATAGTACAATATCAATAAGGCAACTCAAACTAACAATACAAAAAGAAACAGAGAAAGTTGGTGAGTTCTATCTAGGATTGTTTGTTACCTTCTTCATCCTTGTTTTTTTTTACTGAAGTTTACATCAAATTGACACCAAAAAGTCTTCCTTTGGTTAAGCTCTTTGAAGAGTTGTTTGGTGTGAAACATTCTTTCATGTCCAACGAATCTCTCTGGTTCTTATGGTTCCAATACTCGACTAGGCGATGGTTCGGGTCAAGAGCCTCAGTGGCCTGGAGATGAAGATGATAAGTTATGTTAGAAAGAAATCATAGACCGGGTATTGAAGTGGAACTAGGTCGAGTCCATTTCCAATATGGTTTGACCAATTCAAACCAAAAATCAATCCCAAAACCCCAAAAAAAAAAAACGTTTTTCGAGCAAACGGTAACGGAAACCGAAGTGAAACTGAAATAAGCCGATGTCATTTATTTAAAAATCCTTCCAATTCAAGAGTTTTCTCTAGAAAATCGTATCAAAGCCATATTAAAAATCGAATAAAAATGGTTTTCAGTAACATTATAGGTTTCTATATTTCGTAAACCGAAAACCGGATTGGGTACCCCTAGCTAGTTGTTTGTTATGTTTACCTGAATTACAAACGTAGAGAGAAAACCAAACATTTGTAGCCCATCGACGCTTTCCAAAGTACGAACATTTTGTCCTTGGCTGCTGCGTTTTGACATCTCTTTGTTAACTCTCTGCAACACCATTTCCCAACATTGCTGAGCTGAGGTATTAGAGAAGCTCTCATCTTGAGATTCTTCCAGAGTAACCTGAGACAATAGAAAAAACAATGCAAGTTCAGTTTCCAGATTTTTCAAACATAAACATGAACTATTGAAAACGTTGCAGAAAGGCTTTTACCCTGAAGAGTGGACCCATAAGTCCTGCATCAACAATCTCAGAAATGTAATAGCTCATTCTCATTGGATCTTGCACGTTATAGAACTTAACCCGGCTCTTAAACCCTACAAAAAAAAAATAGTAAAAACACACCGTCACCAACTTGAGCTCTTTCGAGAGGTGATTAATTTAATTCTTTATGCTAAAAAGGGTTTAGGGAGATGCACCATTTGGGAATATCACATGCTTGTTACACCAAAGCTTTCCGAGAACCAAGACCCCGAGATTTATAGGCTCGACAGAGGCAACAAAGTTCATCACTGAAGCATCAGCTGACGAAGCTTTAAACTCGCCATCCAGTTGAAAGTCGATATTCAGATCAAAGGGACCTTCCTTTCCCGTTTTCTTCTCATCCGTAACTGAACTAGACTCTACCTTTTGAGTCTCTGAATAATCTTCCATGACCTTGGAAGCCCAAAATTTTAGATCATCTGATTCGCCTTCCAATGCTCTGACCAATGAGCTTAACTCATCAATGGTGTAACGAAGAAGGATGAACCGATCATTCCCTTCGCAAGAACAGAGATCACCCGCGTGTTTTGCACAAGCATATTCTTCGGGGGAGCATTTGTTGCAGCCAGAAGCCAAAAGATGCAAGTCATATAAGCACGAGGTGCATTCCCTTTCGCAACGTGAGTCAAAATTCTTCTCCATCTTTATCAAGCTGAAACTGCTTCCAATAGCCTCAATTCTTTCTTCTTCTATCCGCAACCGAGTCTCGATTGCTTTAGGTAGAGTTCCATCCTTCCCACAAAAACTTTTCCATCTTAAATGGTTTGCATTTCCTTCCCCACCAGCTGAGAGTTCCCAAAGGGACTTAACAGCTTCATAAGCTGCTCCAAGGAGAATTTTGTCATGAGATAGAGACGTTTTCCGAGTCTCTTTACTATACACTTCCACAGCATTCTGTCCGTGAGTCAACCAGTCAACCGGAGCCACATTCACCGCTTCTGCACAGTTGAATCCGCAGTTGAACCCGCCATGATATGCCCTAGGGAATGTTACGACATACTCCCCTGGATGCTGAACCAACCGATAAACTGGGACTCTCTCATCTTTTAAAATGGAAGGAGAAAACTGAGTAACCAGTCCATGAAGTAGATCAGGTTGTTCATCGAACAGATCCGGTAGATGTTTCCTCATCGTCTTCTCGAGTGCGGTTGCATGGCTTCCTGGAACTCCGTACCATACTTTTGGTTCGCCAAAATGGTGGTAGTTCACTGAATATAGGTGATGATCCTCTACATGCTGTTCCAATAAAAATATAAAAACATTTGGAGAAATTTAGAAACATAATTCATTCAATAATGATCAGACAGGGAAAATGTAATCTTACCCAACAAAACGTTGAAAAGCACATCCCAACATAGAGCCATGGCACGAGAACACCCGAAATATCACTATGTTCAAACGAGAGTAACGAACCAGGGAGACGCGACAAGTTATTCAAGTTCCAACCAGAAGAAATGTATTGATCCGCATCACTTTTTCCCGATAACATTTTCGCTCCGCTGTAAAATCCGCTTCCAAGTACCCGATTCTCCAAATCAGCTCCGTAATACACCTTCAACGGGAAATCAAATTATAAAACTGTTGACACAATTAGTTAATAACGACCAAAGAAATATAGTGTGTACCTCGACCTCATCCGTTGGTTTCTCAACTATCCGCCAGTATTCTCCTTCGATTTCCTCAACAGATGGAGCCCATTTTGCATCTCCAACATTGTCTTTTCTTTCAAAGTAGGCGTCTTTGAAATATCGAGCGTATTTCTCAAACTCCTCAAGAGTGAAATCTGAACCAGAGTTGAAACCAAACTTCTCTTCTTCGTTCCTCTCGGGAGAGGGTACTAATTTAGAAACAGAGCTAGGTAGTCTCTTGTATGAGCCCATTCTTGAGATTTTTCTTCTTCGTTTTCGTTTTCTTCCCTTAGGTTTCTTCTTCTTAATTGGCTCCCTGTTCTGAAGCAAGTCCACATTCTGAATACGGGTGGGGAACTTTGTATCCTCCCATATACTTTTCTCCTTAAGCCGACAAGGAGGAGACCAGTTTGACGGTGGTATGATTCGACAAATGCCAAACGTTTCGGCTACTGAACGAATCTTTTCTATGTAACCAAGTGTATCTTCCAACTCCTAAACACCAAAATGTTCAATTAAAATGTACAAAACATTGATCAAAAGTTAACAACCTCTAAAAAGAAGCTGGAGAACAACTATTACCTCTAGTGACGGGTAGAATACCGGAGCTTCATCAATAAATGGCCTGCAAGATTCAGCCGGGTCCCATCTAGCGGAAACCTATATCATATGTTAAAAAAACAGGTTTTTGTAAGCCTTAATGCAAATGTGGATTAATGTTTGATATACTCCAATGTGGTCTACTCTTAATCCATTAAATCAGATTGATATCAGTTTGGTCTTACCTTCCGATGACGCGGACTATTAGGAGGTTCTACATTAGTGTCACTGTCCTGAAAAAACATGGAAAATAAGAAAACCCTCATGAGAAATTTAAGATATCCGGAGAAGATAAAACACCAATCTTGGAATATCCGCATATTTGGGCTTCCTATGAATCCAAATAACAATCGTATCGCCTATTAATCGATGATGCAATACAAAGTAAGGGAATGCCATTGGAATATCCGCAGATTCAAGTTTCCAATGAATCCAAATAACAATCGTATCGCCTCGCCTATTAATCGATGTATGCAATACGAAGTAAGGGAGTGCCATTTAAGGCCAAAATCAAAATGTAAAACCTAATCTAGAGTCTCAATATTGATAAATCAAGTATGTAATATAGAGTAAGATCTGTCGCAATCGAAAATCGATGACTAAAACTACGCGATTTATCGATAAAAATCATCCTTAAAGCGAGATGTACCTCTTGGATCTGAGTTGCTGGTGCAGGAACACTGAAAGGTTCCATTGAATTGGATTCAATCACCACAAAAACAGAGGACCCTAATAAGAACTGAGAAGATAAAGATGTTAGTAACCAGGAGATCAAAAAGAACCCTATCCTTAAATCCAATTCCCAAATACTAAGCCATATTTATATATCCAACAAACCACATAGGCCTTAGAAAATTCATCAAAAATAAAGGTAAAAAAATTAAAAATATATTAGAGACTGAAGATTACATACCAATCACACGGACAGCTCAAAATCTCTTTTCCCCAAATGAGGCATAAAAGTTGAATAAGGTAGTGAAAGTTTTTTAAATAAAACACACAATTTGGGAAATTAAAAGAAGGGAACTAATTAATTGATTGACCTAGTTTAAGTAGAAGAACTAAGCAACCTAGCAAACAATAGCAACCGAATAACAAAGATAACAAAATTCATCATCAACAAAAAAATAAAACAAAGGGAAACTTGATCACCTCAAAACGATCATGGAAGAAACTTGTGCGGAAAGTGTCTTCTATTTAAATCTCCTGATTTATCAAACAATTAATTAAGAAAAAACAAAAATAATCCAAACTTATATATATAAAAAAAAGTAAATTTGGGAAGAAAATATTAGAGACAGAGACAGAGACAGAGACCAGAGAAGAAGTGACGAGGAAGTTGGAGAAGAACCGCCAAAAGAAACGCAACGGAAGATCCAAACCAAAAGCCCCACCATACCGTACAATTCCTTTTTTTTTCTTATTTACCCTCGAGGCCTCGACTTTTATGTTATTAACGAGATCCACCCTCGACTTTTTTGCTATGTACATTCGGGTTTTCCGGTTTAAGAGCTTGTACATAAATTCCGAAAATAAATTGACGAATACAAATACAATTGTATCATCCGAACACTTGCAAATAATTTGATACAATCACATACATTACATCATAAACCAAATTTTCTATTGCTATGTCCAATCTTCGATCATATATAACTTGTTCTGATCAGGAACTAGCAGATGTCTCATTTGTAAAGGCAAAGCCATTACTAAGTGGACCTGATATCTTGCAAAATCAGCTATTAGAACTGACTACGCTTGAATGAAACGATCTTGGACCATCACCACATTCCACATAACACAACAATTAAACTACAAGAAAAACCAACGGCACTTGCTGGCTCGGCTATGTCCACGCGAAGAACGTCATGGTGATCGTCACTCGATCGTTTTGAAAGAGTAACTAAACTGTTTATGAGATCGGACCCACACAAACATTCAAGCCTTTTCGAATGTCTTCGTGGCAAATCACTCAAATACATCGCAACTACCACAACAAATTTTGAAACAAAGAAGAGATGAAGAATTAAAAAAGGACAAGAACCACCTGCAAGTGCCAGTGGCTCGGAATAAACCACCATTTGTTGGGATTTACAGATCTCTGAAAATGGATCTGAAATAGAAACCTTTTATAATTTCGGTTAGATCGATCTAAAAAAAAAATTTGGTTTGGAACTTTGGATTAAAAAGTAATATGAAAAAAAATGAATAAACATTTGACTAAAATATAATTTGATGGGAAAAGTTGTACAAGTGTCATTGTGTCAGTGCAAAGGATCATAGAACATTGTTTAACAGTGTCAGTGGAAAGGATCATAGGACACATCACTTTTAGAGAAAAAAGCCTTAAATAATAGTTATGTTGAGTCTGAAACCTGACACTGGAGGTTACTGTAGCTCTACAAAGAAAATCTAGGCAAAAAGAAAAAGAAACTCCATAAAGATGGAACAAGAATCAATTCTAGGAGTTAAGAGCCTAAAATAATATCAGAACAATGGTTAATCTGAAATCTGATGGAGATAGAATGTTACTGAAGTAGCTCTGTTATGTCTTACATGGAACCAGACGTTTCTTTTCCAAGAGCCATAGTTTGGTTGTTGTCTTGGTGAATGGATACTGGATTCAGGACTGCATCTAGCTCACCACAGGATGCTGCAATTAGTCCTGGAAACAAAGATTTGTACTTGATTTAAAATTCTGAACAGATCAAACAAAACAAAAAAAGTTTGGAGCTTTTGTTAGAATCATGACACAAGAATTCTTACCTAAGAACAGAGGAGATACTTTCCCTGGTCTTGATTTGTACTCGGGATGGAATTGAGCACCAATGAAAAAAGAGTGGCTTGGAACTTCAACAATCTGCAATACCACCATTAATTTTAGAGAAGAAGATCATGTGAAAGCTTTAAGTAACAAACCAACCTTTTTACCAAAAAAAAAAACAAACCTCCATTCGTTGGCCGCTTTCATCGTTTGCAGCGAAAGAGAGACCAGCTTTCTCGAGGCATCCAACCATCTCAGGATTCACCTGCAAGAAACCAATTAGTTACATCATAAGAATCAAGAAAAGGCCAACCAAAATGTGTATTCAAATACCTCGTATCGATGGCGATGCCTCTCATCGACAAACTCTTTGTTCCCATATCTGCAAGAACCAAGTTGATAGAGAGTTACCTTCATAAGTAATCTAGCTTTCACATAGTGATGGTTGCTTACAGTCTTGCAGGTTTGCTGTCCTTGACATTAAAATAGGCTCTTCTCGATCCTAATCGCACTGTGCCTCCCATATGAGTCTTGGAGCCCTCAGGCATGAATATGATACATGGATGATTGGTTTCAGGTTTAAACTCTGTGCTGTGTGCATCAGGCAAGCAGGCAACTGAGCGTGCAAACTCGATGACAGCGATCTGCATCCCGAGAGAGATACCGAGGAATGGATATTGTTTTCTCGAGCATATTTTGCTGCAAGAATCTTCCCTTCCACTCCCCTCTCACCAAACCCTCCATGGACAAGAAATCCATCTGCGAAGCCACACGCTATGTCATGACTCTCACAAGGTTCTCGACGATTAAACACACGGAATTTGCCAAAACTTTAAAACAAACCTTCAGTAACTTCCAGGCAGCCTTGTATGCTTGTGAATTCTGTCCAAAAGGAGATACGTATTCTGTTTTAGAGTTTTCAAGAACAGAGTAAAAGCAGGAATCTAATGAATCAGATTTGTTTACCTCTTTCTTGGTCGTCTTTTCAAGATCACAAGATGGAACCAAATTAACTACAAGCTTTTTACGAAAACCCACAGAAGCATGCAAGAGGGCCTAGTAATGAGCCAAGGCCGGGAAGTCACTTAACCATTAAACCATAACCAGAGAATAAAATAAATGTGTCATGAGAGAGTAGTGTATAAGTTTTACCTTCAAGACAGAGAGATAGGCATCTGAGATGTCTGTATATTTCCCCACAACAGCAATTCTCACATGTACAAATTAACTTGGTTAGTTAAGAAAGAGAGATCAAGGCTATGTACTATTCGATTTTTGAGGGAGTTGAGACCCACCGGTACATGTAAATTGTCACTAATGTCGACCATCGAATCCCATTTCTCTAAAGAAGGTTCTTTAACAATAGCAGTAAGCTTCATGACTTTTGATATTACTTCATGAGCCTTCTGATCCCTGTTACCAAGAGAAGTGTTGCCTCTGATGATTATTGCAACTTACACGCTAAACCGGTTGTTAAAAAATCGTTACCTTGAGCAACAAAGGAATGTGCCAGATGTTGTGAACATCATAGAGAGAAAGGATATTCTGAATCTGAAAACAAAAGTGTAGAAACTGATTAAAAAGAAGATTACGAGTAGACAAGATAACAAGGGAAACTAAAACAGGATGCATTATACCGGAACATAGCAAAATCAAGATAATTTTGCTTTTACATTCTCATCAAGAACCTAATTCAAAATTACAAAAGAAGTTTTTATAATAGAACAAGAGAAGATGATGCCAAGATGAGCAAGCAAGTAAATCTTTGTGCTGCGACAAGCTATGATATTAGGTGTTAAGCCTAAGCCTCGTAGCTCTTTAATGCTATTCTGTGTTGATTTTGTTTTCTGGAAAACAAGAGATCAAAACAATGAAGTGACAAGTGATCGCTTATCAACAGGAGATCGTATGAGTACTTGGGGCATAGGAACTACTCCGACTTGTGTCCTCTGCTCAGAATTGGTAGAGACTAGAGATCACTTATTTTTCTCTTGCAGGTTCTCCTCTGAAATCTGGTCAAATCTTACAAAGAAACTTCTCGGCAGTCACTACTCTACGGATTGGCAAGTGATCGTCAACTACATAAATAACCAAAGATTACAGCGTATTCTGAGCTTCCTTGTTCGATATGTTTTCCAAGCTTCGATCCATACAATATGGAGGGAACGAAACACTAGAAGGCATGGCGAAGCACCAACTCCTCCCACCCGTATTGTCTCTTTTGTGGACAAGCATGTGCGGCATCGACTACTCTCAATTCGAAGTTTAGGTGATCGCAGATACACGGAGGGTCTCCAAACGTGGTTTGCTATAATAATAATATGAAAATGTAATCTCTTTTCTTTTTCTAAACGTAGAAACAAAGTGGCCATGGCTGTAAAAGAGGATTTTCTTTGAATTAATTTAACATATAATTCTAAAAAAAAGAAGTGTATAAAAGACAACACTCTCTTCTTATTTTTGGTCACAAAAAGACAACACTCTCATTTCTGTAAATATATATACAGAAATATAGATCAGACAGAAATTCTCAGGTCATGAACTTAACCATAAATCAATATTGAAAGAGTTCAATTACATATCTTAAAATATCAAAACTGATGGTAGAGGAGGTAATTATATCTTACCTACACTGTATGATATTTGGCTAAATGCATTAGTGAAAGCTATGGATTCATTATCTCCTACAAACACAAAAATTTATCTATTATATATAACGAATAAGCAACAAGAAATCGAAACGTAGCTATTCTGGTTTTTAAGATTACCTATAGTTCCACCTAATTCAATGATGCAAACATCAGGAGAACCTTCCTTTCCATCTACAGGAACCATTGCAACTCTCTCCACCCATTCTCGAATTGTATCAGTGATGTGAGGAACAATCTTAAAATACATAACCAACCAAAACTTAAACACAAAGCTTATGAACAAAAATTAGAAATGTTGAAACTTTCTATCATTTACCTGAACAGTAGCCCCTAAGTAATTTCTTTTTCTCTCTTTATCCATAACATATTGTGACAATAAATATGCTTTTGTGAGTGAATGGTTACAGATAAATCTTAACTAAGAAAAACAAAACATTCAATCTAGAACTTAAACATGTTGAATCTTCCCGTAAGTGATATTGTTATCGCGGGTTAGTGTAGTATCAAGAAACCTCTCGTAGTTTCCAAGATCAAGACCCACTTTTCTTCAAAGTTGAAGTCTTTAATTCCAAATGGTAATAGGAGAACAGAGGGGCAAGTTAGTTTCTGTTTTTACATCACTACCATCATTGAAGACAAACATTTCGCCATGTTCGTAAGGTGATATAGTTCCAGCATCAACATCATAGTTCAGATAAGGATCTAGAGATCATAAACATGTTTATTAAGACAATGATTGAGTGTTGTGTAAGCAAACATCAAGTAACGCGGAAATAATATTTTGCGGTATAAATGGATAAGAATTAACTTTGCAATTTATATGAAAAATACAAATTTACGGTTTTGACAAAATAAAAAGTAATGAATTTGTTATGTTTATAAATAACGGTATTTTTGACTTTTGCAATTTTGGATGAGTTTCAAACTCATCCAGTTTCTGCATCTAATGTACTTCTTAATCTGATTTAAAAGAACATCATCTGGATGCTGTGTCTGGATGAGGAAACGAACAACCCCTTAGACTCGTAAAAAATATTTTGGTTTGATTTGATTATTCTCTCTGCTAAATGTTGACTCTTGTTCCATTTTATCTATTTTGTTGGTATTCATAAAGTAAGTATCGAAAAGACATATTGATTCCGGTGTTATTATTACCAGGTGATTTTGTGACTTAACCGAGGTTTTGCTTTGGATCGGTGTTTTGGTGTTTTAAAGTTGTTTGCTATGTGTGTTTAGGATAAGAGACTGTTTAGCTCAGCTCTATGCCAAGGATATTACTCCTGATGACAAGCAAGAGCTCGACGAGGCTTTATAAAGAGAGGTAAGAGCTTCTTCTTATTGACTTGGTTTGAAATCAATCCTCATATGTAATGCATTGGAGACATTTGTGACTTTGTTTGTTGTAGATTCGAGCGCCACACTGATGTTTTGGATGCTATCACCCAGCCACAAAATTCAATCTCTAGTGTGTTATATTCTAGTATTTTTAGATTCAAATGTATGGAAAGAAAGTCTTATTCCACGATTTTGGGTAACTTTGGTGATTTGACTTTTGTTTTATTTGAAGATGATGATTTCAGGGATCTCGTAGACAAGTTTAGCAAGGCTGCAGAATGACGATCATTTCGTGTAGATAGTGGGGTAAACTCTCTAATCATATTTCAATTTCGTGTTTTTGTTCATTTAAATTCCCGATTTGTAGAATATTGATGTCTTTGATTGGGATTGAATCAATTATAACTTAGCTTGATAGGTTTGATTGAGATTCAAAAATCTGGATTAGGTAATTTTCTTGTTCCTACTTTTTCAAGTGTTGTTATATGTTTCTGATTAAGCTTTTTTCTTGGTGGGTAAACAGTTCTGTCTGACTCCAACAAGAGGCTCCTTTATGATCTTGGAGCTTATAATAGTGATGATGATGACGACGACCAAAACGTAAAAGTCTCTTTTGTCGTCATAAAGTCTCCGGTTTTACAAGGACACTAGCTTTCTCTGTGTTCTAACCTGTGTTTTCTTCTTGTTTTCATGAAGACGTGAGTGGTTTCTACTTACTAACAAAAAGGGGTACCCAAATTCTATAAGTTGGGACGTGGCTGTGAAGCTCGTAAATCACAAAGTTGACTATTTCCCTTTTCAATTCAATATTGTGGTTTCAGTTTCAATCGTGTTTGCGTCACTCTATAACTCGATAAGTCTTTTGGTCTTTTCACTGGATTCAGGTATTGGAACTCTTATGAGATAAGAGATTGATGCAAAAACAGAGTCTTGGCTTTGAGTTGGGGAAGAAGTCCAGATATGGAATAGGACTGACTATACATAAAGACAAGGAAGAAGCATGTCGGAAAATGTTTACTTGATTTGTATACCATTGTATGACTTGAACTTTCTAGAAGAAAATTTCCAAAAATAGCTCTTGTTTGTACTAAACCAATTATTTAGAACCAAAAATAAAGAAATATCTCGTAAATGTATACAAAATTAATGTTATGTTAAAAGTACCAGACGAATTACTGAATGTAAGGCCAATGCACATGATTTTTCTCCTTCATTATTTAAAACAATTTTGTGGCATTTTGTTGATAAACCATTTGTGTTGGTGAAATGTTCCAAATTTCTATATGTTTAGTCAGGTGATTAAAGAAGAACTTAACAATTAACCAAATCCAACTTGGAGCTAAACGCAAATCTAATTTAGAGTTAAAACGCATACAATTATCGTAAAAAACTTTTATCAGAACAATTAAGAAAAAAATTAGGTTGTTAGAATTATAAAAAAAGATGTTGAACTTTAGACATGTAATTATGAAGTCTACAAACTAAATTTAGCCTTTCGTCTTCATATGAAGTCTACAAAGTTACTTAAAAGCTAATCAAACAAGAAAAATGACTCTCCTACAAATAGGTCTGGGCAAAAAAACCGCACCCGAAAACCCGACCTGAACCCGCCCGAAAAAACCCGGTTCGGAACGGGTACGGTTAGGCTGAAATAACCGATCGAGTTTGGTCTGATGAAATTTCGATTATCCGATCGGGTACGGGTATTACCCGATAACCGAACTGCAATACGAACCAATTAACACATACCTATGAGTTCAATATTCATCTTGATTCTAAGGTGTCTGCTAAGCATGGGCGGTTTTGAAGAAGGAGGTGGTATGTTCTTATGGAGTGAGATTGGATCTTGGAATCTGATGTTTGAAGGAGAAGTGGCTGGCGTTGAAGAACCAATTTTTTTTTAGGTTTTACAAGAAGAATATGAGCACGTGAACACTTAAAGTCACATGAGACAACTTATGGACCTTGATATTATTTTGGTGAACTAATTACAGTAGAACCTCTATAAATTAATACTATATAAATTAATAATCACCATAAATTAATAAAATATTCCGATCCCGAGTCGGGCCTATGTAAAAAAATAGCGAAATTCGATAAAATGATAAGATAATAATTTGTTTGAAACTCTTATGTAAAACATGGTCCCAATAATAGTATAAATTAATAATCATATATAATTATGCATATATATATATATATAACTATGATAATATACTAAAACATGATTTTAAAGATTTTTGTTTTGATTGCAAATTGAAAATCTCATTAGACCTTATCTTTAAATTTACTTATTGCATCAAAAAAATTTAGAATTGTTTTCTCGGTGTGTATCATAAATTTCTGAAAAGTTCTAGATAAAATAATTGATTTTTTATACATCACTCTTTCTAAATGAATCCATCGACATAAGAGATAATAACAATGATTTCTTCTATATTTTATACATAATATTTATCATTTTAATTTCATCGTCTATTATGATAATAACATATACTCTAATGCGATAATCGAAACTTTTAACCATAATTTCATCTTCTTTTTGCAAATGGATTCATTAAAGTCCATAATATAACATCATTCGAAAACTAAGTTAAGAAAATTATTTCCTAAAATGGATTTCTCTCTATAAATTAATAAATTAATATCTCTCTAAATTAATAATTTTCCATAATTCCAACATTATTAATTTATAGAGGTTTTACTGGACGTTTAATATGTTTTTAAATACACATTAATATTTTAGTTATTTAGCATTAGAAGGCTCAACTATGATCATATAAGACATGGCCCAAAATACGTTTCTCCAAAAAGGATCGGGTTAATCAGATATATCCAAAACCAAATTCACCCGACTCGAACCCGACCCATTTTTATATTATATCCGATTGGGTTTTAGAGCCCATTACCGAACCACCCGAAAACATTTAGTACCCGACCCGAACCCGATCGGGTATCCGAATGCCCAAACCTACCTACAAATATAACACATAAACATGTCAAACTTACGTAATAATTTACACACATTTGAGATCAATAAAATATGAAAAATTTATTAGGAATAATATTTAAATGCATTTAAAAAAAAACAGACTTCATACGCATTCTACACGTAATCGAGAAAAATTATTTTATTGATCAATACGTAATCGAGAAAAATTATTTAATTCTACACGTAATCGAGAAAAATTATTCTACACGTAATCGAGAAAAATTATTTTATTGATCAATAAAACAGACTTCAGAAGCGGTCTACTAAAATGTGCAAAAGACTAATTAATCGAGAAAAATTATTTTATTAGCGCTGAAGATGTCAAACTCAGACATAAGCAATACAATTACTTAACACACATCTGAGATCAAGAAAATCCAAAAAAATCATTATACATAATTTTAAAATAAATTTTTATAAAAAACTAAAATACAGACTTCATGTGCCGTCTACTAATAGCTTACATTCAGAAGTTTACTAGGAAAAGCTAAGTATACTACTAAACCAAGAAAATTTATTTATACCATAAATATTACACCTAAATATTTCAAATTCACACAGAATGAAACACATTAGATAACACACAGATGAGAGCAAGAAAATCTAAAAAATTCATTATAAATAAGATATAAATGCAATTTTTTTTTTTTTAAACATAGGCTTCACCAGCAGTCTACTAGTAAACTTCACCAGATGTCTACTAGTGGACATAGAAGTATACTAGGGAGTGGTGAATCTAGGATCGTTTTTTACTAGGGTCATAACTAAATCAAATATAGATATATGAATATCAAACATAGACATAAAGGGGTCAATAGACCACAATATACCAATTATACTACTAAAGTTTAGAAAATTTACATGCAAATAAGAATATTTTAAAATTTATGTGGGGTCAAATGACACCCTATTAGTGTGAATACATTCGCCACTGATACTAGTAGACTAAGGATGAAGTCTACTAAACGGGTTACTTTTTGCAATTAAGGCAATCAGAGAGTAGACACTATCTTAAGTCTACTGAAAAAGTGACTTCACTGGACGTCTACTGTGATTACTTTTGCAATTGACCAAAATTTTGGCTTTTTTTGTAGACTTACCCAATAGTCTACTATAAAGAAGGTTAGTTTTTGCAATTGACCAAAATAATTTAAATCTGATCAATTGCAAATCTAACTTACGTTGACTGGTAGACTTAAGTGTCAGTCTACTCTCGCGAACCAGATCGGAAATCATGGTATTTAGCTTTGTTTCCGCCGTAGATCTCGGTTTTCAGCTCTTTCAAGCACCCAAAACTTCTAATCACACCATTAGCAAAGAAGCCCACACGTCCTTAACCAAAAACCATTGAAATTCAAGAGATTATGAAAGAAATAATTTTGGAAAATCTCGTTTAGATTGTTTTTTGGATGAAATTGGATAAGAGATGAAAGAGGAAGAAGTTAGAAGTTCAAGAATGGAGCATTTATCAAACAAAAATAAGATCTCAAAGCATTTAGAGCTTGATTTTTGTTGTTCATGGTGGTTGGAAAAAGTGATGACGATGACATTTTCGTTGGTTATTTGAAATCCGTGGGGTGTTTTGAAAGGAAAAAAGATCTGATTTTTTTTTTAAAAAATCAAAATTTAATGGTATTTTTGTTAATAATGTGAATGTTATGGATTGTTTAGTAGAAATTTGGGGAGAGAGAAAGAGAGGGTTAGTTGTGCATTTGACTTGAAATGTTAGGTCATTTTAGCAAGTATCCAAAAATTTATAAGAACCTTTAGTTTAGCAAAAATGTTTTTATAAGAACATCAAAATAAAAGATACTTTGGAACTACAAAAAAAAAAATATATATATATATATACTAGATTAGGACCCGCACAATATGCGGGTATTAGATATTAAAATTGATTATTTATATAGTTATGATTCTTATAATTATATTTTACATTAAAACACATATAAGTATATTCTAAATTGAAACCCGTATAATCGTATTTTAAGTTAAAACTCGTATAATTATCAATTTATTTATCATAAATTGTATTTTGTTAATCGCAAGATAGGAAAATATAAATTAATTCAAATCACTTCTCCTTTATATAATAAGATTCTTTTATTTTTTCTATAATTTTTGTTTATTTATTTTTTATAATCTCTTTAGGTTAATGTTTTTACTAACTATTCGTTGTATACTTTCAGTTTTTTTGCCACTTATATATCTTCTCGATTTTTTTCTTAATTTTTTATATATGTAGTTTGGATTATAAATTTTATTTTATTTCCTGATTATTTTAGACTATTATTAAAAAAATCTAATTAGTTTGAACTATTAGAATTTTCCTTTTCACTATTTGGTTAGTCATTTAACAATTTGTTTTGTTAGTTTTCTATTTTTTTTCTAATTAAGTTAAACTATTACAATTTTTTCTTTTCACTATTTACTTAATTATTTAACAGTTTTTTTTGTTAGTTTTCCGTTTTTATTCTTTTTACACATGTCATCATCTCGATCGATATTAAACACGTGGCAAGATCTCGTGAGTTACAATTTTGACAAACTCTACTTTATATAATAAGATATATATATATATATATACATATGAAAATATTATGGCTACACGAATGTAAATATAAAAAATATAAATATAATATTTCCTTATTACTATCATATATATAGGGAGCTTATTCTACGAATCTAAGATTCTAACAAATAGAATTAATAGAAGATACATATTAAACTATTTCCATATATTCTTGTATAATATTGCGTAGAGATAATTATGAAAATGTTAAGTGTATAAATTTCCATAACATAAGCCTCAAAATTATTTAGATGAATTATGAATATTGAATATGTTACAAAAAAGATTTGGGGCACAAATAAAAATTATAAAATTCATTAGCTTCATAAGTTTTCCAAGTTATTGACTTTAGACTAACATTTCTTATTCAAATAAACTTCGACTTTGACATGTGATTACACTATGCTATAGTATTTAGAGCGACGGTTTTATCGTACTGATAGGGTGTAAGTTTTACACTAATAAAATCAAGAAGATTGCAAGTGCACAATCAATCAATCGTAGTACTAAGGATCAAATCCACATAGTTAAAGAACCACACAATAGATTTATGAATTTCAAGATACGCTAAATCGAATATGGGGGTTTTGTTTTGGTAAACGGTGCAAATAATAAGGTTATAAGAATATGATTTAAAAACGTTGAGCGTTCATGAATTTGCAGGGATATAAGTTCGAATTATTCAAGACAAATTATGATAGACAATTCTTTTGAACATGAACTTAGTGGTGGTTATCTATACTGTCGTCTGACAACTCTAATAAGCGAGAATTAAGTCGTCTATTGCAATCTTTTATTCAAGCTACATGTATTAACTATCAAGCTCAATTGTTCATTCAACGAAACGGCTAGTAAACATTAAACTCACTAAACATCCTATTCGCTAGATCACAAACGAGCGGTTAGCACAATTGAAAATACTTAGAATTAGTACTAGGTTAACTACTCCTAAAACATGCAATAACTGAGATCTAAGTGAAAATAAATCCTAGACTAGATGTAGGAGTTATCATGCTTGCAATCCTATCTATCGAACCATATAAACCCATTGAATTGAGTCCCTTACAACCTAACAAAAAGACTACTCAAGCATAGAGATAAAACATATCATTCTTATAGTATAAGGGAAAGATTAGGGTTTAGAAAAGCTTCTATAGTGGATAACAAGAGGTGATATCTTCTTCTCCCTTATAAACCAATAAGCAAAAGAACAAGTGTTTAGAAGAGTAAAAGTGTTTATACCTTTGAAGATCTTTGTAACGCTTTGTAACCGGAAGATGAGTAGCTTGTCAGGCTTTCTTGCTGTGTAGGTGTGTGTTGAAAAACGTGGCCTCCTTCCTTCTTTTATAGGTGCAAAGGTCAGCTAGGGAAAATTCCAAGAAGAATATTTGATGAATACATAATATATTCTTTTTTCTCGAGAGAGGTGAACGATCGGTTACCTCGTGTGATCGATTAGTCACCGTGTTAAATGGTTTCTCCTTGATTTCCAGAAGGTTGGTGATCGATCGGTTACCTCTTGTGATCGATTGGTCACCCCTTGATAAAGCTAAACCAACTTCGTCTTTGGATAAACTCGAACAGTTTCCACTATTTTGTGATTATCTTGAGATTTAACCGTCGGATTCGGAAGAATGAATATTCGTTTGGAAGCTTAGATCCGTCTCTAACTTGTATTTAAATTTGGTTTGATCCAACGGTGCGATCTTGTCTTATGGGCCGGAACATTTGATAAACAGATTCTGTCTTTTTCCATTTTAGTCACATTTCGCCATCTTTTCCTGTTTAAGGGTTAAGAACAAGAAAAACACTAAAAAGACACTTTTATCTGTAACACTTGGATTATTATTAACAAATATAAGCAAAATAGATAGTAAAAGTAGTAAAATATGACGTATATCACGTACCTAACATCTAATTATTCCGAATGGACGTCTCCATCGGAATACTCACTGGAAAAATGGTCATAAATCATTTTGTCAAAAACGAGTTCCAACATCTCGAACGATCAGCTCAACTCGTATGTACTCTCTGACATATCAAGATTTGCAGGACTACAAAACTCATCCTCTCTATCGAACCACTCTTGAGGTTAGCTTGTGAGCTCTCTCTAGCAGTCAAGTCGGTGAGGTACACTCGTGGAAGCTTGCTTCCTTTATCCTGGAGGCCAACCATTCCCACAACACAACTTCTCTGAGGAAGTTTTTGTTTTTGATGGTCACTTTGCTAAGCTTGATTTGAGAAGTGTTGCATACTTGATGGGCAATGATGATGAAACCAAGAATTGGCATGTCTACTCTGCTTCTTCCAGGCCCGGTCCTGAGGCAATTTTTATGAAACATGCGTATTGAGCCTCACATTTTTGCAGAATTTTTTGGGCCAATTTTTCCAAAAACATGTATACTTATCATAGAGGAAGAGTGGAAAAAATGTGGCCCATATTTTTTTGTTTTTATTGTAATTCATAAAGCATATAAACTTGAAAAAATAAAATAAACGTCTATTGCTTATTAAATTATTATTTTTTCAGATCAAATTTAACACTTTTAACCATTGCAAATGTAGAGTTGAAAGCTTTTGGAATTATTTTTATTTTAACTTTGTTGTTCAAATTTTATGTCCATTGATCAACAATATATGATCTTTTATATCTAGGGTACGAAAGTATTATAATTTACTATTAAAAATTTGATAAATGTTTTAAAGCGAAAAATGCAAGAAGAGTTATTTTTCAATACTTTTTTTAGTTTCGAGAATTTTTGGTTCTTTACAAAAGATTTTTTAAAAATTTTTTTTGTTTTATTTTGTGTATATAATAGGGCCCCAACTTTTATTTTCGTATTAAGTCCCAAATATCTCAAGACTGACACTGGCTTCTTCCGCCATCAGCAACAACAATAACCACAAATTAATCTTTTATATTGTAATTACACTTTTCTAAGCAAAATGGTTAATTTGTATTTGAATTATTAAATTCATTTTTTATGATGGTTCACAGTAAAATATATTTTATAACAACAATTATTTATGAAAAATTTGAAACATATATAATGATGGATATGAAAAAAAAATTCCAACGAAACATGTGTTTATCTAGCGATTAGTTAGCTAAATATACATATGAATATTTGATATTAGGAGAATGGTAAATTACTAAATTAGTTCTGCTTTTGACTAGATATTGTGTTTTACGTTTTTATTATTGGTTTATTTTTGTTCGGGACGATTTCAGGTCTTCAATGGGGATTGGGGATAGTGCTAGACAATTGGGTATCCGATCAGGGTTGGTCGGATATTTTGGGTTTTTGGATATTTGGGTTTAGGGGTGTATCAACAAACAAGGTGTTTTAGAGATTCGGTTTGGGTTCGGATAGGATGTAATCGGGTTCAGGTATATCATAAGTGCATTTGAAACAAAACTTTGTATTGAAATACATGATATCCATATGAAATAAGAGGGCTTAAGATTGAAACAAACTTACAAGAAAACATGTTGGTTATTGACCACGAGTAAAATGGTTAAAATATTTACTGACAAATTTTTGACCAAAATGTGATGAGATTTTGAATTGGTCGAAATATGATCAATTTTTTTATTAATATAAATGGTCGATAAATGATCAAAATATACTGATCAAATATCGACTAATACAAATTTTGGTCAAAAATTAGTCAGTAGTTTTTTACAACCACTACCTGATATAAAGTGGTCAAAACATTATCGACCAAATATCGATTAAAAACAAATTTTGATCGAAATTTAGTCAATATTTTTTCACAAACACTACCTGACATAAAGTGGTCAAAATATTATCGACCATCTAAGTAGCTTTTTTAGAATGATCAAAATATAGTCAAAATATTACAATCAACTTTAGACCAACTAAAACTATTATTAAAAGAATTAAAAAAATGTCTACGAAGAGTACAAGTTAGAAGAAGCGAAGGGCAGATCTTCTTTCTCTATTCCATATCCCTCAATGCTAGAGTTACAAAATGCAAAATTTAAGATCGCAGAAATGTAGAACAAGCGAAGACGCAAGCTAAGCAAGCGAAGGAGTTCGAGAATTTTAAGATTATGTTTGTGAAGCGCTTTCCAAACATAACTGGAGAATTCGATCGTTCGATCTAAGATGATAACTACGATTATGGTATATTTACGTTTTAAATGTTTTATTTTAGATATGGAATCGTCAATTTTTATGTTATTCAACATTATTGTATTTAGGCGTTCGATAGGTGCATGGTGCCTAGATCCATTAATCGGGACTTAACCGAGGCTTAAGTTTTATTAAATTGTTTTATTTTTTAATATTGTACTATAAACATATATCTCTTATGTATATAAACATGGTCATTGAATTTATATCTAAATTCAAATTCGTTGGATAATTGATATTACACAACGTTGTGTGACCACTCACTTATAATAAGAGGTGCGATCAATAAAAAGAGTAATGGAGAATCTCCGTTGGCTCAGTGGTTGACCAAAGGCTTTAAAGCTTCTATATCAAGAGGTCTCGGGTTTGAATCTCAGAAGATGCAATTTATTATATTTGCAGATTAATGGAGACAAACTTGCAGGTGATCTTCAACTTAGAGTAGGGTATAACCGTTTCGCGTGGCGTGGCGTGGATCAAGACATAAGCATGCTCGTTTTACAATCGTCCATGTAATAGTTTCTTAATTTGTAGTAAAAAATAATAAATCCGGACATTTAAAAAAAAGAATAATGTCATTATGTCCCACATGGCAAAAGGAGAATGAAAAGAACACTTACTATATAAATTAATGCTTAGTTGTGGTTTTAAGCAATGTTTTTAAAACCGGACCGGCGACCGAACCGGATTTTTTTTGGGGTCGTGGGTTAATATGGTCCGACCGGGTCTAACCGGTTCAACCGGGTTCAATAATATTTTAAAAATATTTAGCATATAGAATTTGTTCTTTATATATATTTGCATAACTATCCAAATATCAAACAAAATATTAAGTTTAGTACAAATATTTAGAAAAATAAAAAAACTTCAATAGCTATAACAAAATTAAATAAGAAAATGATGATAAGTAAATACATAACTAATCTTTTTTGTCTAAAATTTTTAAAAAATTTATAATTATTTGGAAAATGTTTTTTTCTTTTCACTAAATGTGATTATATTAGAGAAAATGTTAAACCTTTATTACTATTTCATTATCTATAAACCTTATTTTTCTAATTTTAATTTTGATAAACATATTAATTAAAGAAATGAAATAAAAATATGTTTTTTTCATTAGAAAACAGTTGAACCCGGTTTGATCCGGGTCAACCGGTTCGCCGGTTCCCGGTTTTTTGCCGGTCCGACCCGGTTCGATAGCCGGTTCAACTACATTTGGGTTTTTATATTGACCCAAACCGGACATGTGACCGGTTCGCGGTTGAGCGGTCCGGTCCGGTTTTAAAAACATTGATTTTAAGAATCGAATAGGCCTAAAAATAAGAGGGAAAATTGTAAATTCAAGACACATTGAAATGTGTTTTGTCCCACAATACCTTTAAAGGAGCAAGTTTGTCCCACTAAGATTTTCATGTTTTTCAGTACAAAATTACCCCTTAATTTTGTTAAATATATATTGATTTTGTATTTTAAAAATTAAATAAGGAAATCTTTAATTACAATGATTTAAAAAAAAACTTAAGGAAACTGCAAGATAAGGAGAATATTAGATCGTAGATTTAGGGGATTTTTCATTTATTTTTAAAATTATTTATGGAAAAACGAATTTAAAATATTAATTAAAATGAATTAAATAATTTATTATAACTGATTTCCAAAAAACATATTCTACGGTAGTAGTAGCCTGTAGACAAAATGGAAGAAATTATATTCTGTCATTGGTAGACGACATAAGAAGTGTTAGAACGTGTGTTTTAAAATTTGTAGATTGAAGTACAATTAGGAGAAGACATATTCTATAGCAATGCAGAAGATAGACAATCTAGTAGAATATAAATTCTTTTACCCGGCCGTATAAAATAGTCGTAGAATGTCGATTCTGGAAGATGTACACGAAAACTATATCATTAATTTTAACCATAGTTTTAAAGTTAATTTTTTTTTGATATATAGAGATGACTACTAATGATGTATTCTTAATTTTCAAATTTTTTAAAATTTAAAAAATAATGTATTTCAAATATTTTATATTTTTTTTAAGGGTAATTTTGGTCAAAAATGACAAAATACTTCAAAAGTGTATTGAGACCAAAAAAAATTTCAATGTGACATAATTTTGCAAATTTCCTAAAATAAGACGAGTTACTTCTAAAATAATTTTGGGTAAGGAATGAAAATATCATTTGATCCAATTATTGATTTTTAACCGGCCATGGCCGTATAATTAGATCGATTAAGAGTAAATCAAGTCAGTTCACAATTATTGATTTATAACCAAACCCAATTGAAATCCTTACCTATCGGTTCTATTGAGATAACTGAAAATCTTGGTTCGGTTTTGTCCAGTCGGTTCGGTTATAAATCTTAGAGCTAGTTTGAGCTTCAGAGTTCCAAACTCTAAAAAAGAAGAATAGACACAGACACACAATTAGATTATATGTGCACAACTAAGGAATTAACATAAAACAAAGAGATCATCTTTGTATTCAACTTCGGCAAGTATTTGTGCATTTGTAAGCATCTTTAATGTCTTGTTTCATCCATTGCTCCGTACATTTCAATTGTTTTTCTTTTTTTGTCAACCTAGTACACTTCAGTTTATATTATCTTTTTATGCCATAAGTTGTATATTTCATAAAGATATCAATTTAGATCGGTCTTGAAAAATATAATATACCTCCTTAGCTTTTTTTATAAATAAATTGATAGTGTGTTCTTTAAATTTTTCTTTGATTGACACATATAATTTTTTTCACTTATTTCTTCTCAGTTATATATATGATAATACATTCACGATCTTGCAATATAGTTTTTAATTTAATTTACTTACCTTTACGATTAACAAAATGATTTGATATGAAATTACTTTTTTAATATAGATATAACTTAACATCTAAAGACAAAATAAAATGGAAAGATAATAACTTATAAAACCATTTTGACTACATTTATAATAACATAAAAACCATTTGACCAGATTTACGATCTAAATTTGTATTATGGTAAGTATGGTCAAAGGATTAAAATGCATACATGTTCTTAGGGTGTTTAAACACACATGCATACACAAAACCACCATAACCAGTATTATGTAACTGTAAGTACCACATATCAGAAGAACGAAATGTAATTTGAATTGTAGAAGGTAACATTGAAAAGAAATGCAAAGAAGACAACATATGTCTCCCTAGTATTGAGATCTTTTAATTTAATTTATAAAAAAGATGAAAGATATATCGAATAATAAATATATGTTTAAACACATGTAGATATATGTAGATGTTAGTTTTTTTAGGGATGCAAAAAAAAAAAATTGACTGAAAAAGACAACAAATACATGTTTTATATTGAGATCTTTTTATTATGTCATTGGTTTTGAAATTTATTTTTCTATTGATTTGTTTCTTATGCGGTTACAAAATATTCTAAAAATATTTTTTCATTTTTTTAGAAAAATAAATGTGTACTATCTTTTGTGTAACTAATCAATAAAGTAACATTACATAAAATATATATATATTTTTTATTATACTATCATCTCTACTCATTACGTACTCATTTCAAGTATACTGATATTTTTGTACTACTAACTTATACCATAAAAAAAATTGTACTACTATGTATTACCAATCGGATAATTTTTTCACTTATTTCTTTTCAGTTAATATATATGATAATGCATTCAAGATCCCCCGATATATATTTTTAATCTACTTACCTTTACCATATAAAAATTATTTGACCAGAAATTATTTTTTAATATTGACATTAGATATAACTTAACATGTAAAGACAAAATAAAATGGAAACATAATAACTTATAAACCTATTTTGACCAGATTTACAATAACATGATAAAATAAAATGGAATCATAATAACTTATATAATCATTTTGACCAGATTTACAATAACACAAAAATCATTTGACAAGACTTACAATCTCAATTTGTATTATGGTAAGTATGGTATGGTCAAAGGGTGTAAATGCATACTTGTTCTTATGGTGATTTAGTGGGTATATAAATTTAAACACACATGACATATGCATACACAAAACCACCATAATCAGTATTCTGTAAGTATCAGACATCTGATATCAGAATAGCGAAAGGTAATTTAAATTGTATAAGTTAGCATTTGAAAGTAATATAAAGAAGACAACATATATCCCACTTATATATATTGAGATTTTTCAATTTACATACACAACACCACCATAATAGGTTCTCTGTAACTACCATATATTAGAAAGACGAAAGGTCAATCGAATTATAAATATGTTAGTTTTTATAGGAAATGAAAAAAACAAACCGACTAAAAAAGACAACATATATCTGTTTTAGATTGATAGCTTTTAATTATGTCATTGGTTTTGAACTTTATTTTTTCGATTGGTTTTTTTTTCTTGTGCCCTTACAAAATATTCTAACAAGAGTTTTGCATTTTTAGGAACATAACTAATGACAACCAACAAAATTTCATCTCTTATGGTTTTTTCGTTGATGGTGTTTGCTCTCATCATTTTGCCTATGATAGCAGGTAACTCATTTATTCTATTGTAATTCAAACTTCTTTAAATATGTTTGAAATGTTTTTACCGGTTGAGTTAAAGTCATTAAATAAAAAAATATTGCTTTTTGTATTTGTGATGTACATGCAGAATATTAACTTTATATTGTTGTACTTGTCTTTTTTATGAATTATAATAGGACAAAAACACACAAGATGTTTGGGGAGATGTAGTGACACATTCCAATGTACCGCAACATGCTTATATTTGGGTTACAGAAGTGGAGCTTGTCGATGGAGCTCTAATTCATCTACATGTTGCTGCTTCCCTACTTTTGAATCTCAAGATGATCCTCCAATGTCAAGTCCTCTTAATTAATAATTATGCATGTACTCTTGGTTTATGAATAAAAAACTCATAAACTCATATACTCAAATTAATATGAGAGAGCTACATGATATGAAACTTGAAATGCATATATTTAAATCTGACATATCTACATGAGACATCTATTCCAATCATAGTTTTTACAAATAATTATTCAAACAACTTTGAGAATTTTGAGCTCAAAACAATTTCTGGCTTATCTGCTCACACTCTTCTTCATCCACTTATTTTCTCTCTCCTTTATCCCTCTCCCATAGCTAATGCCGACGACTCACCTGACCTCACCGAGTCACATCAACAAGATGATGACCAGAGTGAAGACCAACAATCATTCAATGCAGACGATTCCGACGCGTCATCCCAATCCTCTCGCGCCAATAACTACCTCCGAGAATGATAACGAAGCGGAAGACGATACAAGCTTCCTCAACTACGTCCGACCAAGCGACACAACTTCTGATCTCAACGCCGACCCGGAAACCAAGACTATCTACGCGAGGGTTTAAGACTATTGAACGGATTGGATCCAAAAACGTGGACATAGGCTAGAGTTTTCTAGAGGGAGTTTAGTAGAGGTTCACCACGTTTTTATGAAGAGAAAAGGAAGCTCTAGGTTCCTATATATAAGCTTAAGCAAGAAGGTAGGCAGGTAGCTGAGTCAGCCCAGCTTTGTCGTGCTTGCGGATTTGTCGTGCTTCCGATTTGTCGTGCTTCTCGTTGACTCATTGCACACGGTCGCGACACCTCGTGCTTACGGGTTTGTCGTGCTTCCGATTTGTCGTGCTTGCAGATTTGTCGTGCTTGTGGGTTTGTCGTGCTTCTGCTGACTCGTCGCATACGATCGCGACACCTCGTGCTTACGGGATTTGTCGTGCTTTCGCTTAGTCGTGCTTCCGCTGACTCGTCCCACACGGTCGCGATACCTCGTGCTTATGGGATTTGTCGTGCTTGGACAATCCTTATCAGGTTGGACGTTTCTTCGTCCGAGGGTAACTGACTTTTCTTTGAAAGAAGGTAACGCTAGTGACTAACCAACCAGGCAAGAACCTAACTTAGTCACCAAGGTGCTTAACTAGGTTTTGGCCAAAAACTTAACAGACTAATTCGGCCATCGCTACAGGTCTTTGCCGAGGCGCGGCTTAGCCTTAAGCGAGGGTCATTACACTTAATCTCCATATCATCGAGATTAGCACATAAATCCCTGACCAGTTCAGGAGAGATGACATGAGTTGATGATGATTTCTTCAGATTCCGGAGAGTTTGAAGAGCCTAGAGACAAAAATTTCTCATATCTGTGAAATTCTTGGAGACCATAACTTTGTAGCATTCTGTCAGAACGGTTTTGCTGTGAGGCTCCACATAATTCTTCTTATACTCTAGATACTTCTAGTCAAGGCACATACAAGTTTTCGATTTACTTCATAGCAAAGCACGAACAGAGAAGTAGAAGCCTTTGTGTCTTTGAAAGAAAGAGGGGTTGTAGCCTTTGAACAAAGGAGTAGGCGACCTTGGAAGTCTCGATTGGATGAATTTTTGGATCGAATTCATCACTTCCTTCTCTGTGTCAGTGGAATCAGTAGGTTTCCCTTGAGAGACACTTTTCTGAGCCAGTTCGAAGACGTTGAGTTGTTATCGCTGTAACCAATTTAGATTTGACGAGAAATGTCTTGGCTTTCTTTTTCTTATTTCGCTTAGCTGGTGGAGGAGTCATTTTGTTTCTGATTAGAGATGGTTCTTCCATGATCTGTGTTTCGTCATCAGATGAGTTCGACATTGTTGGACCAGATATGATCAAGAAAGAGAGAGGACAAGTTTGTTCTCTTTTTCTCAGTTGTGACGAAATGTTGAGCACAATAACCGTCCAACCTTATCATGTCCTTTTACCACAACCATCGGCCCAAGCCTAGTAACTTTTATTCATTAGATTGAGTGGGCTTGATTTTACCTGAAATTAACCCTTAAGCAAAGGCAATCTCATTAGTAAAACAATGAATAGCCGAAACAACATTTGTGAACTTTCAAGAGCACAATACTGAACACTTATTGAACCAAATTTCTTAAGACAAGGCCGACTGAACAAGTCACATAGATAAATTAGATGCAAGAACAAAAACCAGATGAGGATAGAGCAACTTTCTTAAGTACCAGTGAAACCATAAACAAAATACACAGATGAGCACATCCCCTCAGAAGAATTACAAGGGTTGTGAGTTACCACACAATGTGATCAAATTTGCTCAACCCACCGGTTCACTATGACAACTATTTCTCAAAGAGTAGCTTTCACCAAAAGTGATTGCCTCATACTAGCTAACGCATTATCATTCAACCTTAGATCCTCAGACGAAAAACAAAGAGAAAGATCAAGTTTCCAAAGAACGGAAGACTTTTAACAAATTATGTGTGTTGGGAGCACATGATATGAGACTTTTCTCCCTTTAGGTGATTGACCCCATTTTTTTGTTTTGTACACATAAGAGATTATGACTTTTTTCCGTCTCTTCTGAAACTGAATCCTTAGGACTTTTCTCCTTTCTTTTGGTTCTAGAATTGAAGGTTATGAGACTTTTCTCCCTTCCCCTTTTTTGTTAGTAAGATCACAAGACTTTTTCTCCCCCTTTTTATTAGAAGAAAAAGATTCCCAAAATGGTGTTTAGTCACAACGTTTAAACCCGAAAAAGAAAGAAAAAGAGACTAAAGATCTGAACACGAATGATAAGCAGCTCTTTTTCTTAAGCAAAGTACCGATGAGAGGTTTTAAGGGGTGATTGTAGATAAGAGGACAAGAACCCAACATACCACATTCAACAACAAGGATGGATCACCCAACCTATTTGACAATACTGAGCGATTAGTGCTCACTGAGAACACATGATTTGTGCATCTTAGTAAGTTTATTGGTTCTTAACATTTTAAAGCTCATTTTTTCAACATGGTATGTCATCTCAGAGATAGACTTTTCAAGATTGTAAACACTATCCACTATGACAGAATCCAATTCCTTATCTTTCCACATCTTATCAAGAATATATCTAGATATTAAAACTAGATAGAAAGTCACATGATCATACCAGAACCGAGTAACAAGAGTGAATACATCACCATAGATTTCTTTGAGAGAAATGTCAGGGACAACCCGTTGTTGTCTGTCGTGGCTGCATAAGGCTTTTTGATTTAACGCACGTTTGTGACGTTCACCTCTAGTGTTTCCCCTGTATTTTCTAGCACAGAAAAAGTTCTTGTTACTTGAAAAGGTGTTGAGTAGAAAATTCATACCTTGGGATTTCCTTGATGAAGATTGATGGAGTAAAGTACATGTTGAAATGTAATCAGGGCTTTGTAGCTTTCTATGACTCTCTTGTTACCAATGGCAAGAGTTGAGAGTTGTTTTGTACACTTATGATTCAGACTTAGTCTGTACTGCAACAGAAGCCCCTTGTATTTCACACTGTGTATCATGCCACCTTTTCCACTCATAATAGTTATCTTCATTCCTAACCCCCATCATCTGAATTGTTCCATCCTCATTGTACACCCAACACTAAGTAGCATCAAACACGACCTTGAGCTATTCACAATAGAGCTGGCTCACACTAATCAGATTCATGTTTAGACCATCCACAAGGAACACATTATTCAGAGGAGGCACATCACCTCCTATGATGTTGCCTCTACCCATAATCGGTATGGGCTCACCATCTCCAAACACAACATCTCCTCTTACATCCATGCATAAACTAGGGAGGCAGCTTGCAACACTTGTCATGTGTTTTGTGCATCCACTATCAAAGTACTTATTTGGCTATTTGATAGATTCTTCTGCAATGTAAGCCATTTGTGCCATCTCTGGAGTTGTTGCGTTGGAACTCCTTGTGTCCTTGATGCTTGACAGAACTCCAATCTCTGTGTCCTTGATACTTAGCACAATTCAATTTCTGTTTCCTCAATAGAGCTCTTTTAGTTTCCATACAACTCTTCCTTAGTGACCCAAACGTGTCTACAACATGAGGGTTCAATCCAACATCTCTTGGATTCCCACGGCTTATGGATGATCCTTTTTCTTTTGAAACACCTTTCCCATTAGTGTCGTGTTTTACCACAGTGGAAACAGCCTCTGCTTCTTTCCTTTGAGGTTGATTGTCTTACTTGGGAACTGACCTCAGACTTCCCATTCATTCGTGTAGACTTAGTGATTTTCTTTGGACGCCCAATTGGCAGAACAAATGTTGGAGATCTGCTTTCTTTACGTTCTTGTTTTCTGTCATTAGACTTCCCTTCCACACGCTTAAACTTAGTGGTTTTCTCTGGAAACCCAGTTAACAGCACATACCTTGAGGATACGCTTCCACTTTCTTGTGTTCTGACATTAGACTTCCCATTCACACGCTTAGCCTTAGTGGTTTTCTCTGGAAATCTTGTTGACAGAACAGACTTTGAGGATATGCTTTCCTTGTGCTGTTTCTCCTATGACGCCACAGGAAGATCCTTTGCTTTGACAAACACCGTTGAGTCACTGAGTGGTCCTTCAACTGATGGTGCCCAACCTGGATATCCAAGTCCTCGATGAGATGATTTAGTCCTTCCCATAGTTAGAATCTTCTCAAGTTGTTGAGTTCCGTTCACAATTTTTCTGGTCCACGCTTTCCTTTTTCTGTTTCTCGAGATAGATCATTTCTTGTAGATACATGATTTGATATTTAACATCATCTGAGGTGCAGTCAGGATACTTCATTTTTAAACCAATCCAAGTTCCTTTCTTCATCAACACAAACTCTCCACTTCCCGTTCTTCTTTTTCACTATTACCGGATTAGCTAACCAGTTTGGATATTTCACCTCGGTAATAGATCCAACGTCGAGCAGTCCCTCGACCTCGTCATCTACAGCTCTGGACCTCTCCAGGCTGAGTTTTCTCCGCTTCTGTTTAACCGGTCAATGAGACGGATCCCCTTCATGTCCTTGATGGACCACGCAAAGGTCAATGCGTTCTTCCTTAGAAGTTCAACGAGTTTATCTCGTATAGGGTCGCTTAATTCTGACCCTATTCCACACATTGATCGGGATGTTGGAAATCCATGATGATTTGTGTGATTCATCGTTCTGACGACACCTTCTTTCCGTCTGCGTGAACAGCCTTATTTCGGCTCTTTGCTATCTCTTTCGAGGCTTGTACAGCCATAGCAGCTCGATCCCTGTTTTTTCTTTCAAGGATAAAGCAGTTTCGAGTTTCGTTTTGATTGCCCATTTTGGTGTGAACCTCAGAGGGGGTCAGGATTTTCAAACACTGATGATAGGTTGATGCTACGGTCTTCATCAGATGAAGCCACAGCATCCTCAAGACAGCGTTATACGAGGTAGGTGAATCTACGACGTCGAATTCAACGTATCGTTTCATCTCGGTAACTTCGATCGTTAATTGGATTATTCCAATTGTTGGGATCGTTCGACCCGCAAATCCCATTAGGGTTTGGTTTGGCTCATGCATGCGTTCACAAGTATCCATCCTTCGTAGGGTTTCTTTATAAATCAGATTTACATAGCTTCCGGTATCTATTAATATACGATTGACTTCGCAATCGTCTATCAACAAACTGACCACGAGCGGATCATTATGCGGTTGGGTCAAGCCCTCCGTATCTTGTTCGCAGAAAGTTACCTCTAAGTTTTTGTAGTAGTTGACTGTTTCTGCTTTTGTTTCTTCGCACGACTGGCTTTGTCGTACGTCTTCCTCATGGTCCTTTATGATTATGAGGATCCTCCTTCTTGCATGTTTTGTTATTCCAGCTACTTTTGAAGTAACTAGAGCTAGGGTTTTGTCTTCGAACATCTTCAAAGATCTCTTCTCGTGAAAGTTACGTAGTAAACCTAATCGATCCTCTTAGTCGGCCCCAATTTGGTGATACCGAATTGAGCAACAATCCGAGATCGGTCCAAAGAATAGACGAACTAGGTTTAAAAGTAATATCACAAAGAAAAGATCAAGCGAAAAGATGTGTATAGAATTCTCAATTGAAGGCGATGTCCCCGTTTTGGAGGAATACATCAAGTATTTATACAAGTACAAAGTCGGTCGAAATAACCTTAAAAGATAAATGGAAAATCTCCTAAAGATAAAAAGAAGTTATACTAATTCTAAATATTTTCTTTTATCTGAGCTAAGTCTTCCAATTTGCTTATATTTTCATAGGTTGGCTAATGCTCCTTAACGGGCCGAGACGCTGCTAATGGATCCTTGCTGGCCCATCCTCCGAGTTGTCCTCTCAAACTTCGTATCGAGTCGGGTCTGAGTCGGGTATGGTAATGGGTGGTAGACCCGGTACCACCAGTAGCACTGCTACAAACAACAATGTTGCAAAAGAGATTAACCTATCTCTCAATCAAATGGGAATTAAAACTCTCAACCTAGTCTACCCTAACCCATGACATCTTATACACAAGATTTGTGTTACATTAACTGATCTTATTCTACCCAGAAAGGATAGCTCAACTCACTCTTTTTCTTCGGAGTTCTTCACATCATAATTTCTCTCTCAATTCTATTTTTTATGCCCAGAAGAACTGCTGCAAAAGTCACTCCTCAAGCTCTCTTATATTGGTGTTTTTAAAACCAATATACTAAGAAGATCCGTTATATGGACCAACAGACCAATTACTGTTCTGTGATAGAGAACATTGTATCACATGTCCCATCAGTTGTGAGCTACGCGCCACACTCAACCTTTATCACCTTTTTCACAAAGTCAATACCTGTTTTGCTCAACCACTTCTCTACAGAAGCTTCCCACTTGCTCAAATTTTTGCTCGAGATGCCACCTGTTACAACAGCTGGCAATACGAACTCTTGACCTCTGTTTTGAGCATACATCGCTTCTTTGTCCTCTGGCCAAGCTCATGTGTTAACACATAGATCTTTACACTTTCTTGATTCTTTGATGCTATCTTTGATACATCTACAAATTTGCTCACATGTGTTATATCAAGCAATCTATAACACTTTTGAAGAATAGATTAAACCCTAAATCAGAGACTAAGTGATCAATTTAGTCTAAGTAATAAGAATAGATGAAGACAATTACAAATCCCTATTTATATTTAGTTCTTGCGATTCACAAAATCCTTTGAAACCCTAAAACCCAACTATGAATCTACTTAGACATGGAGATAAAGAAACAATAAGGAGATGAAGAAAAACTCATGATCATATAATAAAAAATCCAAAGGGGTTCCGAAATCTTCTCAAAGAAGTAGAGTCAGAGATTCGTCTCCCCAAAGCTTACAAAACTCCAAAAGCAAAAGTATGAATGAAAAAGAAAGCGTTCTTTAAAAAACTCTCTAAAAAGCCTAATTTATATATTGAACAAGAATATTAGGCTAAACCGAGTCAAAATAGGAAAAAAAAAAATGCAATTTTCCTTTTTTCCAGTGAACCGGCCGGTTTAAGCAGATTCACATGTCTTCACTAAAACTAGCATAACTTTCGATTGCACTGTTCGAATATCCTCAAATCACCTCCAAATGAAAGATTACTCAATGCTCTATCTTGCGTCAAAATTTAAGGTCGATCCATCAGAGGAAGGTACCTCAACGAATGCCAACTTTTTTACCTTTCTGTACATTTTCTTCAGTTCCTTACTCTTTTGCCTTAGACTCCATCCAAACGTGTTTTAACTTGAAAAGACTCTAAACACATAGAAAAAACTCGAAAATCCATTGAAAACATTTGTTAGAATGCGTCAAAAATGCAATACATCACTAATCTGTTCATGCCATCACCTAATCATCATCAACTCTCGTTGGTAACTAGATAAATCAAATGCGCTTTAATGAATAAGATCAATTGGTTCACTGATATACTCTTATATTTACCGCATTCTTGTGTACATTTGCATCACTTTATCATCATTTTTGCATCCTTTAACATCATTTAGATTGCATTTAATCTAGATTAGCTTAAATTCACATCTTAAGTCCTTACATTAGGTTTTGTACATATTTTCCTTTTTTTACCCTATTTCAAGTAGTATATGTGCTTATTTGGTAATATATGGCTAGCAAGAGCCTGGAGGATTGCGGAGGAGTTGATTCCAATCCTCTGGCGGCAATAACTACCTCCGAGAATGATAACAAAGCGGAAGACGATACAAGCTTCCTCAACTACGTCCGACCAAGCGACACAACATTTGATCTCAATGCCGACCCGGAAACCAACAACCGTCAATTGAAGGTATTTGTGTTTGATGAAATTTACGTTTGATGGTAGATTTATTCTCTGTTTAATGGTAGGTTTGTTTGTCTTTCATGGTATATTTGTATAAGTGCAATATTATTTTGTGTTTTAATTTAGATGACATGTATTTTCGTTGATGATATATGAGTGATGGTGTCTTCCTTATATATAATTCATGGGGTTATATTAGCAAGCCTTAAATTTATAACCCAAAGATTCCTGCAAGTCCACATGCAAACGCATTAGTACTTAGGGGTTGATCCGCAGGGACTGGAAAGATGATATACTACGAATTTTGAGATGCAAATTAAGGTATGACAAAATATGAAGTGAGGTTTTCGTGTGAATGAAAACGTGATGAGTGAATGGGAATGCAAACGAGGATGTAAAAATTAATATGAGAGGGTCTTAGATTCTAGAACCACTACAAGAAAACACAGAATTTGTGACGCCGAGTTGTGACTATTTTTTCTGTCACTTATTTTTGTGACGCTTTTGCAACGAATTTGTAACGAATTTGTGACGAAAAATAATATCGTCGCAAAGCCGTTGCAAATTAACGACGGAAAAAAGTTGTCGTAAAAACGTCACAAATTTGTGACTCTTTTGCAACTACAGTTACAGCGTCGCAAATTAGTAACGAATTTGTAACTCTTTCGGTGCGTCACAAAAACTGTCGGCCAGAAAAAACCGGGTGTAAATGTGTTTAATTCGACTTTTATAATCCACATAACTCACACCCAACAAGTGCCTAACTCCCACCTAACTTTCAGTTGGCGTCGCAAATTCGTAAGAAATTCGTCACAAATTTGTGACGAATTTTTGAGCGTCACAAATCTGTCACAGGAAACTCAGCCTATAAATAGAACCACTCTCCACTCTCAAATTTCTCACAAATCAGAAAGAAAGAAACGGAAGAGAAAAAAATTTTGGGAGGGAAATTTTTTGGAGAGGGAAAAGAGAAATTTTTTTTGGGAGGGAAACATTTTTGGGAGGGAAAAAAGAAAAAAAAATTGGGAGGGAAAAATTTGTAAGAGGGAAAAGAGAAAAAAAAGAAAAAAAAATATTTCGGAGGTAAACACTTTTGAGAGGGAAAAAATTTTGGGAGGAAAAAAAAAGTGGCATTCGTCACGAGAATGGATGTACAACCGGATCGATCCACACACCAAGAATATATCAACCGACTATTTGGATGGAGTGCAACAGTTCATCGATTTCGCGAGTAACTAGGACTTCGCTTTGAGGAATAATGGTAAGTTTATATGCCCTTGTTCTAAATGCAAAAATGCAACTAGGATAAGACCCGCTCGACTTGTGTCGGACCATTTGCTTAGTAAAGGGCTTATGCCTGGGTATTATGTATGGTCCAAACATGGAGAGGATTATAATGTTGTTGGGTCAGGATCTAGTAGCCATTACGAAAATGTAGATTTTAGTAATGAACAATATTTTAATACGGGTAATGAACAATTTGATTATGGTACCAGGGGGATGTTTATGCTGGTATGGTCAATGATGCATTCCATGGTACTACACCATTTAATGCTTATCATCATGATCAAGAACATGGTCAGAGTGGTAATGACCATGTTAATGAAGAACCTACCTATGAGGCGAAACAATTCTACGACTTGCTAGAAGCTGCAAATACCACGCTGTATGATGGATGTCAGGAAGGTCATTCACAGTTATCATTAGCTGTGCGGTTCATGAGCCACAAGACAGACCATAATCAGTCTGAAAATTGCATGGATGATTGTGCGCAAACGTTTTCTGAGTATTTACCACAGCCTAATCAGGCCACTGGTTCATATTACGAGACGGAAACGTTGATGCGAAAGCTAGGATTGCCGTATCATACATATGATGTATGTATAGATAACTGTATGCTCTTCTGGAAAGAAGATGAGGAGTTGGAGCATTGTAAATTTTGCGAAAAACCGAGATATAAAGAGAGTCATGGACGAACAAAAATACCGTTCAGCAAGATGTGGTACCTACCAATCGGGGACAGATTGAAGAGGATGTACCAATCCGAGAAGACTGCATCATGGATGAGATGGGATGCTGAGCACGAGTCAGAAGAAGGAGTTATGTGTCATCCATCTGACGGTGCGGAGTGGAAAAATTTCAATGAAATGTATCCGAGTTTTGCAGAGGAAAAGCGAAATGTTTACCTAGGATTGTGTACAGACGGGTTTAATCCATTTGGGATGTCAAAAAACCATTCGTTGTGGCCATGATCATGACACCTTACAACTTACCCCCTGATATGGCGATGAAGAGTGAGTATTTATTTCTCACAATTTTGAACTCTGGTCCAAATCATCCACGTGCGAGTCTAGACATGTTTCTCCAACCACTAATCGAGGAGCTAAAAGATTTATGGATTAACGGAGTTGATGGGTATGATATTTCCTTAAATCAAAATTTAAACCTTAAAGTTGTTCTGCTATGGTTGATTAGCGATTTTCCAGCGTATGGTATGTTGTCCGGATGGACTACACATGGAAAATTATCTTGTCCAATTTGTATGTGTGATACAAATGCTTTTCAGTTGCCGTCTGGTAGGAAGCCTTGTTGGTTCGACTGCCACAGATGTTTTTTGCCTACCGAACATCCTTTGCAGAAGTCAATTTCATAAAAGGAAAAACCGCATTAAACGACTACCCACCAAAATCGTTGAGTGGAGAAGAAGTTTTGCGGTACGTACGGAATGCCAAGGCACCTAAAACTTCTGATTGTGGTGGAAATGGACATAAAACAAAACCGGACGGATATGGAGATTGGCATAACTGGCATAAAGAAATCATTTTTTGGGAGCTACCATATTGGATTCATTTGAATCTACGACATTGTCTTGACTTGATGCATATCGAGAATTTTTTTTCGATAACATCATGTAAACTATTATGAATATTAAAGACAAATCAAAAGATAACATCAAGTCAAGAATAGATGTTGCAAGATATTGCGCTCGAAAAGAATTGCATGGCGATGCTCGGGGGAACGCGCCATTTCCGATTTGGAGATTGACTGCGAAAGCAAAAGATGCGTTACTACATTGGGTGAAGAATGAAGTGAAATTCCCAGATGGCTATGTTGCAGATTTAGCTAGTACAGCAAACATCAATAATGGAAAGTTCTTAGGAATGAACATGACTGTCACGTCTTTATGGAGAGATTACTTCCGTTCGTATTTGCAGAACTTCTCCCTCGTACCGTGCACCAAGCAATATCAGGTACATCTTTATACAATTCATGTTTATGTTTATATTGTTAAACCTTATATAAATAACTAATTAAAAAAATTAATTCATAGGAATTAGAGCATTCTTTCGGGACCTTAGTAGTCGCACATTGGATACAAGCCGCGTCCAACTTCTAAAGTCGAACATTGTGATGATTTTGTGTAATTTTGAAAAAATCTTTCCGCCTTCCTTCTTTGATGTGATGGAGCACCTTCCTATCCACTTGCCTTACAAAGCAGAGCTTGGAGGTCCTGTGTAGTATCGGTGGATGTATCCGTTCGAAAGGTTTTTTAAACATTTGAAAGGAAAAGCGAAGAACAAAAGATATCCGGCGGGATCAATTGTTCCATCGTATATGAATGATGAGATATCTTACTTTTCCCAATACTACTTTGGCTCACATGTTCCTACAACTATCAGAAGAAGGTAAATTGACATGATAATATAGAAATATCTTTGTTATTTAATATATGTATTATGTTTGGTTTTAATGTTAAATAACAAATTTTCCAGGACAAGTCGGTATGACGAAGGTGAAGCACCAAAATATCCAATTGTCGTACCAGATATATTCAGGGCTGTAGGTCGGCCAAGTGGGAAATGTGAAGAATTCTGGTTAGGCGCCGACGATTATCATCGTGCACATTCATATATTCTACGAAATTGTGAATACTTTCGGCCCTATGAGAAGTTAGTCAAACTACATATTACGTAATATACTCTAATTTTATTACTATAGCAATTTATTCAATCTTATGTTTTTTTGAATTAATCACAGACTATTGGAAACGCAAATCCGAGATGAAGACCCTGACCTAACAGATGAGGAGGTGATGGCAAAAAGAGATGCAGATTTCCGTTCATGGATCCGCCAATACGTATGTACACTGTTGAGCTGTAAATTTGCCAATTGTAATTTGTCAGTTCTTAATTAACACATATTTTGTATTTCTAGGTACATTGCACCAAGGATCAACAATATTTTCCTCCTTGGGTTTTTAATATTGTTGAAGGCCCTGAAAATCAAGTTCGAACTTGGCCCATGTATTATACGAGAGGGTATTTGTTTCACACGGAAAGTCACAGAGAGAGGAAAAAAACTATGAATTATGGGGTAGTTGTCCGAGACGAACAATATTCTGACGCAAGTAAAGAAGACGATTTTCATGGAAAAGTGCAAAAGATCATGGGGTTCCAATACCCTGGAATTTTTCAGTTAAGAGTAACACTTTTTTATTGTAAATGGTTCGACCCTACGATCGGAAAAGGCACCCGCAGAAGCAAGAGAGGTATTGTGGATGTGTTGGTTAAAGGCCGATATCAAAACAATATTAATGAACCTTTTAGTTTAGGTATGATTTGTTCATTTATTAAATCTTCTAGATTTATGACATATATGCTTTGAAAATATTTTCATAGTCCTTATCTAAATACTATACTAATGGCAGGGTCTCAAGCCGATCAAGTTTTTTATCTTCCATATCCAGCTACTAAACGTCTTCTGAAACTATGGCTTACAATACTGCAAGTTAATCCGAGGAATCGTGCACAAGGAAAATTTCGTACCAAAGACTTGGTTATTTTGCAACAAACAAGCGATGATACTGTGACGGAAATGGTGGACAAAATTGATGTCCCTACCTTGGTGGAAGGAAACAACCCAATACAAACAATTGATTTTGAAATTGAAGACAATGAACAAGAAGATGAATTTCTCTGTAATTTATCGTCTTCAGAGGAAGATAACGTTGAAGATCGTGATAGTGACCAAGATGATGATGATTTTGAATAATTTGATTGCAATTTATATTTTGATTAATTTATAATGTGTTTTAAAGAATAAATTGCACTTAATAAAATTAATATAATCCATTAATATTCAGCACCAAATATATATATACTAACAGATCTCAACACTTAACAAATAACACAAAGTATCCCAGTGGCAAAGCAATGCCAATGATATTTGACAGGTCATAGGTTTGAACCTCACCATGTACATATATAGAGGTTTACAATTTTGCATTTATTTCATTTACCAATTACAGTTTAATCAAATTAAAAACGAAAAGGAAACATAAATATCACTTTGGCATGGTGGCATTGCACAATACATTCGACAAATAAGACCCGGGTTCGACTTCCTCCGATGGAATGATTTTTTCTTTGTTTATGAAGACAAGAATTTTTACTAAGTGTTCCAGGTTTGTAACGAAGTTGTGACGCGCTTGTGACGCTCCACCTAACTTTGCGACGGAATTATAACGCATTTGTAACTGATCTTTTAGTATTCCAAAGTTATTAACATATTTAAGGTTAATGGATGTATTTCTTGAAGGGAAACTAATAGAAATAATTATATACAGTACAATTAACACTTACACATTTGAAAATTACAAATTTCTTAAATTTTGGACCAAATCCTAATATTTATCCACAAATGTATGTGATTACATATTATAAACCATGAAAATGAAATATTTTTTCCAAAATCAAATTTTTAAGTTCAAATAACTCTTTTTATTAAACAATAACATTACAAATAGATCGAGTGTAGTTTGGTAAGGTGTATGTCATACAATTTAGCCTCAAAAAGTTTAGGGTTTAGGGTATAGAGTTGTGACCACAAAAAATACGTCACAAAGTAGTCAAAAATTTGCGACGACTTTGTAACAAATTTGTGATGCGCCGTCAAAATTTATGAATTTTAAACAAATTTACTTTGTACTTAACAGTCAAATCTATAAAAATTCAAAATTTATGAATTTTAAACTAAACCCTAAAAATTGATCATAAAGTCCATGAAATTGTATAAGTGTGTATAAGAATTAGTGTTTTTTTAAACAAAATTAATTGAAGAGTTTAATGGAAATAGAATTTTTGATAGAAGAAGTATGGCAAATGATGAAGTTAAGATTGGACATCATATTGGCATACAATTTGCCTCACAAGTTTTAGGGTATAGGGTTTTGTGTTGTGACCCATAAATTCGTGACAAAGTCGTTACAGAATTGTGACGCTTTAGTGACGGATATCAAGGTTTGGGTTTAAAAACTGGTTGGGCCACATGCGATGAATTATTGGGCTTTGGGGGCCCATATTTTTTGTGACGGAATTGTCACGGATTTGTGATGCCCATCGAAACAAATACCCAAAACGTGTAACCCTAATTCATTTAACGCGTAACCGAATTTTTTCATTTTCTCTCAACTAAGAGGCGACGAAGAGGCTATCTGCTACGATCTCATCCGATCGACTCCGATCTCTTCCGATCGACTCCGATCTCTTCCGATCTGTTCCTTCATTCTATTCTCTCCGTGTTCTCTTTCTCTCGGTTCGATCTTTCTCTCGGTTCGATCTTTCTCTCGAAGTCCTGAAAAGTCATGCCTCCCAAATCCAAAGCTAAAGCAGGTGGTAAGGCTCCTGCCGTTACCAAGCCTAGTGTCACGGCGAAGGCTTGTGTTGCGGCGAACACAAGAGGCGGTAAATCAACCTCCGGTGGTCGCGGAAAACAAAGCGTTAGAGGTGGTGGTGTTCGTGTTCGAGGAGGTCTATCCAAACTCGGTGGACATGGTGGTGGACCCAAGGATGTACCCGGTACAGCTTCTAACATAAGTTGCGGTGTCCCTTCGACTGGACGCCGTCGTCCTGTTGAAGGTGGAGGAAATCCAAGCGTCCCTGGGCTCACAGGCGTTGGCTCTGGTGGAGGGAGTCCAACCGTAGATGCAGGCCTGATAGACGCTGCATCTGGTGGAGGAATTCCACTAGTCCCTGTCCTCACAGACGCTGCATCTGGTGGAGGAATTCCACTAGTCCCTGGCCTCACAGGTGTTGACTCTGGTGGATCCTCCATCAGGTTTGATAGGTTTAGGACCGGTTCATGAAGTCCAGCCTCGAACTGCTGCAAATTCGTCAAGAGGACAAAATTTTGAAATCAAAGGGACAAGCGCTCAACGTCGAACCGGTTCGGCGTCCTCTGAACGCACCGCTTCCGGTTCTGTTTCCAGAACTAATCTTCCGGCTTAGTATCCTCCAGCGAGACAACAGCCTTCTGATCATCAAATGTAGTCCCTGAACCTGAACGATCTGCCTGTTTCTCGTGTGGAAGTTCCGGTGCACCGCCAAAGAAACCTTCGAGCAGTTGACATGGTCGAAGAAGAACAAGAAGAAGAAGAAGAAGAAGAAGAACAAGAAGAAGAAGACTACTACGCTGAATTTGCCGAGCAGGACCCTCCATCGGAGGAAGAGGACGAGGTTTATGCTCCGTTCGTTGATGCTCAAGTTGTGGATGGCAACCAGAATGAAGCTCCCCAGCAGGATCTACACTATGCCCAGCACCTGGAGTACCTCCTGGGATTGCCAGGTTGTGAAAATTTGCTCCGTTTGTCTCCGATCCCAATCCCAAACATCTAGACGATATGGTAAGATATTTCTCAACTCAATTATTTCAACTATGTGGTTAAGCTATACATATGTTAGATTACTATAGGATGTGTTATGACATGGAGTGTGTGTGTTAGATAGGGTTTAGAGGCTTTTACAATTGATTTAAGTGATATATACATTGCTTTATTATGATTCCTTTTGGTAGACAGTACATTGATTATTTGAAATTGTTATGTTTTCATCATATGTTTTAGGTTTGATAGGGACAACGGTGTGTTGGCTAAGGTGATTTACAACATTATGAGGCGGAAGTTCGATGGACTGTGGTATAACTGGTCCTCTACCCCTGTTGAAGCCCGAGAACTCATGTTCGAAACTTTTGCGGTAATGTTTTAGATAAATGCTTAGTTTCTAATCAATTGCTTACTCATTATATAATACTAACAACTTTATTTAATGTAGGGGAAGTACAACTGGGAAATTGGCATTACTTCACTTATCAGGGACCATTTCTTCGCGATTACATCGAGAAGAATGCGAAGACTTGTTAGCCAGGCTAGAAGCGGCACCGGCAGGCCCACATGGATCAAAGAGACTCTCTGGGATGAAATGCAACTGTTTTGGACAACTCCTGAGGCGCAGGAAAAGAGTGAGACGGCTTCCAACTGCCGCAAATCCACTCGTGGAGATATAGGAATCGCAAAGCATAACTCTGGACAGAAATCCTTCTTGCGACGTCAACAAGAAATGGTGAGTGATATCTTAGTTCCTTTGTCTTTACATTCTTCAAATGTTTAACATAGGTTCCTTTCTTTACAGGAGTTGGAGTTAGGTCGACCTGTCTCATGGGGAGAGGTTTTTCTGCGGACACACACTAACAAAGATGGAACATTTGTCGACTGCAAATCGAAACAAGTTGCAGAGGCTTATGAGAAGGAGCTTGCAGAAGTTGTGTCTGACGCAGAGGCCTCTGCCATTTCAGATCTTTCAACTCAGAGGACCCTATCCATTGACCAAAAGAATGAAATTTTCCTCAAGGTATTTTTCTTTCTCATGCTTAATTATTTTTACCTTCTGTGTATTACAATTTGGTTGCTTGACTAGTGAATTGCTAAGGACTAACATCTACTTGTTTGGCTTCTGCATCAGTGTACAGTCACTGATCACAAGGGAAGTACTTTTGGACTTGGGGAACTGCCTTGGCTGCAAGGGAAAAGAAAGAGGCAAGAGTCCTATGCAATCTCCTCTATGCCTGATCTCTCTGAGATGCAACTCAGCGTCAGCTTGAGGCTCAGGAAGCTGCTAATGCTCGGCGGGATGAGGAACAACGCAGGCGTGATGAAGAGCAACGCATACGTGATGAGGAGCACCGCAAAGGTCAAGAGCAGCTCGCTGAAATGACGAAGCTCCTTACATACTTGAAGAAGTCTGATTCCCGCATTGCAGCTTTAATGGATGACGAACAGGCGATCACCGAAGACCCACCTGCAGCAACTCCCACCACTGCTCCTACACAACCTCCTACTCAACCCTAAGTGCTTATACTCTAAGAACTTGTGAATTTTTTGTATCTATTGTAGTATTTTCTTCATCTGCTTCTATAACTTAAACTTATTTCAGTTTTATTAATGTTTTCACAACTGCTTTCAATGTTTATGTTTTGTATAAAGCAAAACTAAATACTAATTAGACCATAATTTGTTATTTATGAAAAGTAACAAAGTTCTTAACTGTTATATTTTCGTCACAGAATTACAACGAATTTGCAACGGTTTTGCTACATAAATACGAAATTAGAACCATTTTTCGTAGTAGATTCTTCACTAATTTGCGACGACTTTGCTACACCACATGGAGTCACACTTTTACGACACTTAAAATTCGTCGCAACTCAGTCGCAAAGTTACGACGAAATAAACAGTCACAGTTCCGTCGCTAATTTACGACTACTAAACTTCGTTACATATTCGTCACAAATTTGCGACGCAACAATTCGTCGCAACTCAGTCGCAAAGTTACCACGAAATAAATAGTCAAGTTCCGTCGCTAATTTGCGACTACCAAACTTCATTACAGATACGTTACAAATTTACGACGGTATACAAGTGAAACGACCCGACCCGTTTTTGTTTTTTAAAACAATAAACCCTTGGTCTCGGACTAGCATTCCCATAAATGCTATCCTCAACAACCAAGCAAACCATACAATAACAGCGGATAACTTAAACAATTAAACCAAGCAATCAATTCCATTAAAAATAGCTAAACCGGTTCAACAACAAATTCCAATCAAAAGGTTCCACACAACCATCAACCTAATAGCCGTTCTAAAACGATAAAAGCAACAACACAAAGCACGAAACCCGAGACCCTAGATCATCTCCCTCTTCTTAGCCATGATTCCACGATCACAATTTGCCTTTACCTGCATCACATGGAAAAAAGAGATGCGTGAGTATTATCACAAATACCCAGTGAGACGGTCCTCCCATCTACGACTGCGCACTTAGACGCGATGGATCCGCTCAGGCAAACATACAGCAACCAGCACACAGTCACAAGAACACGGCTCAACTACAGCCCAACAGGCGACCTGTCGATCGACACCCATGTGCATACTTGTCGATCGACAGCTCCAGGAGACCCTGTCGATCGACACAACCTCTAGGTGTCGATCGACAGATCCTCAACCACCTGTCGATTGACACAACCTCTAGGTGTCGATCGACAGCTCTCGTGTTGTCCTGTCGATCGACACACCCAAGTGCTGTCGATCGACAGACCGTCGTAGATTCATGGGAAATCGATCATTATCCTCTCGGATCGATTTTCTCCTCTGTGATGACACGAAACCTGCTCGAAAATCACAATCCACACAATCAAAACACAAATTACAGTCTCAAACAATCCACACAAGATTCAATCAATCAATTCATAACCTACCACCACACAACCCTAACGAATCCACCGGCCTAGAAGCCATGGTCACGCACTCACCTTAGATTTTCGAATAAAATCTGGTAGTATTGAGGTTAGACACAAAATCCACGACAATCCCCACGAATTCCTCTCCAAAACGATCAAGAACGAAACCCTAATCCACAAATGTATCAGGAACAAGAGAAACTCCTCTCAAAACTCTTTGCTGCTGATTTTGGGACTTTGGTTCGCTCAAATTCGGCCAAAAAGCCTTAAATACGAAGCCCTAGGGTTTCCCCAAACCGGCCCGGTCCAATTGAACGACTTAAATCGAACCAGAAAACCAACCAATTCGGGCACCTGTCGATCGACAGCCCTTAACAAGCCTGTCGATCCACAGCCCTTAAGGACCCTGTCAATCGACAGCCCCTCCATTTTCTTTAACATAAATGGTTCACGGGCATCACAATTCTCCCCCACTAAAACTGGATTCGTCCTCGAATCCGCAAACACTACCCACCAAGCTATCCTTGGCCAACCCGCCAGTTACGCCGGAGGCTACATCTCCCAGACCCTCTCGAGGCTCACATCCGTCCTATGCACATAGACCTGTCTCAGACATTGATTGCCCATAGATCATAACTCATAACCACCATCTAGCTCTCGGGATCGTCACCCCTCAGTCCGCGCAGTACTGACGGTGTTTGATACTCAACCATCTCCACACCTCAACCCATCAAGACACACAGTCTATCAAGCTCTCGGTATGCAAAGATCTGCCAGAGGTCGCAACCTCCCCAAACTATCCTCATACCCTCACGCTCTCAGTCCTCGCAGTCCTGACGAACTATCGGTATGCAGGGAACCCACTGTCCCCCGGAGAGACGCATCTCCCAAGATCTGGGAGAGACTCATCTCCAAGAAAGAACCAATGTCTATCTCTGAGCTATGCAATCAATTCCTAACGTCTATAATGCACCTCTGACCGGAACTACCTCATAAGGTCTCACATGATATTCCCCTCCCGGAATACCATCACAATCGTGATCATCACAGATCACCCGGACCATCCCTCACCTTGGATGTCCCTGCAGAGTCTCCCCGGAACTAGACAGTTCTAACCACCGTAAACTTCTATTCCGAGACTCTCACCCACTCACACACACAAACGGCTAGAGTTCCCCCACCGAAACTGGAAAGTCCTATCCGCAATAAAACTTCCATTTCGGGGTTCTCTAACCACAAACACATGACTCTCAAAAGTCAAAACATAAGAAAAACACTTTCTTATTCAACTGGAAAATGTCATAATCATTACAACTTAATGAAAATACAAAATCCACAACCAAAAACCTCACCACACACGGTGATCACAGCACAAAACTGAGACTGAAACCCACAAAGAAAAACGAATTCACTCTTCGGCTTGCTTCTCGAACCACTTCTTGAACTTCGTTTTCATCTTTGCCTCTGGTTCCCAAGTCTCCTCCTGAATACCATCATAGTCCCACAAGACTCTCAACAACGGCACTCTCTTCCGGCGCAGAACCTTGATACTTCTCTGAAGAATCCTAACCAGCCTCATCCCAACAGTCAGATTAGGCTGAAGATCTGCAGGAATCGTCACTGCTACCTCCTCAGAAGCATGCAAGCATCTCTTGAGTTTCGAAACATGAAACACATCATGGAATTTCTCCATAATCGGAGGCAGCTCCAACCGATAAGCAACTGGTCCTACTCGTTCCACAACCCGGAACGGACCCATGTACCTCGTACTCAGCTTATCCTCAGATATGGACCTGTTCAGACCCCGCATCATAGCCATCTTGAGATACACTCGATCTCCGACCGCAAACTCCAACTCTTTCCTTCTCCTATCGGCATAACTCTTCTGCCGATCCTGAGCCTCTTTCATGTTCAGCTTCACAACACGGATCTTCTCCGTCGTCTCCTGAACAAAATCAGCCCCAAAGATACTCCTCTCCCCCACTTGGGTAAAACACAGCGGAGTACGACATGGCCTCCCATACAACGCCTCAAAAGGAGCCATTCCGATACTCGCCTGAAAACTGTTGTTATATGCGAACTCCACCAAACTCAAGTGATCTGCCCAATGACCACCGCAATCTAGCACGCACATCCTTAACAGATCTTCCAGTCTCTGAATCGTCCTTTCGGACTGCCCATCCGTCTGCGGATGATTAGCTGTACTCATGTGCACCTTAGTGCCCATCTCAGCCTGAAAAGCTCTCCAGAATACTGAAGCAAACCTCGGATCTCTATCCGACACAATACTTGCTCGCACTCCATGCAACCTCACAATCTCCATCACATACTTCTTAGCCAAGACCTCAGCTCCATCTGTCTTCTTAATGGCCAGAAAATGTGCTGACTTAGTCAGTCGATCCACAATCACCCAAATCGCATCATAGGTCCGAGAAACCGGAAACCCTACTACGAAATCTATAGTGATCATGTCCCACTTCCACTCTGGAATGGGTGGACTCTGCAATAAACCACTAGGAACTTAATGCTCAGCCTTCACCAACTGACACACATTGCAAGCTGCAACCCAATCTGCCACATCTCTCTTCATCCCAACCCAATGATAATACCGTTTCAGATCCCGATACAACTTAGTCGCTCCCGGATGAATCAAAAACTTACTCGCGTGAGCTTCTCTTAGAATTTTCTGCCTCAAGTCCTCATCCTTAGGAACACAGACTCGTCCATGCACCAAGATAGTCCGATTGGCAGAAACCTGATATTCGGAACCAGCAGCTTTAGAGAGATCAATCAACACCTGATCCTTCTCTTGAGCTACTCGGATCCTGCTCAAAAGATCCGCCTGATCCGCCGCCGCTAAACCCAACGGTTCCTCTGAAGTGACACACAACCTCAAAGTACTAAGCACGCTAACCAGATTCTCCACATCCCGCTCCTGAGATGAATCATACCTTCTTCGACTAAGAGCATCAGCCACAGTGTTAGCCTTACCAGGATGGTAGACAATGTCCAGGTCGTAATCAGCCAACAACTCCGACCATCGCCTCTGTCGTACATTTAAATTCTGCTGAGTAAAAATGTACTTCAGATTATGATGATCAGTGAACACCTGAACTCTACCACCATACAAGTAAGACCTCCAGATTTTTAACGCGAAGATCACTGCCGCCAGCTCCAAGTCATGAAAAGGATAATTGCCCTCATGCTTCCTCAACTGCATCGAAGCATAAGCAATTACCTTACCCTGCTGCATCAGCACACAACCGAACCCAACTTCCAAAGCATCTGTGTACACCACATAAGGCTCACCCGGTTCAGGCAATGCCAACACTGGTGTACTAGTCAACATCGTCTTCAGCTTCGCGAAACTCAGCTCACAATCAGCCGACCACACGAAAGGAACATCCTTCCCCGTCAGCTTCGTCATAGACTGAGCCATACTCGCAAAACCTTTGTCGAATCTCCGATAATAGCCTGCTAACCCAAGAAAACTCCTGATCTCAGTTGCATTCCTCGGTCTAGGCCAATCTCGGATAGACTGAATCTTCGCCAGATCCACAGAAACTCCTTCTACAGAAACGATGTGACCCAAAAATCCCCTCTCTCTCTGCCAGAAACTGCACTTACTCAACTTCGCAAACAGCTTTTGTTCCCGCAACTTCTCCAGAACTCTCCTCAAATGAACCTCATGTTCCTCCAGACTCTTCGAATACACCAGAATATCATCGATGAAGATGATTACGAACTCATCCAGATACACCTGGAAAAACTCCGTTCATCAACCTCATAAATGCCGCCGGTGCATTCGTCAACCCGAATGGCATCACTACAAACTCAAAATGCCCATACCGAGTCCTGAAAGCCGTCTTCCGAACATTTGCCTCATCGATCGGAATCTGATGGTAACCGGATGCCAAGTCAATCTTGGAGAACCAAGTAGCCCCTCTCAACTGATCCAACAACTCATCAATTCGCAGAAGAGGATACTTGTTCTTCACAGTGACTCGGTTAAGCCCTCGATAATCGATGCACAACCGGAAACTACCATCTTTCTTCTTCACAAACAACACCGGTGCTCCCCACGGTGAAGTACTCGGTCTAATAAAACCCTTCTCCAATAAATCCTCCAGCTGCTTCTTCAGTTCTGCCAACTCTGCTGGAGCCATTTGATAAGATGCCTTAGACAACGGCGTCGTCCCGGGCTCTAAATCAATCGTGAAAGGATCAGACCGAGACGGCGGTAGTCCCTGCAACGACTGAAAGACATCCTCGAAATCCTGAGCGACCCGAATATCTCTCACAGCAACCCCACCCACAGCCTCCGGCATTACAATCGTGGCCAGGTAAGCCTCGCAACCCCTCTCAATCATCGCCTCTGCCTGGACAAGTGAGATTACGAGACTACCTGAAGTCGGTCTCACTCCCTGATAAACCAACTTACCACCTTCACGTTCAAATACCACTCGACCCCGGTGACAATCCAGATGGACTCTGTACCGATTCAACCAATCCATACCAAGGATAACATCGTACAGCTCCACCAGACTAATCACCAAGTCAGCTGGCATCAACTCACCCGCTTCCAGAATATCCACCTCCTTCGCCTGGCCATGCGTAGCTAGAAGTTCTCCTCGAGCAACCATAACCGGTCCAGTCCGCTCACCAGCGTCACTCCGGATACCACTTCTGTCAGCATGATCCGGAGTAATGAAGCAATTTAATGCTCCTGAATCAAACAACACGTGGGACTCACACCCACCTACAAACAAGGTCCCTACACAATTCCCAAGTGCTAAACAACCTAACTGTCTATCACAGGCAAACACTCTAAAACAAGCACCAAGAATTCTACACTCCTGAATTTACAAAGTCTGAATTAGAAAGTTACCTGTGATCGGCCTCGAGCTCGGCTCTCCCGGCGCTGCAATAGCCGGCCTGATGTGCCCCGACTTTCCACACTGATAGCACGTTCGAGCCGCTCGAACCTCACTCTGTGTCGGGCAACTCGCCCTCTTGTGGTCTAGACTACCACAAACGTAACAGCCTCGGCCACTCTGACCCGATCCCGAAGCGCCTTCCCACTTCCTCTTCTGTCCTTGCGCAGGCTGGCCGCCTTTGCCAGGACCCGCCTGCTGCACCTACTGCTGATGAGGTCTCCGAGGCTGAACAGCTGGAACTACAATCGCAGCCTGCTCCCTCAGATCCTCCTCGATCTGTGCAGCCACCTCTACCAGCTCTACTCTACACCCGAACCTGATGCCTCTGCACCGAGTCCGTAAATCTGGTCGAAGTCCTTGCAAGAACCTCCGAACCTGAGCCTGCTCATCCTCCAAGCTCCTACCCGCATAACCCAGGAGTCTGTTAAACTCCATGTCATACTCATGCACAGACCTCGCGCCCTGAGTCAAGTCCAAGAACCTCGCCTCCAAACGATCCAACGCCTCCTGAGGAAAGAACTTGGAGTTGAACTCCGTCACAAAGTCCGACCACGACATCGCAGTCCTAGCCCACCTAGCTGCAACACTCCTCCACCAGAGATGTGCATCCCCGTCTAAATAATGAACCGACAAGTCAACCTTGTATCCCTCGGGACACCTAATCGGGCGAAAATTCTGCTCCAACCTCATCTGCCACTCATCAGCCTCCTTAGGCTTCACACCTCCCGCAAAAGAACCCGTACCGATCCTCTGCATCTGCTCCATCATACGGATATATGACGGAAACTCATCAGCAACCGCAGCCCTCGGCTGCACCTCTGCCACTCGTGGCAACACTGGAGCCTGCACTAGCACCGCACCCGGTAACCGCTCCAGAATAGTAAATCGAGAATCCTCGACTGAGGAAAGCTATTTGACCCGGACCTTTTCTAAAAAAGTCGAGGCATTTTCTGACTTTGACGCCATACCAACTCACTTCTTAGCAGCTTGGTGGGGTAGGTCTACTAAGCCTAAGCCACTAAGGAAGATTCCTAAGAGTGAAATTCATCGATAGCCAAAATAACTATCTTAGCAGATCAGCCAGCCGATCATCTCCAGCCTGGAATAACCCTGCGGCCGCAACCGCACCCCCAGCAGCGCCAACCCCACCAGCACCACCAGCCTCAACGGGACCCAAACCAGCCCCTACAGGACCCACACCGGCCCCAACAGGACCCAAACCGGCCCCCACGCTGGCAGTCACACTAGCAGTCTGACCATCATGCACCGACTGCTGACCTGCCGCAGGCCCATGCGCGGAACTCTGAGCCTCACTCACGACTGGCTCCTCAACAAGTCCACGACCCCGACCTCGGCCCCCACGCCCATGTCCTCTAGCTGTCCTAGCCATCTCACTGCACTCACAAGCAGGTAAGCTAAGCACTAGAAAGACCCAAACACAACAATCAACACTTACCGTGGAATCTCTTTGAAGGCTCGAAGGAAGATGATCTAGAACCCCCAAACTCACAGAATTGAAATTCACCAAATTCAATCCTAGCAGTTCTAGCCCGTCCTAAAACCGTAAGGGCTCTAATACCAAACTGAAATGACCCGACCCGTTTTTTTTTTTTTAAAACAATAAACCCTTTGTCTCGGACTAGCATTCCCATAAATGTTATCCTCAACAACCAAGCAAACCATACAATAACAGCGGATAACTTAAACAATTAAACCAAGCAATCAATTCCATTAAAAATAGCTAAACCGGTTCAACAACAAATTCCAATCAAAAGGTTCCACACAACCAGCAACCTAACAGCCGTTCTAAAACGATAAAAGCAACAACACAAAGAACGAAACCCGAGACCCTAGATCATCTCCCTCTTCTTAGCCATGATTCCACGATCACAATTTGCCTTTACCTGCATCACATGGAAAAAGAGATGCGTGAGTATTATCACAAATACCCAGTGAGACGGTCCTCCCATCTATGACTGCGCACTCAGACGCGATGGATCCGCTCAGGCAAACATACAGCAATCAGCACACAATCACAAGAACACGGCTCAACCACAGCCCAACAGGCGGCCTGTCGATCGACACTACCATTAGGTGTCGATCGACACCCCTGTGCATACCTGTCGATCGACACACCCACGGTGTATGTCGATCGACAGCTCCAGAAGACCCTGTCGATCGACACAACCTCTAGGTGTCCATCGACAGCTCTCATGTTGTCCTGTCGATCGACACACCCAAGTGCTGTCGATCGACAGGCCGTCGCAGATTCATGGGAAATCGATCATTATCCTCTCGGATCGGTTTCCTCCTCTGTGATGACACGAAACCTGCACGAAAATCACAATCCACACAATCCAAACACAAATCACAGTCTCAAACAATCCACACAAGATTCAATCAATCAATTCATAACCTACCACCACACAACCCTAACGAATCCACCGGCCTAGAAGCCATGGTAACGCACTCACCTTAGATTTTCGAATAAAATCTGATAGTATTGAGGTTAGACACAAAATCCACGACAATCCCCACGAATTCCTCTCCAAAACGATCAAGAACGAAACCTTAATCCACAAAAGTATCAGGAACAAGAGAAACTCTTCTCAAAACTCTTTGCTGCTGATTTTGGGACTTTGGTTCGCTCAAATGCGGCAAAAAAGCCTTAAATACGAAGCCCTAAGGTTTCCCCAAACCGGGCCGATCCAATTGAACGACTTAAATCGAACCAGAAAACCAACCAATTCGGGCACCTATCGATCGACAGCCCTTAAGGACCCTGTCGATCGACAGAGCTTAACAAGCCTGTCGATCGACAGCCCTTAAGGACCCTGTCGATCGATAGCCCCTCCATTTTCTTTAACATAAATGGTTCACGGGCGTCACAACAAGCATTACATATTCGTCACAAATTTGCGACGCAAAAAACTTTGTCATATTGTCGTCACAAAAGTGTGACGCTTTTGCGACGCTTATAATTTGCGACGATACTTTTGTGACTACTTAATTTCGTCGCACAGTCGTCCCAAATTCGAGTTTTGCGACAGATTTGGGACGCTTTTGGGCGTAGCAAATCCTGTGTTTTCTTGTAATGAACTCAAACCACGGCTATAGAATCTTTCCACTGTCGTGGATCCGATTCCCTATGTCTTATTCCCTAATAGACTCAGCTGTCGCATGGTTATTAAAAGTTTTAAACTTGCAGTCTAGATCAAGGTTCAATTGTTCACTAAAGTCCTTGACTAATTGGTATGATTGTTAAGACGCCTAGCTCATCAAATACTAGTTCATGAGGTATTAAGAACACTTCCGTGGATACACCAACCTAAGATCAATAGCATGGTTAGTTACTTTAGCCAAGGCTTTGCGCACAAATAAAGATAAAGAACCTATATGATTAACCCTAGAAAGTTCAAAAATCTATTATGCATTAACATGGAATCCTTGAATGCCTAAAACCTAACAAGCAAACTACTCAAACATGGTTGAGGGGACAGCGCAGCAAGAGTAAGAAGCTAGAAACATCATGAATTGAAAGAGTAAAGGATAGGAAATCTTCTCTATGTTGAAGAACAAGGGAGATCTCCTTTTCGAAGCTCTTAGAATCCAAATCAATGAAGAACAAAAGTAAAACGTGATTATTGCTTATGGTGGTGTTATGTGGCTGCCCTAGGGTGTGGCTTTGTGGATCTTACAACTTACAAAGGCTAAAAGCAAGTATATATAGGTGTAGGGTCTTCTAGGGTTAAGTTCTATGGACAAAAACGTCAAAACACTCAGAACTGCTATATATTGGGCCTTGGCGCGATCGTGGGTCTTGGGTCGGTATGAGAATCTTTTGGCCTCTTCCTGGATCGTGCTCAAGTGTTTTGGGAGTCCCGGTACCGATCATTGTGGGGGCGTGAACCTGCACAGTTAGATTTGTCAAGGGTTGTTGAAGAGGCGGAGATCTCTAGTAAGCGGAGTCACTTGGAACACAACAGATTATAAACAAAGTTCTCAGAAAACACTTAGCACAAGACAGATGTATAAAAAGAGTTCTCGTTATTGCTGTTATGGCTTAAGCGTTATTACAAAAGAGTTTCTCTGCTTAAAGTTGTGATCCTTTTTCTGGATGAATACAATGAACTATATATAGTCTTCCTATGTAACCTAGGTCAACTAATAGAATGGGCCAGGCCCGTTAAGCAATATATTAAATTTAGGCCCATATTCTTATTAAGCCCATTTTACATATGAGTTTAATGTCATTTTGGGCCTAGATTTCAACTGGGCCTTTGTAGGCTCGCTTCGATTCTGCCGCTTTGAAGTTGAATTGATCTTATCGTTATATCGATCTCATACCCCTACAGTTAGCCCCCCAGCTTGGTAGTATCGAGTGATGATGATGCCAAGGTAGTCGCTGCTGAGGACTGAGATTGATATGACGGATTGCGCATTTGCTAGGAATGAATGTTTTGTCACCACACTTGAGAAGTTTTAGTTATTCTATGTCGAGGTAATGTCTCCGCGTTTTCTTGGACTTTTGTGTGTGTTATTGTTTTCTTTCTTTTCACTTAATGGACTCTGATGGAGTTGATGGCTCTCTTTGGTTAATAGGCTCGAGGCCTGCTAAGAAGTTCTTTTGGAACTTTTCCAAAACACATGTTTAGTTTTTAGAACTTTTCTCAAACACATGTTTAGTTTTTGGAACTTTTCCTGAACACCTGTTTGATTTTGGGAAATCCTCCGGGTATAAATAAACTGCTTTCTCCCATTGATTTTCACCAATTCACATATCTTTCCCGAAGCAAAAGGTAAAAATTCTGCTCTCTTTTCTTTTTTGCGTTTCTTTATTATTTACTTTTCTGGTAGCTTGTTTTGTCTCGTAGCTTGTTTTGTCTTTTTCTCCATTTCGTCTTTTTGCGGCTCTTCTTCTTCGTTCAAGATCTTCATCTTCTTCGTTCAACAATCTTCATCTTCGTCTCCGTTCGTTGCTAACCCATGGCGCAGCCGTCTTCGTTCATCAATGTGTTTGCTTGTGGATCGGATCAGAGAGAGAGATCGAGGAAGAGAAATGGTCGGATCTCGTTCCGGTTCGAGAGATCGTGGTTTGTTTGATCGATGCGGTGGTTTATGCGGTGGTTCGAGCTTGTGGTGGTGAAGAGAGTGGACCGGCGATGGTTTGTGCGGCGGAGAAGATTGATCGGAGGGGTAAACCAACGGATCCGAGCTGAACCGAGTCAACTTGGTCAACTCGGTCGAACCGAGTCAACTCGGTCAACTCGGTTTTGACCGGTTTGCTCCGGTTTGACCGGTCTGCTCCGGTTTGACCGGTCTGCTCCGGTTTGACCGGTCTGATCCGGTTTGACTGGTCTGATCTGGTTTGACTAGTTTGACCATGTTTGACTAGTTTGACCAGGTTTGAGTGGCGGAGTTGACTAGGACTGAATTTTACCACGAGTTTGACTAAGTCTTGAATTCTCATCGCAGCGGAAAAAGTGAACCAAAGTGAATGTCTTCTAACTCCGCGGATTTGTGGCTCGAATGCAAGCAAGACGAGGATGGTTCAAAAACTGTTTCAGACGTGGACGATTTTGGAGAGATGACTGCTGACCCTTCGCATAGAGAATGATTCTTTCTTCAGAGTTAGTTCGACGAGACCGGCTTCTTGCAGTACTTTGGTTGTAGCAGATGAGGTGTTGTTGGAGAAAAGACCGTGGTGGTGAAGAAGACTCAGAGAGCTTTGCTTCGTTGTACATGGTGATGCGCTGAATCTCAATCAATTGTGAAGCACAAACGAGGATATCTTCTATGGTGAGGTGAGATACAGTTTCGAGGCTGGTGACTCCATGATGAGGCGAAACTTTGGAGAAGAGATCGTGATACAACAGCATGAATGAGGTCGTTTTACTGAAGCCTTATCACGATCGAGTGAAGTCGTGCATGCGCGAGTGAAGTTCTCTTAGGGAAGTCTTGTCATGATCGAGTGAAGCCTTGTCAGGATCGAGCGATGCCTTGCATGTGTGAGCAAAGTCATTTTGGTGAGATGGGGTCTCAAAGTTTGACTTGGTGAGATTGATTTGATGCTTGATTGAAGTAAAGCTTGACCACCAATGTGGTAGAGAATGACTCTTTGGATTCTTGGTTATGTCTTAACCCGACGTTGATGTGTTGGAGACGACGTGTGTCTTGTGTTTTACTCAAGAGGTGTTGCGACCAGATTGTCTTTACTGAGTTCTCACATATTGTGGCAAGCTGCTAATGGCAAGCTTGCTTGAACTATGTTCTTACTTTAGAGTTTAACAATGGCCGTCCTAGTTTGCGAGACTATTGTTGCTGATTGTTTCGCTCCTAAAGATGAATATGTTATGTCGTTGCGACCAGCGATGCGTTAGCTGCGTTCGCTGATGATCCTCTTCGCTTCCGGGCGAGTCCATGTTGTCAAGAGTGATCATTGTATGTTGGTTGAGACCAGTGCTGAGTTAACTGGATTTTTTGATGATCTTCTCTGTTTACGGGCGAGTTCGCATTAACACGCCCGCTCCAAGAGTGAACATGTTATGTTGTTTAAGACCAGTGTTGAGTTAACTAGGTTTTCTAATGATCATCTTGGTTTACGGATAAGTCTTTATCGACATGTCCGCTCCAATAATGACCATGTTATCGCGTAATGACCAACGATTAAGCGTAGTTGGGTTTTTTTAGTGAACGTTTCGGTTTACGGCTTTGTATTCAATAACGCAGCCGCTCCTATAATGAACACTTTGTGATGGTACCGGTGTTGTGGTTAACTGGGTTTAGAATGATCATTTCGGATGACGCAGGCATTACTCTTTGAACACCTCCGCTCGATAATGATCATTCATTTATTTATATAGCGCGTTGTTTACCGCAGTGGGTGTAATAGTCAGATTTGATTTCGTCACTGTGGCCAGCAGTGACGTCAAGTCTTTTTTGCTTTTGTTTTTTTTTTTTGTACTTGACTAATCCGTGAAGGATGGAAGAAAAATGTGAACAAATCTTTGATCTTAATTAATCGTAGAATTTGTTACAAAAAATGGGAGTATATGAGTATACGTACCCACTCCCCCCCTTTTTACGGAGGAGGGCAACCGAACTCATCAGAAGATGAGCTGCGTACGTACCCTTTACAGGGATCAGGTCACCCCGTAGTCGTTGAAGCATTGACTCCCCTCATGTTTGAAGAGGAGGGCAACTGAACCCATCCAAAGATGAGCTGCCTACGTACCCTTTGCAGGGATCAAGTCGCCACGTAGTTCATTCAAGTATTGACTCCCCTCCTGTTTGAAGAGGAGGGCAACTGAACCCATCCGAAGATGACCTGCACAGTTTGATTTGTCAAGGGTTGTTGAAGAGGCGAAGATCTCTAGTAAGTAGAGTCACCTGGAACACAACAGATTATAAACAAAGTTCTCAGAAAACACTTAGCACAAGACAGATGTATAAAAAGAGTTCTCTTTATTGCTGTTATGGCTTAAGCGTTATTACAAGAGAGTTTCTCTGCTTAAAGTTGTAATCCCTTTTCTGGATGAATACAATGAACTATATATAGTCTTCCTAGGTAACCTAGGTTAACTAATAGAATGGGCCAGGCCCGTTAAGCAATATATTAAATTTAGGCCCATATTCTTATTAAGCCCATTTTACATATGAGTTTAATGTCATTTTGGGCCTAGATTTCAACTGGGCCTTTGTAGGCTCGCTTCGATTCTGCCGCTTTGAAGTTGAATTGATCTTATCGTTATATCGATCTCATAGGGGTGAAATCCGACCCCTACAATCATGTTACCGGGTCGGTATCGGGCAACTTCATCTTCTGGGAAGTTTGACATGTCTTCAATATCTCGGGTATAACTCTCTCTACACAATTCCAAATGAGTCAACCTCCATTGGAAAGCTGACTCAAAGGGCTATCTTCACTTGAAGTTTCATCCAATTCATAATTCATGCGATCCTTTGTTCATTGCTAAACTTCTTGCGTATGTTATCTGTCCAACTTAATAGAATGTGTAAACTTGAGAATTCCTTGGCTCCAATGGGTTCTTTCGCTCTCTTGAGTTGATGTAGCTTGGGTTATACCTCATTATGCTCCTTTTGATCCTTTTTTTTATTGATTTCCCTAATAAAGACTCTAAAACTACAAATACGAGAAAACTACCTTTATAGGTGTAAAACCTTATTAGAATGCTTAGAAAGCATATGAAAATAGATAGTAAAAGTGATAAAATAAGAGGTCTATCAACTCCCCCAGCAAACAAAAGGTCAAGACTAGAAAAGAGTTTGAAAACACGGGAACTCATCAAACGATTGGGTTCAGTTGATTATTGAGGAATATGTAGTGATCATCGAGCGGTTGGTAATGATCATTAAAGGATCATCATGTAATCATCAAGCAATTTGTATTAATTATCAAGCAATTCAGGTTATTATTGACGAATATGTAGTTATCATTGAACCATTTGTATTGATTATCAAGCGATTTATTTGATTATTGAAGAATATGTAGTGATCATCGAGCGGTTGGTATTGATCATTAAAGGATCATCATGTAATCATCGAACGATTTGTATTGATTATCAAGCAATTCAGGTTATTATTAAGGAATATGTAGTGATCATCGAACCATTTGTATTGATTATCAAGCGATTCAGTTGATTATTGAGGAATATGTAGTGATCATCGAGCAAAGTCTTCCAATAATTAGAAGACGACTCAAATAGATTTAAATATATTTTCAACCGAGATAACGCCTAGAGTTTTATCGGTGGGAGGCCAATCGGCGACCCATGTCACACTGCCTTCACGAAGTTTGGATGAGGGAGACAATGAGATAGCAGCCATGAAGGAGACCATCCGTTTGATGAACTCAAGGATGCATCGCATAGTAAGCTTGGCTTCCGAGCTCGATAAAGTCCTTGAGGGAACGAATCAGACCCCCTTCACCACCCGGACTGTAAACACTCCGGTCAAACCCAACGCTAAGATTCGGATCGCGCTCTATGAAGGAAAGACCGATCCAACTCAGCATCTCACGGCGTATAACATCGCTATGGGCCGAGCTCACTTCCCTCCCGAGGAAAAAGAGGGTGTGGCAAATGATGCCGCAATCGACGCGCTTCATAAAGCGTTTCTCCTGAAAAGTCCGTTATGAAACGAACTGACCGTTAACCGACCTGCTACCTTAGAATATATCTTGCACAAAGCATCGAGCTTTATGGAGTTAGAAGGGGATGAGCTGGAGGTCAAAGAAGGTGACAAAGCAAGCCGTGGAAGGAAGGGACAGAGTTTCCAAATCAGCGAGGACGCTGAGGAACCCGCGTAGAAGCATTGGCCTAGAAGTAACCGACCCGTGGAGGAAAGTAACGGCCGGAGGTTGTGTGACTTTCACCAAACATCATGACATTCGACATCCCAATGTCGTCACCTCTAAGAAGATGGCTGGCGAAAGAAACAAGTCAGACGAAGAAAACACGTCTCGCAGAGTCGACCATGAGAAAGAACCCTCCGTCGAAGCTACTGCTACCAACGTTGCTGCTCAAGGCGACATAACCGAGGTCAAGAAGATGCTAGAGACCTTTCTCACAGAACAGAAGAAGCAAGCCAAGATCAATGAGGCGACTTCATAAGAGCTGAAAGCTCTTTTTCGAAGAAAACGCGGAAGACCCAACGCAACAGGATGGCGAGCGTCGACCCTCAACGCCTCGACTTCTCAGTGCCTCGGACCGCTCGGAGAAATCCAGACAACCTAACCAGACAAGTCTCCCAAACGCGTCGTTGATATCTCAGACGAAAATCAACTAGCTCCCCAGAAGCATGCACGAGCAGAAGGTGCAGATGGTACCCGACAAGAACCACGTGCTCCTGACACTCAAAGCGCGTCAGTCTCTTCTAAGACAGAGGTTGTGAAGGACGCCTCAGTGAAACGACCCGACCCGTTTTTTTTTTTTTTTAACCATAAACCCCTGGTCTCGGACTAGCATTCCCATAAATGCTATCCTCAACAACCAAGCAAAACACGCTTATCACACAAGAGCGGATAACCAAAAAATTAAACCAACCAAACCAATTCCATTAAATCCTAAACCGGTTAAACAACACAACCAAACATTCCACAATATCAATTCCCCAATCCAGCATCATAAACAGCCGTTCTAAAACGATAAATGAAAACAACACGAAAACAAGACCCCAGATCATCTCCCTCTTCGTAGCCGTGATTCCACGATCACAAATTGTCTTTACCTGCATCACATGGAAGAAAGAGATGCGTGAGTATTATCATAAATACGCAGTGAGACGGTCATCCCATCAACGACTGCGCACTCAACCACAACCACTCAGACAGGCTGTCGATCGACACTACCACTAGGTGTCGATCGACACCCTCTGTGCATGCTTGTCGATCGACACAACCTCTAGGTGTCGATCGACAACATGTGAACTGGCAGTCGTTCGACACACCTTACGTGTGTCGTTCGACAGCATTGATGCTGGTCTGCCATTCAACACACCTTGTGTGTGTCGTTCGATAGGTCCTGCGCAGAATCCTGGGAAATCGATCGTAATCCTCTCGGATCGATTCCTCCTCTGCGTCAACACGAAAATCTGCACAAAAACAATAATCACCACACACAACCAATAAACACAGCCACATGCATTCAACCCAAGCTCAATCAACTCGTTTCAAACTTATCACCAAACAACTCTAACGATCCATCGGCCCAGAAGCCATGGTCACACACTCACCTTGAATTTGTCGGATAGAAACTGATGGAATTGAGTCTAGAAATGAAAATCCACGACAACCACCATGAATTCTACTCCAAAACACTCAAGAACGAAACCCTAATCCACAAAACTCTCAGGAACAAGAGAAACTCCTCTCAACTATTTTTCCTCTGATTTTGGACTGTTATTTCGCTCAGAATGCGGCCAAAAAGCTTTATATACGAACCCTAGTTTTCCCCCAAACCGGCCTGGTCCAACCGAAAGATTAAAATCGAACCAGAAAACTGACCACTTAAAGGCCCTGTCGATCGACACGCACCACGTGTGTCGAACGACAGCCCTTAAGAGCCTTGTCGATCGACATACACCACGTGTGTCGATCGACAGCCCCTCCATTTCCCTCAAAAAAATGGTTCACGGGTGTCACACTCAGAGTACACCAACTACTCCAACAAAGAGCAGAACAGGAAGGAGCAAGAACGAAGAGCGCTTAAACGATCCTACACTACACAACTGGATGAGATGCAGGCTCAGATGGAGCGGGTAGCCTCTGACCTATAGCGTACCCAGTCACAAATACACCATGGAACTGGGAGGGCTCCTGCCATCGCACATGTTCTGGAAAAGGCAAGGAACATGCCTTTCGACGAACGGATCGCGAGGACTAAAATCTCCGATCCCGGAAGACTCAAATTACCGAATTATGAAGGAACTAGAGACCCTTCAGACCATCTAAGGGAGTTCGAAGTGGCCTTGGGGAGAGAAAGCGTCAAGGAAGCCGAGAAGGACATCGTCTACTGTAAGCTGTTCGTAGAAGGCCTCAAGGGGCCTGCCCTTCAGTGGTTCTAAAATCTAGAGAAGAATTCGATTCACTCTTTCCTCCAGCCAGAAGGTTCCCTGCATCAAGGACCAGTCACGAAGCCCGGCGCGACCGACATAACGAAAAAGGTAATCCGAGAAGGTTTAGGAAAGTTGACATTATCTTTTAGGAAAAGGCTTAGCCATTTTAGGAAGTTATATATATCAATGTACGAGCCTTTGAAAAGGCATTCACAACTTGATTCACACACAACACACAACACACAAAAGCAACCCTTTTTCTCTTTGCTCATCGTTTTCTCTTTCATAGCTTAGCATAGAAATCTCTGGTTCCTCTCGAAACCCTTACAAATCTAATTGTGCGATTTCCGACATCCACAATGATAGCAAAATCTTTTACAAAATTTTCTACAACTATATTTATATTTCTTTCCATATATAAATAAAAAAATAAAAAATCAATATTCTACTTTATTTTTCGTTTTTATTTCAAAAAAAGTCAACTCATTTGGGTCTTTAACTCTAATGTTCCACTGGATCGTAAAAATCTAACATGTCATAAGTTGTATATTGTAAGATTCCTTACAAATATATCAATTTAGATCGGTCTTTAAAAATATAATATACACCTCATTAGCTTTTTTTTATAAATAAATTGATGATGTATTCTTAAAAAATTTCCATTACAAATGTATACTATCTTTTGTGTAACCAATCAATAAAGTAATATTACATAAAATATTATTATTATTTTTTATGATACTATCATCTCTATTCATTACGTATTACTTTGAACTGTACTGACATTTTTATACTACTAACCTGTACCATCAAAAAAAATTGTACTACTATGTATTACCAATCGGATGATTTTTTCACTTATTTCATTTTAGTTATTATATATGATAATACATTCAAGATCCTCCAATATATTTTTTAATCTACTTACCTTTACCATATAAAAAATTATTTGACCAGAAATTATTTTTTAATATTGATATTAGATATAACTTAACATGTAAAGACAAAATAAAATGAAAACATAATAACTTATAAAACTATTTTGACCAGATTTACAATAACACAATAAAATAAAAAGGAATCATAATAACTTGTAAAAACATTTTGACCAGATTTACAATAACACAATAAAATAAAAAGGAATCATAATAACTTGTAAAAACATTTTGACCAGATTTACAATCTCAATTTGTATTATGGTAAGTATGGTATGGTCAAAGGGTGTAAATGCATACTTGTTCTTATGGTGATTTAGTGTGTATATATATTTAAACACACATGACATATGCATACACGAAACCACCATAATCAGTATTCTGTAAGTATCGGACATCGGATATAGAAATAACGAAAGGTAATTTAAATCGTATAAGTTAGCATTTGAAAGTAATACAAAGAAAACATTCCCACTTATATATATTTAGATTTTTTAATTTATATACACAACACCACCATAATAGATTCTCTGTAAGTACCATATATTAGAAAGACAAAAGGTCAATCGAATTATAAATATGTTAGCTTTTATAGGAAATGCAGAATACAAATTGACTGAAAAAGACAACATATATCTGTTTAGATTGATAGCTTTTAATTATGTCATTTGTTTTAAACTTTATTTTTCTATTGGTTTTTTTTCTTGTGCGCTTACAAAATATTCTAACAATAGTTTTGTATTTTTTAGGAACATAACTAATGACAACCAACAAATTTCATCTCTTATGGTTTTTTCATTGATGGTGTTTGCTCTCATCATTTTGCCTATGATTTCAGGTAACTCATTTCATCTTTTGTCATTCAAACTTTTTTAAAAATGTTTGAAATGTTTTTACCAGTTGAGTTAAAGTCACTATATAAAAAATGTTGCATTTTTATTTTTGATGTACATGCAGAATATTAAATTTATATTGTTGTACTTGTCTTATTTATGATTTATAATAGGACAGGAAAAATGTTGGACGATGGGGAGATGTACTGACAAAAGGGGATGTAACAAATTCTGCTTAGGTACGGGTTACAAACGTGGAGATTGCCGATTGGACTCTCATTCATCTCCAACTCTTTGTTGCTGCTATCCTACTTTTGAATCTCAAGATGATTCTCTAATGTCAAGTCCTCTTAGTTAATAATTATTTCCTAATTATATATATGTACTCTTGGTTTTATGAATAAAAACTCATATACTGAAATTACTATGAGAGATCTACATGATATAAAACTTGAAATACATATATTCAAATATGACAGATCTATATGAGACCTCTAATCCAGTCATAGTCATTAATAATGACTCATTATGACCATTACTCATTGTTTTTTTATGCTGATGTATTTCACAGTTGAGAAATTCATCAAATAAATGCTCTCCATTTTTGTTTTTCACTTTATTAAGGATGAGAAAGTTCATAGGCACACGTCACATATATTATCTAAGCCTTGTTGATGGCAATGCAACACGCGTGGTCACGAGCATATCGACGTCTTGTTTTTGCATATCGGCATGGAATAGAGTTGAATTTTGCAGTACACAACTCGATTCGAGATATTCAACAATGGTGTTTGAAGCTCATTAAATTCCTTTTCATCATCCATGGTTATATTGCCATTTGATTATGCATAGAAGATTTTAACTGGATCCTTCTACATTAAGGCTACTCCACTACTTCTTCCTAGGGGTTCCATTGTGTAGAACGGTTTAGGCAAAATGTGCAATGGAGAGATTCGCTCTAATTTAGATTGGTGTTCACCAAACTCATTTTGTTTCTTGTGGAGACATTACAAACAAAGAGCGAAATAAATAGAAGTATTCAAGCCTTCTTAGCTCTTTTAATCAAAGCTTTATTTATCACATCAAAGATCTCTCTTCACCTTTTCGCATTGTTCCTGTTGATCTCTCCAGTATTGTTTTTGTTTCGGGCGTTTGTTCCTCGAGAGCTCTTGTTAGTTGATTTCAATGCTTCTTGCACAAACACCTAGAGTCTCCACAAAGTAATATCAATCTCTTCACGAAAAGAGGCAAAATCAACCGTTGAAAACCTAAAATTAAATTTCCAACAAAAAAACCAAAATTTTGATGCAAAACCTCTCATAGTTTCCAAGATTGATAGCGCTTTCTAATTCAACCTTTGCTAAAGGCTAAAGATTGCGAAGCAAAACCACAAGTGCATGGTACACTAAGGTAGTACTTAAGGGTCGATCCCACAAGGACTTAAGATTCCGAAACACTAAAGATGTGAGAAACAAACTTATCTATAGCATGCATTTTTGGGGTTTTCATTTAGTTTAATATGATATGAAATGCAAGAAACTAAAATGCAAAGAAAATGTAAAGAAAGAAAAAGATGTTGGACCATAAGCTAATCAGTCATAAGAACGAGTTAACAATCAAACAATGATATCAAAGATTGAATTAAACACCGTCCTAGAACAGGAAACTCGATAATAAGACTAGCTAATCCACTTCCGTGGCACTAATTGATAGACATAGTTTTAACCCTATTTAACTATTGCAAGTGCACAGCAAATGGTTGTAGTAATAAAGGTATCGAATCCACGAATATCAAGTGTACCACAATAAATCTTGTAAAGTAAAGTTAAACTAGTGAGAAATTCAATAAGGAAACGCGTTAGGCCTTAGAGATTTTCCCAAGAAATCAGAGATCGCGAACCAGATAATTATTTAGGAAACAAATCAGCTCAATCTAGAACTCAAACATAAATGTATAACTAATCTACTGTCGTGGCACAAAAGACTTTATCTAGCAACCTAAGACACTAAACTGTTGTTTGAACTTAGAATTGAAGATAAGCATTAACGAATTGGTTTGGTAAGTTCACTACTCGTGAAACAACCTAACCTGTTTTTATTAATCAATACGTTGGACTCGAATTAGCATTCCCATAAATGCTAATCCTCAACATGCAATCAAACCCACAAAGCAACCAGCGGATAACCAATAACTTAAACCAAAAACAAATTCCATTAAACAATCAAACCAGTTCATCAACAACCAAACTCAACAAGTTCCAGAACTAAGCCAAGAACCTAGCCAGTTCTAAAGCAATAACAGAATAAAAGCAAACAACCGAAATCCCAGATCATTTCCCTCTTTGTAGCCGTGATTCCACGATCACACTTTGCCTTTACCTGCATCACATGGGAAAAAGAGATGCGTGAGTATTATCATAAATACCTAGTGAGACGGTCATCCCATCTACGACTGCGCACTCAGGCACGATGGACCGCTCAGGCACGATGGACCGCTCAGGCAAACATACATATCCCATAGCACAAAAACAACAAACGGCTCAACACACTACAAGAAAACAGGGTAAGCGTGACTCCCAAAGTAGTGACTAAAAACAGTAATCACAATTCTTTCGTCGCAAATAAAGTTAGTCGCAAAGTAGTCGCACATTTGCGACTAAATTATGACGAACTCAATCAGTCATAAATTTGCGACTACTTTGCCACTAGTTATCAGGGTTGTATATTTGCGACTAATTTGTTACTCTTTAGATTTTACGACTACTTCGTGACTAACTAAATCAATCGCAAATGTGGCGCCCGTGAACCATTTTTTTGGTAAAATGGAGGGGCTGTCGATCGACACACGTGGTGACTATCGATCGACAGGGCTCTTAGGGGCTGTCGATCGACACACCTAGTGTATGTCGATCGACAGATGCTCGAATTGACTGGTTTTTTGGTTCGATTTAAGTCGTTCAATTGGACCGGGCCGGTTTGGGGAAACCCTAGGGCTTCGTATTTAAGGGTTTTTGGCCGCATTTGAGCGAACCAAAGTCCCAAAAACGCAGCAGACAGAGTTTGAGAGGAGTTCTTTGTTTCCTGTGAGTTTTGGGAATTAGGGTTTCGTTTCTTGAGAGATTTGGAGTAGTTTCTTGTGGAGATTGTCGTGGATTCGTTTCTAACCTCATTATCGAGCAGATTCTATCCGAAAATCTAAGGTGAGTGCGTGACCATGGCTTCTGGGCCGGTGGATTCGTTAGGGTTGTTTGGTGGTAAGTTGAAATTGTTGATTTGATGTTGTTTGTGTTGAATCTGTTTGTGGATTGCGTGTGGACTGTTTGGATTGTGTTTATTCGTGCAGGTTTCGTGTTAACGCAGAGGAGGAATCGATCCGAGACGATAATGATCGATTTCCCATGAATCTGCGACGACCTGTCGATCGACAGCACTTGGGTGTGTCGATCGACAGGGTCACACGAGAGCTGTCGATCGACACCTAGAGGTTGTGTCGATCGAAAGATGATCAAGGAGCTGTCGATCGACACCTAGTGGTTGTGTTGGTTGTTGAGGATAGCATTTATGGGAATGCTAATCCGAGACCAATGGTTTATTGTTTAAAAAAAAAAAAAAATGGGTCGGGTCGTTTCAGTTTGGTATCAGAGCCTTACGGTTTTAGGACGGGCTAGAACTGCTAGGATTGAATTTGGTGAATTTCAATTCTGTGAGTTGGGGGTTCTAGATCATCTTCCTTCGAGCCTTCTAAGAGATTCCACGGTAAGTGTTGATTGTTGTGTTTGAGTCTTTCTAATGCTTAGTTGGGCTGCTTGTGAGTGCAGTGAGATGGCTAGAGCTACTAGGGGACGTGGTCGTGGGGGCCGAGGCCGGGGTCGTGGACTCGTTGAGGAGCCAGTCGTGAGTGAGGCTCAGAGTTCCGCGCATGGGCCTGTGGCAGGTCAGCAGCCGGTTCACGATGGTCAGACCGCCAGTGTGACTGCCAGTGTGGGGGCCAGTGTGGGTCCTGTGGGGGCTGGTTTGGGTCCCGTAGAGGCTGGTGGTGCTGGTGGTGTTGGCGCAGCTCGGGGTGCAGTCGCGGCTGCAGGGTTAGCCTAGGCTGGAGGTGATCAGCTGGCTGATCTGCTGAGACAGTTGTTGGAGCGGCTACCGGGTGCGGTGCCAGTGCAGGCTCCAGTGTTGCCACGAGTGGCAGAGGTGCAGTCAAGGGCTGCGGTTGCTGAGGAGGTTCCGTCATATATCCGTATGATGGAGCAGATGCAGAGGATCGGTACGGGTTCTTTTGCGGGAAGTGTGAAGCCTGAGGAGGCTGATGAGTGGCGGATGAGGTTGGAGCGGAACTTTCGCTCGATTAGGTGTCCCGAGGGATACAAGGTTGACTTGGCGGTCCATTATTTGGACGGTGATGCACATCTCTGGTGGAGGAGTGTGGCGGCTAGATGGGCCGGGACTGCGATGGCGTGGTCAGATTTTGTGGCGGAGTTTAACTCCAAGTTCTTTCCTCAGGAGGCGTTGGATCGTTTAGAGGCGAGGTTCTTGGACTTGAGTCAGGGCACGAGGTCTGTGCGGGAGTATGACGTGGAGTTTAACAGACTCCTAGGTTATGCTGGTAGGAGCTTGGAGGATGAGCAGGCTCAGGTTCGGAGGTTCTTGCGAGGACTTCGACCGGATTTGCGGACTCGGTGCAGAGGCATCAGGTTCGGGAGTAGAGTGGAGCTGGTAGAGGTGGCTGCGCAGATCGAGGAGGATCTGAGGGAGCAGGCTGCGATTGTAGTTCCAGTTGTTCAGCCTCGGAGGCCTCAGCAGCAGCAGGTGCAGCAGGCAGGTCCTGGCAAAGGCGGCAAGCCTGCGCAAGGACAGAAGAGGAAGTGGGAAGGCGCTTCGGGATCGGGCCAGAGTGGCCGAGGCTGTTTCAGTTGTGGGAGTCTAGACCACAAGAGGGCGAGTTACCCGAAGCAGAGTGAGGTTCGAGCGGCTCGGACTTGCTATCAGTGTGGAGAGTCGGGGCACATCAGACCGAACTGTCCGAAGTTGCAGCAGTTGGCGGTGGCAGTGGTCCAGCCAGTAGCTCAGTACGGGGCGGTGCAGCCTTTGGACCAGATCGCGGCGATGGAGCGTCCGCCGGCTATTGCAGCGCCGGGAGAGCCGAGCTCGAGGCCGATCACAGGTAACTTTCTAATTCAGACTTTGTTAATTCAGTAGTGTAGAATTCTTGGTGCTTGTTTTAGATTGTTTGCCTGTGATAGAAAGTTAGGTTGCTTAGCACTTGGGAATTGTGTAGGGACCTTGTTTGTAGGTGGGTGTGAATCCCACGTGTTGTTTGATTCTGGAGCATCGAGTTGCTTCATTACTCCGGATCATGCTGAGAGAAGTGGTATCCGGAGTAGCGCTGGTGAGCGGACTGGACCGGTGATGGTTGCTGGAGGAGAATTTCTAGCTACTCATGGCCGGGCGAAGGAGGTGGATATTCTGGTAGCGGGAGAGTTGATGCCAGCTGACTTAGTGATTAGTCCGGTGGAACTGTACGATGTTATCCTTGGTATGGATTGGTTGAATCGGTACAGAGTCCATCTGGATTGTCACCGGGGTCGAGTGGTATTTGAACGTGAAGGTGGTAGGTTGGTTTACCAAGGAGTGAAACCGACTTTAGGTAGTCTTGTGATCTCTCTTATCCAGGCTGAGGTGATGATTGAGAGGGGCTGCGAGGCTTACTTGGCCACGATTGTAATGCCGGAGGCTGTGGGTGGGGTTGCTGTGAGGGATATTCGGGTCGGTCGGGATTTCGAGGATGTCTTTCAGTCATTGCAGGGATTACCGCCGTCTCGGTCGGATCCTTTCACGATTGAGTTAGAACCCGGAACGACGCCGTTGTCTAAGGCACCCTATCGAATGGCTCCAGCAGAGTTAGCGGAATTGAAGAAGCAGTTGGAGGATTTGCTGGAGAAGGGGTTTATTCGACCAAGTACTTCACCGTGGGGAGCACCGGTGTTGTTTGTGAAGAAGAAAGATGGTAGTTTCCGGTTGTGCATCGATTATCAAGGTCTTAACCGAGTCACTGTGAAGAACAAGTATCCTCTTCCGCGAATTGATGAGTTGTTAGATCAGTTGAGAGGGGCTACTTGGTTCTCTAAGATTGACTTGGCATCCGGTTACCACCAGATTCCGATAGACGAAGCAGATGTTCGGAAAACGGCTTTCAGGACTCGGTATGGGCATTTTGAGTTTGTAGTAATGCCATTCGGGTTAACGAATGCACCTGCGGCATTTATGAGGTTGATGAACGGAGTTTTCCAGGAGTATCTGGATGAGTTCGTGATTATCTTCATCGATGATATTTTGGTGTATTCGAGAGTCTGGAGGAACATGAGGTTCATTTGAGGAGAGTTCTAGAGAAGTTGCAGGAACAAAAGCTGTTTGCGAAGTTGAGTAAGTGCAGTTTCTGGCAGAGAGAGATGGGATTTTTGGGTCACATCGTTTCTGCAGAAGGAGTATCTGTGGATCCGGCGAAGATTCACTCTATCCGAGAATGGCCTAGACCGAGGAATGCAACTGAGATCAGGAGTTTTCTTGGGTTGGCAGGCTACTATCGGAGATTTGTCAAGGGTTTTGCGAGTATGGCTCAGTCTATGACGAAGCTGACGGGGAAGGATGTTCCTTTTGTGTGGTCGGCGGATTGTGAGTTGAGTTTCGCGAAACTGAAGATGATGTTGACTAGTACACCAGTATTGGCGTTGCCTGAACCGGGTGAGCCTTATGTGGTGTACACAGATGCTTCGGGAGTTGGTTTGGGTTGTGTACTGATGCAGCAGGGTAAGGTGATTGCATATCCTTCGAGGCAGTTGAGGAAGCACGAGGGCAATTATCCTGTTCATGACTTAGAGTTGGTTGCAGTGATCTTCGCGTTGAAAATCTGGAGGTCTTACTTGTATGGTGGCAGAGTTCAGGTGTTCACTGATCATCATAATCTGAAGTACATTTTTACTCAGCAGAATTTAAATGTACGACAGAGGCGATGGTCGGAGTTGTTGGCTGATTACGACCTGGACATTGTCTACCATCCTGGTAAGGCTAACACTGTAGCGGATTCTCTTAGTCGAAGGAGGTATGATTCATCTCAGGAGCGGGATGTGGAGGCTCTTGTGAGTGAGTTGAGTACTTTGAGGTTGTGTGTCACTTCAGAGGAACCGTTGGGTTTAGCGGCGGCGGATCAAGCGGATCTATTGAGCAGGATCCGAGTAGCTCAGGAGAAGGATCCAGTGTTGTTAGATCTCTCCAAGGCTACCGGTTCCGAATATCAGGTTTCTGCTAACGGGACTATCTTAGTGCATGGTCGAGTCTGTGTTCCTAAGGATGAAGACCTGAGGCAGGAAATTCTGAGAGAAGCTCATGCGAGTAGGTTTTCGATTCATCCGGGAGCGACTAAGATGTATCGGGATTTGAAACGGTACTATCATTGGGTCGGGATGAAGAGAGATGTGGCAGATTGGGTTGCAGCTTGCAATGTGTGTCAGTTGGTGAAGGCTGAGCACCAAGTTCTTAGTGGCTTATTGCAGAGTCTACCCATTCCAGAGTGGAAGTGGGACATGATCACTATGGATTTCGTAGTAGGGTTGCCGACTGACTAAGTCCGCACATTTGGGTGATTGTGGACCGACTGACTAAGTCCGCACATTTTCTGGCCATTAAGAAGACAGATGGAGCTGAGGTCTTGGCTAAGAAGTATGTGAAGGAGATTGTGAGGTTGCTTGGGGTGCCAACAAGTATTGTGTCGGATAAAGATCTGAGGTTTGCTTCAGTGTTCTGGAGAGCGTTTCAAGCTGAGATGGGCACTAAGGTGCACATGAGTACAGCTAATCATCCGCAGACGGATGGGCAGTCCGAAAGGACGATTCAGACACTGGAAGATCTGTTGAGGATGTGCGTGCTAGATTGGGGTGGTCATTGGGCGGATCACTTGGGTTTAGTGGAGTTCGCATATAACAACAGTTTTCAGGCGAGTATCGGAATGGCTCCTTTTGAGGCATTGTATGGGAGGCCATGTCGTACTCCGCTATGTTTTACCCAAGTGGGGGAGAGGAGCATCTTTGGGGCTGATTTTGTTCAGGAGACGACGGAGAAGATCCGTGTTGTGAAGCTGAACATGAAAGAAGCTCAGGATCGGCAGAAGAGTTATGCCGATAGGAGAAGGAAAGAGTTGGAGTTTGCAGTCGGAGATCGAGTGTATCTCAAGATGGCTATGATGCGGGGTCTGAACAGGTCCATATCCGAGGATAAGCTGAGTACGAGGTACATGGGTCCGTTCCGGGTTGTGGAACGTGTGGGACCAGTTGCTTATCGGTTGGAGCTGCCTCCGATTATGGAGAAATTCCATGATGTGTTTCACGTTTCGAAACTCAGGAGATGCTTGCATGCTTCTGAGGAGGTAGCAGTGACGATTCCTGCAAATCTTCAGCCAAATCTGACTGTTGGGATGAGGCTGGTTAGGATTCTTGAGAGAAGTATCAAGGTTCTGCACCGGAAGAGAGTGCCGTTGTTGAGAGTCTTGTGGGACTGTGACGGTATTCAGGAGGAGACTTGGGAACCAAAGGCAAAGATGAAAACAAAGTTCAAGAAGTGGTTCGAGAAGCAAGCAGAAGAGTGAATTCGTTTTTCTTTGTGGTTTCCAGTTTCAGTTTTGTGTTGTGATCACCGTGTGTGATGAGGTTTTGGTTGTGGATTTTTGTATTTTCATTAAGTTGTAATGATTATGACATTTTTCCAGTGAATAAGAAAGTGTTTTTCTTTTGTGTTTTGACTTTGAGAGTCATGTGTTTGTGGTTAGAGAACCTCGGAATGGAAGTTTTATTGCGGATAGAACTTGCCAGTTTCGGTGGGGACTCTAACGGTTTGTGTGTGTGTGTGTGAGAGAGTCTCGGAATAGAAGTTTTACGGTGGTTAGAACTGTCTAGTTCCGGGGAGTCTCTACAGGGACATCCGAGATGAGGGATGGTCCAGGTGATCTGTGATGATCACGATTGTGAAGGTATTCCAGGAGGGGAATATCATGTGAGACCTTAGGAGTAGTTT